>OZ012713.1:39063218-39075718 GCA_963942605.1 Poecilus cupreus
TAAAATAAATATAACTCACTGACACTTATCACAAAACACAACACTTTCAATCATTCGTAACCGAATGAATTATCGACACAATTTTGCTTAAGCGACTTCACGCTTGCCCTGCGCAAGTAAAACAGAAATAAATACGGTATTGCAACTGGAAATACTACTACAGTCCCCTCCATTCCGCAAAGAGGATTATTCGTTGAGTTCCTGAAAGCGTTTGGTTCATTCTTGAACAAATTTGGGATTTCTAATTGCTGTGAAATGTTTGATATGTTATTCGTTTAGGTATTAAAACACAAGTTATTTTTCTGCGTGCCTAAAATTGTCAAGGTCGTTTGCTTTGTAGTACTCAAAATAAATAAGAAATTGTTGGCTAACAATTGTCTATTGGTGTATCAAATTTATTATAAATATTGAAAAGCTTTCAGAACTTATGGTATATAAATAACAATAACTGGGTTTAAGTTCTGTAAAAATTTGTACAGAACTTAAACGCAGTTAGTGTTTTTAAAATTTATTGTGTTTATAATAGAAATAATTTGAGTTCAATGGCTGGTGCTACGAGCTGTTTTTACCTCTCGCTTACCTCTAGGTAAGGGAGGTATTGTTTTTGGGCAAAAAATTGGGTAGTGAGTTTTCAATGAATAAGCATGTTTTAGGGTCCCTACAATACGATTTTACTATTTTCGCAACCATGATGTCTGTGTGTATGTATGTATGTATGTATGTATGTATGTATGTATGTATGTATGTATGTATGTATGTATGTGTGTGTGTGTGTGTGTGTGTATGTGTGTGTGTGTGTGTGTGTGTGTGTGTGTGTGTGTATGTATGTGTGTGTGTGTGTGTGTGTGTGTGTGTGAGTAGTCTGTGGCAATATTTTCGTCTCGCATAACTCAAATACTATACTATCAAAAAAAAACAATTTTGTGAATTATAGCTTCTTATGTTTAAATAAAGAGCTGATTAGATTTTGGATAAAATTGATCAACCGGAAGTAGCAGTTGACTTGAAGCCCTTAACAGTTTTTCGTGAAAAACACGGTTAAATTTCCTTTCTCAACAATTAATGTTATTTTGAAAGTTGTAGAATATTTAATTTTACATGTGTTTTGATTACACTAATTTTATTAATTTTCATTAGATTTAGAGATAATAAAATATAAAGAAATTAGATTTCACAAATTTTGCATTCCTAGTACACCATGGAAACATTTAAAAATTTTCAATTTTTTACGAAATGTGACACATGTCATTTTGATTGTGAAGCTGTTTTCTTAGTGAAATATCAAAAAATTAAATAAATATATGAAATAAAATTAAATTTCTCAAATATAAATAGAAAATAACAAATAAGAAAGTATTTTTCTGTATCAAGTACTGTTTAAGAGTTGTATTGGGCGGGAAATTGCGTACTGCCCACATCAGATTTTTTTCAGGGAATTTTGTGTTGGACACACTGACATGTGACACCAAACTTTACATTTGTAACTTCATTTTTGACATATGACATTTCAGTAGTTCTATTATAACACTCGATTGAGCTGTTATAAAACTCCTATTTTATAGCAGCAAAATGTAAAAAATTATACTTTAGTGCCTGGATACATAAATAACTATTGTATGTCAAGAAATAGTCATCAAATAACGTTATTAAATATATAATTATAAACTGTAAAATTTGGTTATTCTACGTTGTACCATTCGTGAATTATTGAACATATAGACACACATCCATCCATGCACACAGACGTCGTCAAATGGAAATGTGTGACATGTCATTGTGATTGTGAAGCTGTTTTCTTATTGAAATATATGTCAAAAAATTAAATAAGTATACGAAATAAAATTAAAATTGTCAAATATAAATAGAAAATAAACAAATAAGAAGGTATGTTTCTGTATCATCAAATACTATTTTGTACCGGTTAAGAGTTGTATTGGGCGGGAGGTTATGTGCTGGACACACCAGATTTTTTTTACATGTTTCTTAAAACGATAGCTTGGACCTTAAATACACTTTGACAACACAACTGACAGGTTATAAGTAAAGTTATCCGATACAATACGGCGTTGCAGTGTTGAAAATGAACTAATCTTAAATATAAGTTAAAATTGTCAGTTTAAAAACATGGTATTCTATTTCTCGAGCGGCCTAATTTTTTGCTAACATTCTCACGTAAAATCTGTGTTAAAATGTAATTAGTACCTCCTGAATTATTAGGTAATGTAACATTATTATAGAAACTCAAATATGATGAAATAAAATACGAAACTTCAAGTTCAGTTTTAGAAATATATAAATATAAAGTTCAAGGTTTTTAAATTAAAAATATTTTTTGTAACCTTGTTTCATTGCAATAATACAAAAGATGCACATGAACATTCTCTATAAGGTTATGGCAAAAAACATAAATAAATAAAAATATCATCAAGTTATTTATAGATGTTTTTAAGGTGTATAAATAATGCCTTACCCCTATTTGTAAGGGAGAAATTTTTGCTGATTTGTTTAAAGCAGTTTCAACCCCAAAAATAAATTATTTTATTCAACACCTCTCAATAAATGCTTTATAACTATGGCGATTTTAAACAAGTAACAGATTACCCACTAGTGGGTAAAAATTTGTGGAAAGTCACTAGTGAGTAATTTATTATTTATAACAATAATAATAATAAAATACAACACCTTAGTAACTACTTCAATTGACATTTTAATTTAATTTAAAGTATATGTCACTGTCAAATAATATTTATTTAATAAATTTTGTATTTATTACGAGGTGTTGGATAAAACGTTATACTTCACGCGTGGGCAAAGTGTAATAACTCGCTCGATAAAATTATCACACTAGTGAGATAAAATTTCTCTCGTGGGTATTTTTTACTTTGCCCACTTTTCAAGTAAATAACTATTATATTATTATTAATTGTTGTATATTCAAATTCGTTGAATTTTTTTAAGTATTTTTTTATCAAATTGAAAGTTTCAGTTAGTCAAAATTAAATTAAAGTTCCAAAAATTATTTTTGAGCGATCGTCAGTTGTTTTTATAATAGTTATTGTTTTCCAGCTTTTTATATTTTAATGCTATATTTACTTTCTGCTATATCCCATGTAAAAAATTCGGTAGTGATTTTTTGATGAGCACGTTTTAGGGTCCCTACAATACGATTTTAATAGTTTTTGATGTTTGTGTGTGTGTCTGTCTGTCAGTCTGTCTAATTGTCAGTATGTTTGTCAGTCTGACTATCTGACAATCTTTCAGTATGTCTATCTGTCTGTATGTTTACCTCTTAGTGTGTCTGTCTGTCTGTGAGTATGTCTATTTGTCAGTCTAATTGTCAGTCTGACTGTCTGACAATCTGTCATTATACCTGTCTGTCAGTATGTCTGTCTCTTAGTCTGTCTGTCTATCTGTCAGTCTGTCCATTTGTTAGTCTGTCTGTCTGACTATCTGTCGGTATGTCTGTCTCTCAAAATCTGTCTGTCTGTCTGTTTGCCTCTCAGTCTGTCTGTTTGTCAATCTGTCTGTCTGACAATTTGTCAGTATGTCTGTATCTCAATCTATGTATATATCAGTGTGTCTGTTTGTCAATCTGTCTGTCTGACAATTTGTCAGTATGTCTGTATCTCAATCTATGTATATATCAGTGTGTCTGTTTGTCTATCTGTCTGTCAGACAATTTGTCAGTTTGTCTGTCTGTCGGAATATTGTCTCTCAGTCTCTCAGTCTGTCTGTCTATCTGTCAGTCTGTCAGTCTGTCCATTTGTTAGTCTGTCTGTCTGACTATCTGTCGGTATGTCTGTCTCTCAAAATCTGTCTGTCTGTCTGTCTGCCTTTCAGTCTGTCTGTTGTCAATCTGTCTGTCTAACAATTTGTCAGTATGTCTGTATCTCAATCTATCTATATATCAGTGTGTCTGTTTGTCGATCTGTCTGTCTGACAATTTGTCAGTTTGTCTGTCTGTCGGAATGTTGTCTCTCAGTCTATTAGTCTGTCTGTCAGTCTTTCTGTCTGACAATTTGTCAGTCTTTCAGTCTGTGTTTATCAGTCTGTCTGTCTGACAACCTGTCAGTATGTGTGTCTCTCAATGTGTCTGTCTATTTGTCTGTCAGTCTGTCAATTTGTCTGTGTGTCTGCCTGTCAGTCTGTGTGGATCTCTGGAGTTACGGTTTCTCAAAAACTACTAAACAGAAATTGTTGATATTTTGTATATATCAATTGTATCCCTTTTAGAAGAGCTGATTAGTTTTTGGTGATAATCCAATAACCGGAAGTGGTAGTTTACTTGAAGCCCTATCAAGTTATTTATTTAAAATATCTCAGTAAATTATTTTATTATTAGAATTATATTTCAAATATTATTATCTACAATTATTGTCTGAAACATTTTCCTCTTACTGTCACCATTTACGAATTACAACATGTTAAAGAAAAATAACATTTTAATATTTTCATTTAAATCTGCTAACCTGTGTTTTTTGAAACAACCAAACAACGGTTGAAAACTGTCAGTTTTTGACATGTGTCATAATGTTTTGAAGGGATGAGCGTTTCTTGATTGTGTTCGTGCATTGTTCGATAAGAAATCTATGGCGGGAGGTACTGTGCTGCCCACAACAGACTCTTTTGTAAATTAAATACGAGAAAAGCAATCCATAAAATTTCCATCATAATCTTTAGATTAAAACGCGGAACTTTTTTAATTATTGTACGATATAGACGGCCTTGAAAATTTTGAAAACTTGAAATATGTATATTCTTATTTCCATTACATAAAGAATGTTTTGAAACTGAAATAATTCATACATTTACCAGAAAATTTGAATTTTGCAAGTCACAAATTATTAATGTCCAAAAATGATATTTTGCGATTCACGAAAAAATATTTCGAAAATGTATTAATTATTTATCGAGGCCAATAATTAACAATAGAAATTAATAATTCCGCTAAACTTAAAGATTATAAAGTAATTTAAATATTTCCATGGAATAATCTGCTTTTTTTTCTTTAATTTTTAAAAACAAACTTAATCGAAAATAATTCATATTATAATAGCCCTGATATAATATGACGTTTTAATGACACTAATTAATGATATTTTTGTTTTTCCACAAAAATCAATTATTAATTAAAACTAATTAAAATAATTTGGTTAATATCTAAACGACGTTCTTTTACCCAAGATATAATAATTAATAATTTAATGTTTATAAGTATTATGTTTGACGTTCATAAATTCATCCAAAAATATGTGATGTGGCCAGCACATAACCTCCCGCCCAATACTACTCTTAAACGATACAAAATATTTGTTGACAGAAAAATATTTTCTATTTATATTTGAGAAATTAAATTTTCTTTCGTATATTTATTTATTTTTTTGATATTTCACTAAGAAAACAGCTTCACAATCAAATTGACATGTGTCACATATTGTAAAAAATTGCAAGTTTTTAAGTGTGTATGCAAGATTGATGAAATTAAATTATTATATCTAAATCTAACGAAAAATAATAAAATTAGTGTAATCAAAACACATGTAAAATTAAATATTCTTCAACTTTCAAAATAACATAAATTATTGAAAAAGCAAATTTAACCGTGTTTTTCATGAAAAACTGTTAAGGGCTTCAAGTAAACTGCTACTTCCGGTTGACCAATTTTATCCAAAATCTAATCAGCTCTTCATTTAAATATAAGAAGCAATAATTCATAAAATTGTATTTTTTGGTATTATAGTATTTGAGTTATGCGAGACGAAACATTGCCACAGACTACACACACACACGCACATACATACACACACACATACACACACACACACACACACACGCACACACACACACACACACACACACACACACACACACACACACACACCCATACCTACATACATACACACACAGACAGACAGACATCATGGTAAAACTTTTGGCAACAGCTGATTCAATTTTTCAAAAAAATGGATTTTATTATTTTGTGTCAGGCTAAAAACAGCTTAAAATTGAGTATAACGGCTTAAGTTTATAAGGCAGTTCTAAATGTACAATTATTTAAAAGGCTAGCATAAAATAAATGATAAGAAATCGAGTATAACGGCTAGGGCTGGTAAAGGTCTCGCAAATTTATTTTTATTTAAGTAACTAGCTAAAAGAAATGGTAATAAAAGCGAGTATAACGGCTAGAGCCTGTACACACTCACACACACACACACACACACACACACACACACACACACACACACACACACACACACACACACACACACACACACACACACACACACACACACACACATATATACATACATACATACATACATACACACACACATACATACACACAGACATCATGGTTGCGAAAATTATGAAATCGTATTGTAGAAAACTTAAAACGTGCTTATTCATTTAAAACTCACTACCATGTTTTCAACAAAGCCAATACCTCCCTTACCTAGAGGTAGGCGGGAGGTAAAAATTATAAAATTAACAATATTGTCACTTATGCAAAGTATTATAAAAAAAATTAAACTCGAGATAAGTTTACTTACCATAGTAAATTTATATTAATTTAAGAATCAAATTTTTTACTGAAATTTTCTAAATATTTCATAAAATAATTTAGAATGATGGTGCATTTGTTAAAAACAATTAAATTAAATTTAAAACTACATTTAAGTGACAATTATTTTCTTTATAGTATCGGACATAAACTTTATCTAAAGTGATAATTATCTAGAGTTTTAAAAAGTCTTAATTGTTATTCATTAAACTGCAATGATTTTTTTAAATTGTTGTGACGTCATAGTTGTTGTGTGTTGTAATTTTCGAAGAGTACGAATTATAAATTATTATAGTTACATACATGTTCTATTTTATTGTTTACAAAATTGTTAAAATGGAATTAAAACAACTTTTCTAGGTAAATAATTAAAATATACTTGAATACCATTTATTCCAGGAATAATCATAAACAAACTGTAAGATTATTTTAGTCAGCTGTTATATTTCATTCAATATGTCTTTAATTTCATTGTGTCAACTTAAAAAACCTACCTTACAGGCTGTGACAAAAGGTAAATAACAAAATATTTAGACACAAGTTTTCAATTATTAAATACAAAAATAAGACAATTATTTAAAAAAAATGAAACTTCTATTACCTATATCTAGTATAATATAGGTCAAGTTCATAAATTTGACTTGTATAATCCCTGCAATTTCGACTACAATAGCGTAAACCGGTTATGGTGAACTTACAGGAATAGAAAAACAGGTTTAGCTTACAAGCTCTTTCGGTTCACAATCGCTTACAAGACAATTACATTGAGATTAACCGGTTTTTCTAGGTATACTTACAATTACAAGAACCGTACTGGTTAATATTGCAATGTCAATAACACATTTGTAAAGCTATTACCAGATTACTTAGCCCTAATGAAATAGATTACGGTATTTCTTAGGTCCAGTTGTGATAAAAACATCAATTGTAAATGTACAGTTCAAACCAAAGTAAAAAGAGGAAGTGTATCGAATAAAACAACAAGAAAAGATACTGGCTCAAGTAAAATGGGCGATTGTACAAAACACGTTGTTACTAGAGCCATTTACGATACTCAAAAAATATCCTACAATAGAATCACTCTGGCAAACACTAAACAATGAAATTGAATTTCCAGACAGTGAGACTTCATTACTAAGATGTTTAAAGACGATGGGGTTCACTTATAAAATGTTAGGTAATAGGAAGAGCATTATGGAAGACCCCGAATTGTCAAAATGAGAACAGAACATTTATCAAAAGTGGAGTATCGAAGACCTGCTTTTAACAATAAAATCTCTATTATGTTTCATATTAAATATACGTAAAATAATTGTATCACATGGAAAATTATCAGCAAATAGAGTAATACGGCCCGCGAGTAACAGCATCCAGTGAAACAGTTTGTTAGTGGCAGAAAATTTCCACAATGAGAACTTCTCAGGTCTATTCTTTATATAGTCGTTGTGTAAGCGATTGTGAACCGAAGGAGCTTGAAAGTAAAACCTGTTTCCTAATCTTGTAAGTTCACCATAACCGGTTTTCGCTATTGTAGTCGAAATTGCAAGGATTATATAAAGGTCAAAGTAATGAGCTTGGCGTGTACTGTATCTAAAATCTAAGATGGCGACGCTTTAGAACGTTGGAAAGAAATTAGTGGTATTTGTGCTACTTCGCTCTTCACTTGAGCCTACACCAATTCATTATATTGAGTTTACAGCTACCGGGCTATGAACCAAGTACTGTATTATGTTTGTTGGTTGTGATTCACAAAATGGGGTCATACATTTTTAAAAAAAAGTTGTTTTTACAAATTATAAAAATTTAGATAATTTCAGTCACATATTATTCAATATTTCTTATAATTTTTTTACTTTTCATTCATTATTTCCTTTATATAGTTTCGCGGTTGCAAAATCGTGACGTCATCTTGTAATAGAATGTACAGCATGCCAAAGCAAAAGAGGTGTTGATAACAAATAATAATTTGCTTTTCAGGGTTGTAATAATTACTTATTGTTATTAAAATGTACACTCCAATAAATTAAATTAGATGTTCGTTAATTATAACGTTTTTAGACAAAGAGTTTAGGACGTGTTAAAACAAAATGCTTTGATGTACTATACTCTGTCGCTTGTCGGTAATGTTGGTAGTTTCATTATCACACCTGTCATCTCAAATCATATGTTGCAACGATTTTCAAATTATACTTATGTTTATTATATTTGTTATATTATTTTGCCCAGCTAATATATTTGTAAAAACCTCTCAGTAAATAACAATGATACATAACAGTTAATTTGACAGTTGGTGTAGTTCCTGGCTCTCCGCTAGAGCGTGTTTCGTACATTACAAGATGACGTCACAAGCGAAACATTTGAAATGGGATGCCAATCGTGTCTTTATAACTAAATGCCTTTTAATATTAAAATTAGCATCTAAATGCACTATATTTATAACATATTTCAAACTTAAATGCCATATAATAAGTAATGCTTTATGTGTTTATCCTTCGTATTTGTAGACATTTATATTTATTTATTTGACTAAATTACATTGAATGTTTTTAGCTAGTTTTTGTCATTTAGCTTCCAGTTTGAATAATTAAGTAATTTAAAGATAACATCATATCTCCTACTCCTAATTCGTAGGAAGGGCAACATTTATGCATTTGGAAATCCTGTTTCACAACTGTTTAGTAATCAGAAAACATTTAGCTTTCAGTTATTAGTGGATTAGTCTTAAAACTATTTTGAAGACGACAGCAACCTCTTCCTTTAGACATACTGGTAAGTCATTTTACTACACAAAATTTTTCATTGATTAAGGGTTGAAATTTAACGAAAATGTTAGCGCAAAAATATATTAAAATGCTATTTTGAAACATGGATAAATATTAATAAATTTTATTAACACTAACATATATTTAAAAGTTGACAAAATAAATTTTGATTTGCAGTATTTTTTCACCAAATCACTTTACAACAAAATACAAAATACAGAAGTAGTTTAGAATTAAAAATGCATACAATAAGGCCCATTTGGTTAACTAAATATTAGTATTTCACGATATATTAGGTCAAATTAAAATAAATGCATGTTGGAAAAATTGTCATGCAGCCATTGAAAATTTAACGAAAACGAAAATTTTTTCACATTTCAAACAAACATATTTATATTTTATTTGTTATATTATTACATTATTTCCTATAGAAATTGCATAAAAGATTGCATTGGAATAAAAGCGAATTTCTTTTTGTTAAACAATTAAATAAATTTAAATCTATATTCTGAAATGTCAAATATTAATTTTAATTTAAATGTTATATCGTGAAATACTAATATTTAGGTAAACAAATGAAACTTATTGTATTCATTTGTAAAGTAAATAGGTAAAAGATTATAGAAATATAAAAGAATCTGATATGCTCAGCACATAACTTCCCGCCCAATAAAACTATTAAACAGTACAAAATATTATTTGATGATGCAAAAAAATAACTTCTTATTTATTTATATTTGAGAAATTTAATTTACTTACTAATATTTATTAATTTTTTGACATTTCACTTAGAAAACACATACACACACATGTACAGACACACACAGACTTATACACACACACACGTACCTATACAGACATACACACACACACACACACACACACACACACACACACACAGACAGCCAAACATACACACACACACACAGATAAACAGACAGACAGACAGACAGACACACACACACACACACACAAAGACATACAGACATACAGACAAGTACAGACACATACACACACACAGAAAGACAGACACACACACAAGTACAGACACATACACACACACAGAGACAGTCAGACACACACAGACAGACACACACACACAGACAGACAAACACACACACACACAGATAAACAGACAGACAGACAGACACACACACACACACAAAGACATACAGACACACACAGACAAGTACAGACACATACACACACAGAAAGACAGACACACACACAAGTACAGACACATACACACACAGAGACAGTCAGACACACACAGACAGACACACACACACAGACAGACAAACACACACACACAGATAAACAGACAGACACACACACACACACACACACATACAAAGACATACAGACACACACAGACAAGTACAGACACATACACACACAGAAAGACAGACACACACACAAGTACAGACACATACACACACACAGAGACAGTCAGACGCACACAGACAGACACACAGACAGACAAACACACACACACAGATAAACAGACAGACAGACACACACACACACACACACACAGCCAAACATACACACACACACACAGATAAACAGACAGACAGACAGACAGACACACACACACAAAGACATACAGACACACACAGACAAGTACAGACACATACACACACACAGAAAGACAGACACACACACAAGTACAGACACATACACACACACAGAGACAGTCAGACACACACAGACAGACACACAGACAGACAAACACACACACACACAGATAAACAGACAGACAGAAAGACACACACACACACACAAAGACATACAGATACACACAGACAAGTACAGACACATACACACACACAGAAAGACAGACACACACACAAGTACAGACACATACACACACAGAGACAGTCAGACACACACAGACAGACACACACACACAGACAGACAAACACACACACACAGATAAACAGACAGACAGACAGACACACACACAAAGACATACAGACACACACAGACAAGTACAGACACATACACACACACAGAAAGACAGACACACACACAAGTACAGACACATACACACACAGAGACAGTCAGACACACATAGACAGACACACACACACAGACAGACAAACACACACACACAGATAAACAGACAGACAGACAGACAGACACACACACACATACAAAGACATACAGACACACACAGACAAGTACAGACACATACACACACACACATAAAGACAGACACACACACAAGTACAGACACATACACACACAGAGACAGTCAGACACACACAGACAGACACACACACACAGACAGACAAACACACACACACAGATAAACAGACAGACAGACAGACACACACACAAAGACATACAGACACACACAGACAAGTACAGACACATACACACACACACAGAAAGACAGACACACACAAGTACAGACACATACACACACAGAGACAGTCAGACACACACAGACAGACACACACACACAATAAGACAAACACACACACACACAGATAAACAGACAGACAGACAGACAGACACACACACACATACAAAGACATACAGACACACACAGACAAGTACAGACACATACACACACAGAAAGACAGACACACACACAAGTACAGACACATACACACACACAGAGACAGTCAGACACACACAGACAGACAAACACACACACACACACACACACACACACACACACACACACACACACACACATACATACATACATACATACATACATACATACAGACATCATCGCGAAAATAGTAAAATCGTATTGTAGGGACCCTAAAACGTGCTTATTCATTGAAAACTCACTACCCAATTTTTTACCAGAAACAATACCTCCCTTACCTAGAGGTAGGCGGGAGGTAACAATTTATAGTCAAATTGACAAAATTTTATCCTAATTTTTAGTCCTAGACGATCCACTACTAATTTAACAAGTTTCAAATTTGTTAACAAGTAACAAATTATTTTTGTGTATTTCAAAACTAAATATATTTGTGAATACAATAATTATTAACATTTATTTTTATATGGATTTGACTACTAAATATTTTAGTAATTATATTGAAGCAAAAGTTGTTTCAAAGGATACAAATTTTATTTAACAATTTCAAGTATTCAAATTGATAAGTTTGCTAAATTTATTTGTTATTATTGGCGAGTCTATTGGTTTAATT
>OZ012713.1:39080718-39420718 GCA_963942605.1 Poecilus cupreus
TATACAAAAACATATTGAATTTTCAGTTTGTTTATATCAAAATTAAAAACAGATATTAGAAAAATTTTAATAACTTTCTTTGTTACAAATATTATTGCAAACAATTTTTTATTTGAATAGAATATTGTACAACAAGTGCTGAAAGTTATTTATTTCACGCGAGTTGTGAGAGTTTTAGCACGAGACGAAGTCGAGTAGTACACTAGACTTTTGTCGATTTAATTAGGAAATATTTACTCGTCAGAAACAAAAATGGCGTTTTAAACTATTTGACGTTTATGATAACAGCTTAAAGCATAGCGCATGCGTAGATGTGCGCAGTGTTACCAATAATATATTATTAAATCTATAGATTGTAATATAAAAATTAAAATTGTTGTAGTTTTTGTATATACACTGAAATAATTATTAATTATTTTATGATATTTATATAAATACAATAATATTTGATTTATTCATATTATACAGTATTATATTATTAGCAAGTTGGTAACACTGCTCGATATTCCACACGACTGTGTGAAATATAAAAATTTCAAGCTTTATTAAGTGTAGAAATAATTTGGATTGATTAACACAGCATTTATGGTACCGGAAACATATGAGAGTTTTTCTCAAAACCGGAAACAGTTATGAGAAAATCTCAAAGGATCTTTTTTATTCCAAATAGTATGAGGAATAATTTTTATTTGAAACTTTTTTGCGTATCTGTTTTCAGTTTTGAAATAAATCGTTTTTTGTGTCCACTACTTCTGACCCGTCATCTAAATATTGTATTCTCATTATTTTCGAAATAATGAAGAACATTCTTGAAGATACAAAGGACCTTGAAAAGTGCCTCAGGGAACTTTTCTTGTATACCGTGATCTGTTGAAAGCTGCGTGCCACACCCAAATATGGGTGAATAACCTCGTAATATTTTGATATAAAATAAGAAAAGTTTTAATGAATGTTTGTTATTAAAATACTAACTTACTTTTTTGCTTTCTGTTTCGTTTGTTTCTGTTTCTTCTGCTTCTGTGTCTTTACTATACGATGAGTCGTAGAATTGTTTGAACAAGATGTACAAAGAGGCAATGTATAAAACACCACTAATTACCACTGGTTTGTATAAGGTTTTACAGTCCCCAAAAAGTATAATGACTGCGTGCATCAGTGCACCAGCAAACTGCACCTGAAATTAACAAATTTTATATAAACTTTGAAGTAACTAGTTACTGTTTGTCTCGACTAAAAAATATGTCATTGTTTAGACTTTTACCTCCCGCCACTGCCAGTAAGGGAGGTATAGGAATCATGCTAAAACTTCGGTAGTGAGTTTTCAGATGAGCACGTTTTAGGCAATGTAAAATACGATTTAAATAGTTTCGCGATGATGTCTGTATGTGTAACTCTGTCTGAAAATCTGTCTGTATGTCTGTCTGTCAGTATGTGTGTCTGTCAGTCTGTTAGTCTGTCTGACAATCTGTCAGTATGTACAAACAGTTGTTAATTTAATTGTCTGTCAGTTTGTCTATTTGTCAGTCTAGCTGTCTGGAAATCTGTTTGTATGTCAATTGTCAATCTATTTGTGTGTCAATCTGTCTATTTGTCAGTCTGTCTGTCTCTCAGTTTGTCTGTATGTCTTTCTGTCAGTCTATCAGTGTGTCTATTTGTCAATTTGTCTGTCTGCCTGTCTATTCGTCTGTCAGTCTGTCTGTTTGTCAGTCTCTTAGTATGTATATTTCTCAGTCTGTCTGTCTGTAAGTCTGTCTGTTTGTCTGTCTGTCTGTCAGTCTATCAGTCTGTTTGTCTGACAATCTATCAGTATGTCTGTCTCTCAGTGTGTCTGTTTATCTGTCAGTCAGCCTATTTGTCAGTCTGTCTGTTTGACAGTCAGTCTGCCTGTCAGTCTGTCTATCTGTCGGTCTGTCTGTCTGTTTATCATTCTGTTTGTCTGGAAATCTGTTACTATGTCTATGTGGTTCTCAGTGTGTCTGTCTGTCTGTCAGTCTGTTTGTTTGTCAGTCTGTCTCTTTGTTAGTCTGTCTCTTTGTTAGTCTGTCTCTTTGTTAGTCTGTCTCTTTGTTAGTTTGTTTGCCTGTATGTCTGTTTCACAGTCTGTTTGTCAGTTTGTTTGTCTGAAAATCTGTCTGTCTGTCTTGTCAGTCTGTCAGTCTGTCAGTCTGTCAGTCTATCTGTTTGTTAGTCTGTTCGTCAGACAATATATCATTATGTCTGTCTGTCAGTACGTCTGTCTCTCAGTGGGTCTGTCTGTATGTCCGTATATCTGTCTAGCAGTTTGTATGTTTGTCAGTCTGTCTGTCTGTCTGACAATCTGCCAGTATGTCTGTCTGTCAGTCTATCTATCTGTCAGTCTGTCTGTCGGTCTATCAATCTGTCAGTCTGTCAGTCTGTTTGTCTACTAGTCTGATAATCTAACAGTATATCTGCCTGTCAATTTGTCTGTTTATCTGTCTGTCAGTCTGTCTGTCTGTCAGTCTGTGTGGATCTCTGGACTTACGGTTTCTCAAAAACTACTAAACTGCAATGTTGATATTTTGTATATATCAATTGTATCCTCTTTGACAATTAATAAAATATTTTTTGCTACAATCTATACAGTCAATTGTTTCCATACATTATGTATGTACAAAAGACAAAAATTAACATTCCTCTTAACTATAAACGATAAAAAACAAAAATATACCACCTACCAACTGAAAAGTCGTAATATATTTCTTCCACCAAAGATACGGCTGCATATGAGGTCCAAGTCCAGCTAGTAAATAATACGAATACATTACCACGTGTACCATAGAATTTATCGCCGTCCCCATAGTTATACTGCCTCCTGGTGTAAACTTGACACACATCCAAGAAAACAAAGGAACTTGAGCATGGTGGAACAAATGTAGAAAGCTTATCTGGTTGTTTTTCTTGCGCAGCACAAAGAAGATCTTCAAAAATTAAACAAGAGTTTTGTAAAACTTGCAAAACTCCATTTAAAAATAATAGTTTTTACTTGAATAAATAGCTCTTAATTTGTTAACTGTTTATAAAATCTGCATGACGTCATGAAATATTAATATTTTAATGCATTAAATAGTATTATAGTACAGGCAAAGTTCATAAATTTAACTTGTATAATCCTTGCAATTTCGACTGGAATAGTCGACTACAATAGCGAAAACCGGTTATGGTGAACTTACAAGAATAGAAACAGGTTTCGCTTACAAGCTCTTTCAGGTCACTATCGCTTACACAACGACTATATAGAGAAAAACCGGTTTTTCTAGTTTACTTACAAGAGCCGAACTGGTTAATATACAATACCAATAACACATTTGTAAAGCTTTTACCAGATTACTTATCCCCAATGAAATAGATTACGGTATTTCTTAGGTCTGTGATAAAAACATCAATTGTAAATGTACAGTTCAGGCCAAAGTAAAAAGAGGAAGTGCATCGAATAAAACAACAAGAAAAGATACTGGCTCAAGTAAAATGGACGATTGTACAAAATGCGTTGTTACTAGAGCCATTTACGATACTCAAAAAATATCATACAATAGAATCGCTCTGCCAAACACTAAACAATGAAATTGAATTCCCAGACAGTGAGACTTCATTACTAAGATGTTTAAAGACGATGGGGTTCACTTATAAAATGTTAGGTAATAGGAAGAGCATTATGGAAGACCCCGAATTGTCAAAATGAGATCAGAACATTTATCAAAAGTGGAGTATCGAAGACCTGCTTTTAACAAATTAAATCTTTATTATGTTTAATATTAAATATACGTAAAATAATTGTATTACATGGAAAATTATCAGCAAATAGAGTAATACGGCCCGCGAGTAACAGCATCCAGTGAAACAGTTTGATACTTTGATTATAAAAGTCAAAGCAATGAACTTAACGTATACTATACTATCTAATTTAAAATTAGTGGTGTTCGCGCTTCACTTGAGCCTACACCAATTCATTATATTGAGTTTGCAGTGACCGGGCGATGAACCCAGTACTGTATGATACACTACCGTCAATATTAAAATGAAAATATTTATGTTTTAGTAATTTTTCGGAAGATCTCTCTTTTAAATTAAAGTTTTTCGCTTATCTTTGGGTAAACACCTATTAAAATGTCTTTGACAGATTAATTTATGACTCTCTTTCATTCCCAAATGAAATATAACCTACATACAGCATTACTTATTGTGTTTATAATGAAATAAACATGATATAAAGTACAATTTTTGATTGGAAAATTCAATACTCACCGTATCAAAGAATTCTGTGAATTTGGATAAATAATAATAGTAAACAGCATATACTCCCTAAAAATAATATAGTTAAATTAGACACTTAATTTCACTATTTACACAACCAAATTTTGTATTTAGCATTTGAAAGGTTATGCTAAAATCTGGTTAAATTTTGGTACCAATCCATCAAACGAAAGTGGTAGTTTACTTGAAGACCTATCAAGTTTTTTAGGAATATCTCATTGAATAATTGAGTTACGATAAAATTTGTAATAAACAAAAATATGTAGAAAAATATAAGCTATATTTTTTATTTGAAACTTTTTTTTGTATCTTTTACCGTTCAGACGGAAAATTGAATATTGTCCACGTCGGGTTTATTTTACAATATACATATACTCACTACCCAAGCCTGGGGATTTGTAGTACTATAGTCTATATCTTGACATTTGAACACAGAATAATGGGTTGACCAGCCAGCTGTGTAATTCTAGAAATTATAAAAAAAATGCAAAATAATTTAATGATAAAATTGTTGCCAGGCAATAGCCACGAAAGCCATACAGACATACTGACAGACTGGCAGACAAACAGAGAGACAATACAGACAAACTGACAGACTGCCAGATTGTCAGACAGACAGACTGACAAACAGACAGACTGACAGACAGATAGAAAGGCAGACATACTGATAGACAGACAGACTGACAGGCAGACCTACTGACAGATTGTCAGACAGACAGACTGACAGACTGACAGAGTGACAGACTAACAAACACAGACTGACAGACAGACCTACTAACAGATTGTCAGACAGACAGACTGACAAATAGACAGACTGACAGACAGACAGAAAGGCAGGCATACTGTCAGGCAGACAAACTGATAGACAAAGAGACAGACAGACAGACAGATTGTCAAACAGGCAGAATGATAAACAGAAAGACTTACAGACAGACAGAAAGACAGACATACTGATAGACAGACAGACTGACAGGCAGACTTACTGACAGATTGTCAGACAGACAGACTGACAAACAGACTGACAGACTGACAGAGTGACAGACTAACAAACACAGACTGACAGACAGACCTACTAACAGATTGTCAGACAGACAGACTGACAAACAGACAGACTGACAAACAGAAAGACAGACATACTGACAAACTAACAGACAGACTGACAAATAGACAGTTTGACAGACAGATAAACTGATTGACAAAGAAACAGACAGTTAGATTGTCAGACAGATTGACAAACAGACAGACTTACAAACAGACAGAGAGACAGGCATACTGATAGACAGACAGACTGACAGGCAACAGACAGATAGACTGACAGACAGACCTACTGACAGATTGTCAGACAGACAGACTGACAAACAGACTGACAGAGTGACAGACTAACAAACACACAGTCAGACAGACAGACCTACTACCGGATTGTCAAACAGACAGACTGACAAACATACAGACTGACAGACAGACAGAGAAACAGACATACTGATAAACTAACAAACAGACTGACAAATAGACAGATTGACAGACAGACAAACTTAAAGACAAAGAGACAGATAGACACACAGATTATCAGACAGACAGACTGACAAACAGGTAGACTCACAGACAGGCACACCTACTGACAGATTGTCAGACAGACAGACTGACAGACTATCAGACTGACAGAGTGACAGACTAAGAAACACACAGACTGACAGACAGACCTACTGACAGATTATCAGACAGACAGACTGACAAACAGACTGGCAAACTAACAGACAGACAGACACACACAGACATCATCGCGTAAATATTAAAATCGTATTCTAGTTATAAATATGTTAATACTACTTACCATATAGAACAAATACGAACTTAAAACAACTTGAAAAGCATTATATGCAATTAAAACATTTTTCAATTCAAATGGTTTTCTGTGTTCCATTAATTTAGGCCCTATTTTCATGACACCAATTAAATATGCACAGACAATCATCAAAGACGGTAGTGGGGATGACATAAGCGGAAAATCTTTGACTCTAGGATCTGCAAGTTAAAATAAAATAATATATTCCAATGAGATCTTTCACAATTTTTTAAAATTTTTTTTTATGAAACTTTATCTAAATTGTAGACTATCTACACTTTTAAAAAGTATTAATTGTTATTCATTAAGCCACAATGATTTTTTTTAAATGTTGTGTGTCATTGTAAAGGTGTTGCTGGATCTAAAACAGTACAGATTGTAAATAATTGTAGTCATATATTTTTTTACTTATTTTATTATTATTATTACAATAAAATAGAACATTTATGTAACAAAAATTATTTAAATCTCTACAGTTTTAGATCCAGCAACACCTCTACTATGACGTCACAACATTTAAAAAAAATCATTGTGGCTTAATGAATAACAATTAAGACTTTTTAAAAGTGTAGATTGTCTTCAATTTAGATAAAGTTTCATAAAAAATAAATAAAAAAAAAAATGGTAAAAAAACATAAATGTGTATTTTAATACTATTGACGATAGCATTTCGTGCTGAGGTATTACAGTACTTGGTTCGACGTCAGAAATCAATTTAAGGAAATTGGTGTAGGCTCAAGTGAAGGCTGAACTAGCACACCACATAATAATTTTTTTACGACCTGCCAGTGAAAAAAATCTAGAATAACTTATAGTGTGTCAGTTGTTTTGTCTAAGTGTATTTAAATAGCACATCGTTTTTAGAAACAAGTAAAAAAAATGAGAAAAACTCCTCCACTCTCGCTCAAATTGCCTCGAGCTCAAGTGAGAAAAAAAACCGCTTTCCTCACTAGTTTGACAAATAACTATTTCTTACTTCTGACAAAACATTTATTTTTCGCTAGTGATTAACTTGCGCACTCAAAAGAGTGCGCAAACATGCTTAAAATTAAACGATTGTGAAAATATATTTTTACCTGCGCCCTTTTCCATTGCATATGTGTATATTTCCGCAATTTTTTGGAACATCTTGGAAAATCTATAAACAATTGAAATATTAAAAAATCTTTACAAAATATTTTTGTACATATTTTGAATTATAATTCAAGATATGCTTAATTTTTTTTTTATTTCAAGTAAACTACGACTTTCGGTTAATAGATTTCCGCCAAAATTTAACCACATATTAACTTAACAATGAGCATATCAAATACAAAATTTGAATGCAATAGCATGAGTATATGTGGGAAACACATAACTTTCCGTACACACGGTGCAAGATAGAAAAAAAAGTTTCAAATAAATGTTATAGACAATATAATGTTACATATTTTTTATTGTAATAAATTTTGTTTTAACTCAATTGTTTATTGAGATATGCTTAAAAAACTGTTTTGGACTTCAAGTAAACTACCACTTCCGGTTCATGGATTTCCGCCAAAATTTAACCACATTCTAAATTAACCTTGCGCATGTAAAATACAAAATTTGAATGCGATTGCATGAGTATATGTGGGCAACACACAACTTTCCGCACAAACGGTGAACTATAGAAAAAAAAGTTTCAAATAAATGTTGTAGCCAATACAATTTTACATTTTTCTATTTTTACAAATTTTCTCCTAACTCAATTGTTTATTGAGATATGCTCAAAAAACTGTTTAGATCTTCAAGTAAACTACCACTTCCGGTTAATGTATTTCCGCCAAAATTTTGTCAGGTCATGACATGACCTTTTGAATATTAAATATGAAATTTGAAAATGATATTGTAGGTAGAAGTATTTAAATTTGTTATAATACCTTTTTTATACAATTGTTGTAAAATTGTCCTGTAATAATTTTTTTCTTAACACTTTGGGGTTCTTTTTTTGACGGCACTAAACGCTCACTAAATTCCACTAAGTTCTTCTCTAAATAGAGTACAACACTTTAATTAAATAAATTGTGCCATGAATGTAATATTTATATTTTTGTAACAACAAATTATTATCAAGATAAAAATTTGTAAATTTTTAATCTATTTTTTATACGTGTTCTTTCTTTGAAAACTGTTCACCAAAAGAGAAATTTTTTACCGTATTGTTAGGTATATAAGATATTAAACAATAAACGTTGAATAAATGAATATGCATATAAATATACTATTTAAAAAAAAATAATAATTCTTTTCTACCAAAGGTCAATATCATTTGGAAATTTGAATATTAAACTATAAGCAATTCATAGTCTTATGAATATTAAACATAAAAAAAAACCGTTACATTTTGTAGAAATTTTCTTACAAAAAATATATTTCCTATGTAATATTTAACGCTAATTCCGAATCCGTGGTTAAAAAATCTGCTGTGGCTAGCACATAACCTCCCGGACAATACTACTCTTAAACGGTACAAAATAGTATTTGATGATACAGAAACACACCTTATTTATTTATTTCCTATTTATATTTGAGAAATTTAGTTTTATTTCCTATATTTATTTAATTTTTTGACATTTCACTAATAAAACAGCTTCACAATCAAAATGACATGTGTCACATTTCGTAAAAAATATTTTTAAGTGTGAATGCAAGATTTATGAAATTTAATTATTGTCTCTAAATCTAATGAAAATTAATAAAATTAGTGTAATCAAAACACATGTAAAATTAAATATTCTACAGTTTTCTAAATAATATAAATTGTTGAAAAAGGAAATTTAACCGTGTTACGAAAAACTGTTAAGGGCTTCAAGTAAACTGCTACTTCCGGTTGACCAATTTTATCCAAAATCTAATCAGCTCTTCATTTAAATATAAGAAGCAAAAATACACAAAATTGTTTTTTTTATTATTATAGTATTTTGGTTATGCGAGACGAAAAATTGCAACAGACTACACACACACACACACACACACACACACACACACTCACACACACACACACACACACACACACACACACACACACACACACACACACACACACACACACACACACACATACACATATATACATACATACACATATACTGACAAACAGACAGACAGACAGACTGGGAGACAGACTGACAGACAGACAGTCAGAAAGACAGACAGACTTACATACTGACTGACAGACAGACACTGCGTAACAGACAAAACCATCGAGAGACAAACGTACTGACAGACAGACATACTGACAAACAGACAGACAGACTGTTAGACATACAGACCGTCAAACATACAGACAAACAGATTGAGATACAGACATATTCAGACAAACATACTGACAGATTGTCATACAGACAGACTGACAAACAGACAGACAGACAGACACACTGACAACCAGACAGACAGACAGACATCATGGCGATATAAGAAGCAATATAAGAAGCAATATAAGGGCTTCAAGTAAACTGCTACTTCCGGTTGACCAATTTTATCCTAAATCTAATCAGCTCTTCATTTAAATATAAGAAGCAATAATTCACAAAATTGTATTTTTTTGTATTATAGTATTTGAGTTATGTGAGTCAAACACACATACACACACACACACACTCACACATACACACACACGCGCGCGCTCGCACACACATCCATCCATACATACATACACACACAGACAGACATACGGACAGACATTATGGCAAATTTTTTTGTACAGCTGATTCTATTTAAAAAAAAAATGGAATTTATTATTTTGTGCCCGGTAAAAAACAGCGCAAAATTGAGTATAACGGCTTGAGTTTATAATGCAGTTTTAAATATATAATTATTTGAAAGGCAAGCATAAAATAAATGATTAGAAATCGAGTATAACGGCTAGGGCTGGCAGGTCTCTCACAAATTTATTTTTATTTAAGAAACTAGCCAAAAGAAATGGTAATAAAAGCGAGTATAACGGCTAGAGCTTGTACACACACATACACACATACATACATACATACATACATACATACATACATACATACATACATACATACATACATACATACATACATACATACATACATCATAGTTGCGAAAATAGTAAAATCGTATTGTAGGTGCTTATGCATTGAAAACTCACTACCCAATTTTTTGACCAAAAATATTTTGACGTCCACTGAATCCATTTACCTATTTATCAATGATGCATGGATGGATAGATGTCTGTGTGCGCAATATCTCATATCTTATAAACAAGTAAAATATGTAAACGAAATTTTGAGTTTGTTAGTTTCACGATAATATGGAGATCTGTATTAATTTATATGTATAAATATATATTTTTGTTTATAGTATTTCCATTATGGGGGTGTTCCAATTCATTTCTGATCGCATTGATTATTTCAATCAAGAGTTAGCAGGTAAGGGTTTAAGTTTTAAGTTTAAAATAATCCTTGAGACATCAAAGACCTATATATCGTTAAATAGTTTATATGTAGTTTGTTCTGAAAATTACTTGATATTTTGAATTACGCGCCAATGCAAATATGGAGTTATTTTGTAGTTACATGTAGGTAGTATGCAAAATATTTATAATTTTGTGAGATTTAGGAAAAACAGAAAAATTGTACAGTATAATTCAAATTCATAAATTTGATTTGTATAATCCCTGCAGTTTTAGACTACAATAGCGAAAACCGGTTATGGTGAACTTACAGGAATATCAAACAGGTTTGGCTTACAAGCTCTTTCGGGTCACAATCGCTTACATGACGATTACATTGAGAATAACCGGTTTTTCTAAGTATACTTACAATTACAAGAGACGTACTGGTTAATATTGCAATATCAATAACACATTTGTAAAGCTATTACCAGATAACTTAGCCCTAATGAAATAGATTACGGTATTTCTTAGGTCTGTGATAAAAACATCAATTGTAAATGTACAGTTCAGGCCAAAGTAAAACGAGGAAGTGTATCGAATAAAACAACAAGAAAAGATACTGGCTCAAGTAAAATGGACGATTGTACAAAATGCGTTGTTACTAGAGCCATTTACGATACTCAAAAAATATCCTTCATACAATAGAATCACTCTGGCAAACACTTAACAATGAAATTGAATTCCCAGACAGTGAGACTTCATTACTAAGATGTTTAAAGACGATGGGGTTCACTTATGAAATGTTAGGTAATAGAAGAGCATTATGGAAGACGCGCGAATTGTCAAAATGTAAACAGAACATTTATCAAAAGTGGAGCATCGAAGACCTGCTTTTAACAAATTAAATCTTTATTATGTTTAATATTAAATATACGTAAAATAATTGTATCACATGGAAAATTATCAGCAAATAGAGTAATACGGCCCGCGAGTAACAGCATCCAGTGAAACAGTTTGTTAGTGGTCGACAATTGCCACAATGAGAACTTCTCAGGTCAATTCTCTATGTAGTCATTGTGTAAGCGATTGTGAACTGAAAGAGCTTGTAAGCTAAACCTGTTTCCTATTCCTGTAAGTTCACCATAACCGGTTTTCGCTATTGTAGTCGAAATTGCAAGGATTCTATAGAAGTCAAAGTAATGAACTTGGCGTGTACTGTACCTAAAAACTAAGATGGCGACGCTTTAGTGCGTTGAAAATAGAGCCTTAAAGGATATTTCCATTTTCAAAACTATTTGATTTTACTTATTTTGAGGCTAGTTTTTGGTTTACAATGGCTTGGGTATAGATGAATAATTTAAATGTAAATATAATTAAAGTTAATTATTCAAATTTTTATTTTACCATACAATGAATCAACAATACAATTCATTAAGAATTTCTTAATTTTGTACTGCGTCAAATACTATTTAAAAAAATTTATATATTTGATATTTTCAAACATAACATTTAGCATAAACATGTAAATTAAAATATGTTGTGAGCAGCACAGTACTTCCCACATGGACCACCACTATCAAGTAACGCTCATCCCTTCAAAAAATTATGACACATGTCAAAAACTGACATATTTCAACCGCTGTTTTGTTTTTTCAAAAAACACAGGTTAGCTGATTTAACCGAAAATATCAAAATATATTTTTCTTCAACGTGTTGTAATTCGTAAATGGTGACAGTAAGAGGAAAATGTTTCAAACAAATATTGTAGATTAAATGATTTTGATACGAAATAAATACGTAAATTGTCCTTTTTCCATAAAAATTCATAACTTTTGTCCAAATTATCGTAGGTCCTTGAAAATTGCATAAACTTGAAGGAAAATGATTGAAGATTAATTCTCTGTTGGTCAATTGAGTCAACGATTATTTTTACTCACACTACGAATCGTTTTTTAAGTCAAAAACATGATTGTTTTCATCCGGGGGTAGCAGGGGGTGGAACGGGTTTGGTGGCACATTAACTTAAAGCACCGCAAAGAGAAATTTATAAACTTCTCAGAATTCCAAAGTTCATTGGTTTTGGTACAAAATTGGCGAAGTTATAGTCAAAAAATATTTTTGAAAAATTCATAATTCCGCGCCAAATTGTCGTAGGTACTCGGAACTTGAGAAACCTAAAGAAAAATGTTTGAACTTTATTGCCATGTTTGCCAATTGAGTCTACGATTTTTTTGGCACTGCGTACGAGCTGTCAAAGTTGGACATTTTTTGACATCAGGAACAGTTTTTTTATGTCGGGGTGGAAGGGGGTGGGAAGGGGTTGATATCATATTGACTAGCATAACATTAAAGAGGACATTTCAAAGTTTCTAAAACTCAAAGAATCACTCAATTTCAACTAAATGCAAGCGAGTTATAGCATTTTGAAATTTAGACATTTTTGGTGCATTTTCAAGTGCTGCAATTTTTTTTCTCGAGTTTAATAATTTTAATTTGGCCTAAT
The DNA here is from genome assembly GCA_963942605.1 of Poecilus cupreus. Lineage (NCBI taxonomy): Eukaryota > Metazoa > Arthropoda > Insecta > Coleoptera > Carabidae > Poecilus > Poecilus cupreus. The sequence continues at coordinate 39,093,715 of OZ012713.1, forward strand.
ATATCGTGAAATACTAATATTTAGGTAACAAAATGGGCTTTATTGTATGCTATTTTAAATTCTAGACAACTTTTGTTTTACACTTTTGCCCCGCCCACCCATAAAAACCAGTCATATGTTCTCAATTGGCGGGTAATCAAATCTGCGACAGATTTTCAAATAGATTTAATTTTGAAACTACAAGACGTAGAATAAAATTATTAAGGGATTAAAAGATGAGTACTATAACTGTATTGATTTATGTAACACCCTGTATTTCACTGAAGCCCTATTAATTATTTTTATTATTTCAGATCCAAGAATGGAAGATAAATTTTTGATGTCATCACCGATTCCAACATTGACATTAATTGGAATTTATTTTATTTTAGTTAAATTTATTTTACCAATATATATGAAAAATAGGCCAGCATACGATTTGAAAAATGTAATTTTTTATTACAATGTTTTTCAAGTAATATTAAGTAGTGTCATTGCTTATAAAGTAAGTATAATAAATAATATATTTATGTATTACATTTGAGAATGAGAGAGTAACAAATTAAATTTTGTAAACATTGTTCAAATTATATTTTTTGGTATTTATATTATTATATTTATTACGCTACTTCGCCCGTCACTTGAGCCTACACCAATCCATTTAAATTGAGTTTGCAGTGACCGGGCCGTGAACTAAGCACCGTATTATCGCAGTACGATTTTCTGCCGACTATAACGTGATTAACATATTTATAATAAATTGTATTTTTTACCTCCCGCATACCTCTTGGTAAGGGAGGTATTGTTTTTGATCAAAAAATTGGGTAGTGAGTTTTCAATGACTAAGCACGGTTTATAGTCCCTACAATACGATTTTACTTTTTTCGTTATGATGTCTGTATACATATATATGTTTTATTTTTTCGTCTCGCATAACTCAAATACTATAATACCAAAAAATACAATTTTACGTATTTAAGCTTCTTATATTTATATGAAGAGCTGATTAGATTTTGGATAAAATTGGTCAACCGGAAGTAGCAGTTTACTTGAAGCCCTTAACAGTTTTTCGTAACAAGGTTAAATTTACTTTCTCAACAATTTGTTATTTTGAAAGTTGAAGAATATTTATTTTACATGTGTTTTGATTACACTAATTTTATTAATTTTTATTAGATTTAGAGATAATAATTAAATTTTTATGTACATCATAGTAACACAATTTTTACGAAATGTGACACATGTCATTTTGATTGTGAAGCTGTTTTCTTAGTGAAATGTCAAAAAATTAAATAAATATACGAAAGAAAATTAAATTGCTCACATATAAACAAATAAGAAGGTATGTTTCTGTATCATCAAATACTATTTTGTACCGTTTAACAGTAGTATTGGGCGGGAGGTTATGTGCTGGCCACATCAGATTATCATTTTGAATTTTTTCAGAGTTATGGATCAGGATTTGTTAGAAGATTTAGTTTATTTAAATGTCGAGAATTAGATCAAAGTACTAAGGATCCAGACGCAATAATGGTAAGTTTATTTAAATGATAAATAGATCGGATTGTCAATTATGAGGTCCTCAGTTCGACTCCCACAACCTTCTTTTACCAGTTTAGCTACAAGAGAATTTGCAGTTTTTCATTTGTAAGCAATCGTTAAACATTTTTTTTTTGTGATTTGTAAGTTTTAAATTGTTTTTTGTATACATTGAAATGTGTTGTTTAGCGTTGCCTAAGCAACGTCAGAAATGTAGATTTCCCAGGTCTCCACCAGATAGACAACCGGGAAATTTCGACGAAAACATTCCTATTTCGAAAACGTTTATTAATAAATTATATTTATAATAAAATAATATAGTATTTCAAATATTCCTTTACATAATATTAATATAAACAATGATGGAATAAGAATGAAATTGAATTTAAAAATAACAAATTTAGTGTATTTGGTTACCAATGTTGGCAATAAAATCTGCCCGATATGACAGCTGTACAATACATAACCTACAAATGTAATGTTAGTTACCTCAATATAAATAAGAAATATAATAAATTTACAAGTGAAGACGGTAAATATTATAAATATTTTAATTGTTTTCTAATATATTAAACAAATTAATTTGTGTGTTTATATTTATAGTACAACTTTGACAATTATCAAATTAACTCCTTGAAGAACTTCATTTCTTTGTATGGACTGTTATTAGTTTTATACTTTTCGTACAAAAAATATTGTACAAACCTCTTGCGTTGACTCGGTTCCCGGATTCGTTCTATGGCTCATCCGGGAACCAAGCGTTCCCGCATTTGGTATGTTGGTATGTAAATAACTATTACAAACAGCATTATATTTTGTTTCAGGCCATGTCTGCTTGCTACTTGTATTTCCTATCGAAATTTACAGAATTTCTAGACACGGTAAGATTAAATACAGCTTTTATAATATTTAGACTTTAGAGAGCGAAATAAGTGTATAAAAACCTGAATTATATTATATTATTATTGAGGAATACATTGGTGTATGATGAGTGTGAGATTGAAAGAATTTTGTAAAAAAAGTGGGCGTGAGTTGATTGTGTGCTCGTTCGAGGAATAAATGGGTAAGTGATGGTTTATTGCATGACGAATGTATAAATTTAAACGAGGCGTAAGTGGTGTGTCAGGATAAGAATGTTTGATTGTAGGATAATTTAAATACTCGCCAATTTTTACCTCCCGCCTACCTCTAGGTAAGGGAGGTATTGTTTTTGGTCAGAAAATTGGGTAGTGAGTTTTCAATGAATAAGCACGTTTTAGGGTCCCTACAATACGATTTTACTATTTTCGCGATGATGTCTGTATGTATGTATGTATGTATGTATGTATGTATGTATGTATGTATGTATGTATGTGTGTGTGTGTGTAGTCTGTGGCAATTTTTTCGTCTCGCATAACTCAAATACTATAATACCAAAAAATACAATTTTTTGAATTATTGCTTCTTATATTTAAATGAAGAGCTGATTAGATTTTGGATAAAATTGGTCGACCGGAAGTAGCAGTTTACTTGAAGCCCTTAACAGTTTTTCGTGAAAAACACGGTTAAATTTCCTTTTTCAACAATTTATGTTATTTTGAAAGTTGAAGAATATTTAATTCTACATTTGTTTTGATTACACTAATTTTAATAATTTTCATTAGATTTAGAGATAATAAAATATAAAGAAATTAGATTTCACAAATCTTGCATTCCTAGTACACCATGGAAAATTTTCAATTTTTTACGAAATGTGACATATGTCATTGTGATTGTGAAGCTGTTTTCTTAGTGAAATATATGTCAAAAAATTAAATAAAGATACGAAAGAAAATTAAAATTCTCAAATATAAATAGAAAATAAACAAATAAGAAGGTATGTTTCTGTATCATCAAATACTATTTTGTACCGTTTAAGAGTAGTATTGGGCGGGAGGTTATGTGCTGGCCACATCAGATTTTTTTTTTTAATAATATAACATATAAACTATTTTAAATAATTATAAATCAAATTTAATGAACTTACCAAATATGTAAAAAATATAGTATGTACCATTTGAAATTTCAAAGTTGACATTAATTTCTAGTAAACCGGAAGTGATATCATAAATGTACATCTGCTATCAAATAGCTTATATACAGGGTGTTGATTTTAAGTAATACACTATTGCTATTTCGAGAACTGTAAGAGCTACGAGGTCGCTTAAATTAACAAACAATTTCTATATTATAAAACAATTAAAATGAGCGAAACAAGAATTTTTTTAGACCAGTGGTTTTCAAAATGCGGGGTGCAACTTTCTTATTTTAAATGGCAACCTATATTTTTTATTTGCTTATTCGATTCAGTATTTTTTTCTAAATTCAATAATATTCACATGTAATGACCAAATAATACAAAATATTTGAGAAAAATGCAAAATTAAAAATGTATCTTTTTATTTAAATATGCATATATAAAGTTAGCCATGGAAGAAAACAAATAAATCAAACAATTTTTAATATTAGCTTTTTCAGTGTAACTCCCGCCTACCTCTAGGTAAGGGAGGTATTGTATTTGGTCAAAAAATTGGGTAGTGAGTTTTCAATGAATAAGCACGTTTTAAGGTCCCTACAATACGATTTTACTATTTTCGCGATGATGTCTGTGTGTATGTATGTATGTATGCATGTGTGTATGTGTGTATGTGTGTGTGTGTGTGTGTGTGTGTGTGTGTGTGTGTGTGTGTGTTTTTCAACAATTTATGTTATTTTGATAGTTGAAAAATATTTAATTTTACATGTGTTTTATTTATACTAATTTTATAAATTTTCTTTAGATTTAGAGATAATAAAATATAAAGAAATTAGATTTCACAAATCTTGCATTCCTAGTACACCATGGAAACATTTAAAAATTTTCAATTTTTTACGAAATGTGACACATGTCATTGTGATTGTGAAGCTGTTTTCTTAGTGAAATATATGTCAAAAAATTAAATAAATATACGAAAGATAATTTAAAATCTCAAATATATACAGAAAATAAACAAATAAGAAAGTATGTTTCTGTATCATCAAATACTATTTTGTACCGTCTAAGAGTAGTATTGGGCGGGAGGTTATGTGCTGGCCACATCAGATTTTTTTAATTTTTTCTGATTTTGATTTATTTGTTTTCTTCCATGGCAAACTTTATATACGCATATTTAAATAAAAATGATACATTTTTATTTTGCATTTTTCTCAAATATTTTGTATTATTTGGTCATTACATGTGAACATCATTGAATTCAGAAAAAAATACTGAATCGAATAAGCAAATAAAAAAAATAGGTTGCCATTTAAAATAAGAAAGTTGCACCCCGCATTTTGAGAACCACTGGTCTAAAAAAATTTTTGTTTCGCTCATTTTAATTGTCTTATAATATAATAAGTGTTTGCTAATTTAACCGACTTCGTAGCTCTTATAGTTCTCGAAATAGCTATAGTGTAACACCCTATAGTATATTCCATTTTTAATTTCAAGTTGACATTAATTTCTAGTAAACCGGAAATGATATCATAAATGTGCTTCCGCTATTTATTAACTTATATATTGTTGTATAAATTTGTTGAATAAAGTTAATAAATAATTGTCTAATACCTCAAATTCAAATTAATAATTAAAAATTGCTCTTAACAGATTTTCTTCGTTCTTCGCAAAAAAGATAATCAAGTATCTTTTCTTCATTTATACCATCATATGAGCATGCCCTTAAATGCCTGGATAGGAACAAAAATCATGCCTGGGGGAAGTACTGTGTTGGCGCCAGGAATAAATGGATCTGTACATGTTGTCATGTACACTTATTACTTGCTTTCTGGCCTTGGACCCCGATGGCAAAAATATTTATGGTGGAAGAAATATTTAACTTCGTTTCAATTGGTAAGTGTTTGCTATAGTCTATTCAAAAATGAGAGACAGTTATAAATGAATTTTGCAAGAATACACAGTAAATAATATAATTTTCGTTTGGTTAATTTTGTGGATGTTAAGTAAGTAGTTTGACAAATATATTGTGTTAAACAAATAAATTGAACAAATTTGATAATTTGTTTGTTTAACAAAAAATAGACTCGTCAATAATTACAAGAAATTGTTAAAGAAATCTTGTAACTTAATTTATTGTTTCACTTCAATATAATTACTAAAATATTTAGCTAATCAAAAACACAAAAATAAACTATATTCAATAGTCTGATCACGAGTGCTAAGAATTTAATCGATTAATTTGATATGTCTAGCTTATGAAAAAAAATTTTGCTTAAAAAGTGTTTGAGTACATAATAATTTAATTTATATTATTATGTACGAAAACACTTTTTTAAAAGCAAAATTATATAAATAAGCTAGACATCAAATTTAATCGATTCAATTCTTTAGCACGAGGGGTATATGTCAAGATTATTTCATGAATTCATAGCATAAACTTCAATATTTGCCGAAGAAATTGAACTAAAACGTTGATTGTGACACATCTGTCAGTTTGTCTGTCTATCTGTCAGTCTGTCTCGGCCTGTTTGTCTGACTATTAAGTTTGTCTGTCAGTATGTCTGGCTCTCAGTCTATCTGTCTATATGTCTGACAGTCTGCCTGTCTGTCTGTCGGTCTGACAATCTATCGGTATGTTTGTCTGACAAACTGTCTGTCTGACAATCTGTCGGTAAGTTTGTCTGAGAATCTGTCTGTCTGTCTATCTGTCTGACAGTCTGTCTGTCTGTCTGTCTGTCTATCTGTCAGTCTGTCTTGGCCTGTTTGTCTGACTATTTGTCAGTATGTTTGTCTGTCAGTATGTCTGACTCTCAGTCTATCTGTCTATATGTCTGACAGTCTGCCTGTCTGTCTGTCTGTCTGACAATCTATCGGTATGTTTGTCTGACAAACTGTCTGTCTGACAATCTGTCGGTATGTTTGTCTGAGAATCTGTCTGTCTGTCTATCTGTCTGACAGTCTGTCTGTCTGTCTGTCTGTCTGTCTGACAGTCTGTCTGACAGTCTGTCTGTCTGACAATCTGTCAGTATGTTTGTCTGTCAGTATGTCTGTCTCTCAGTATGTCTATCTGTCTGTCTCTCTGACAGTCTGTCTGTCTGACAATCTGTCAGTATGTTTTCTGATTATGTCTATCTCTGGTTGTCAGTCTGTCAGTTGTTGGATAAAACGTTATATTTCACACGTGGGCAAAGTGGAATTACCCACTCGATAAAATTATCACACTCGTGTGCTAAAACTTCTCTCGTGGGTAATTCCTTACTTTGAGTACTTGTAAAATAAATAACTATTGCTATATAATATTGCAAGAAAATAAATAAATTGTATTCTATTCACGAGACCTTTCTTTAAATGGACACAAATCCAAAATAAACATACATACATACATACCTAACATCGCGCTATATCCCACTCAGTGAGATAGCACAAACCCAGAAACACAGTCGAGTAATAAACAACATTCCTATCCTGGCACACCATTTTTGCCTCGTCCACCATTTTCTCAATCTTTCACTCACCATACACTATTATATTCCTCGATCTCTCTCCTCTCAAATACTTCATTTCCACAGCAACATTATTCATGCTTCTTAATATTCATCCAACATTCAGAACCATACATCAATAGGCACTAACACACCATTATACACAAAGCACCCAATACCTGAACAACATGTAATAATATATTTTTTTAGGTTCAATTTGCTTTTGGCCTAGTTTGTATTGTAACCATTCTTCTGGGGTCAAATGAATGTCCAATAATCAATAAACGATATCCATTTGTGATTTATGGTTTCTTATATGTTTGTAGTTTAGTATATTTATTCTCTCAGTTCTACAATAATACGTACACCAAGAAATCAGCGCAAAGCAATGGAAAACAGGTATGAAATAAATTTGAATTTATTTTTATTATTTTAAAAAATACAGAGAAAATTTTTTAAATCAAATATTTTGTTTTGCTGACTATTTAATAAAATAACTTGTACTGTTGACAAAATAAAATTATTTTTTTTTTTTACCTCCCGCCTACCTCTAGGTGAGGGAGGTATTGTTTTTGGTCAAAAAATGTGTAGTGAGTTTTCAATGAATAAGCACGTTTTAGGGTCCCTACAATACGATTTTACTATTTTCGCGATGATGTCTGTATACATATATATATTTTATTTTTTCGTCTCGCATAACTCAAATACTATAATACCAAAAAATACAATTTTAAGTATTTAAGCTTCTTATATTTAAATGAAGAGCTGATTAGATTTTGGATAAAATTGGTCAACCGGAAGTAGCAGTTTACTTGAAGCCCTTAACAGTTTTTCGTAACACGGTTAAATTTACTTTTCCAACAATTTATGTTATTTTGAAAGTTGAAGAATATTTAATTTTACATTTGTTTTGATTACACATTTTTCATGTACACCATGGAAACACTTACAAATTTTTAATTTTTTACGAAATGTGACACATGTCATTTTGATTGTGAAGCTGTTTTCTTAGTGAAATGTCAAAAAATTAAATAATTATACGATATAAAATTAAATTTCTCTGTGTTAACAAATATTTTGCATCGTTTAAGAGTAGTATTGGGCGAGAGGTTATGTGCTAGCCACATCAGATTTTTTAAGTTATTGTTGAACCCAACCCATTGATAAATTATTGATTATCAATAATAAAAAAAAAATAATTTGTTATTTTTACATATCAAATATATCAAAATATTTTTTTCGCGACTGGAAAAGTATCGTTTTATAAACAGCTTATTTCATCTCTACGGCGTACGGGAGATTTGTGCACTTTCTCTCCCGCCGTGAAATGCTCAAATAATGTGATAAAATTATCAGGTCAAATGTAACTATTGTAAATTAAATTACAATTCAAATAATTTTGAAATAAATTTTGGGGTCGTAAAAAATAGTCGTCTACGCCTCGTGCTTTAATTTACTCTGCGGGAAAAAATTATACACTTCTCTGCCTTAATGTATAATACACTATTTTAACTTTATGACCTAGATTTATTATATATTAGTTTTATATCGTTGAAAAGGTGTTTGGTCCGAATAAACAAGTTAATAATTTGTAAACGGTACAAAATATAAAAAAAAGTTTCAAATAAAAATTATAGCCAATATTATTATACATCTTTTTTATAATAACATAATTTGCTCTAACTTTATTATTTACTGAGATATTCTCAAAAAACCTAATTGGCTTTCAAGTAAACTACCACTTTCGGTTGCTGGTTACCCACAAAAATTTAACCAGACCACAATTTGACCTTTTTAAATTTAAATATGAAATTTGAAAATGATCACATGGTTAGATTTTGAGTAATTATATTTAAAGTTCACCAAAACGTGCTTATTCTAATCGAAAGTTTGAACATCACCTGTCAATAAATAATAATTTAATTAATACTAATTATTTTTACAGGTAAACAACAAACAAACGAAGATTATTGCAGAGAATAATAATAAAATTGGTCATTATGATTAGTATTTTATCATCTATAAATATTTTGTGTTTATAATAATGTTTGATTAATTGATTAATTTTAGTACAGAATAAAAATATAAACATATTGAAATCTGGTTATTATTTATATTCAGGAGCTGTTTGGGGGTGTTCTATTTGACGGATAGTGATGAAATTTTGTAGATTTACTATTTACACTATGAGGAACAACATGCTTTTCACCGCGTTTAAATATCTCTACTAGCGCGCGACTTACAGGCCACTAAAGTTAGTGTATGAAATAATTATTATTCAGAAGCTGTTTGGGGTGATCCTTTTGACGGATAGTTATGAAATTTGGTGGATCTACTATTTAAGCTATGAGGAATAACATGCTTTTTACCGCGTTTAGATATCTCTACTAGCACAAGACTTACAGGCCACTAAAGTTAGTAGAGTCCAACAAAACAAACTATCTGGTTATTACTGTTATTCTGGAGCTATTTGGGGGTATTCTATTTGACGGATAGTAATGAAATATAGTGGATTTGTTAATTAAGCTATGGGAAACAACATGCTTTTCACCGCGTTTAAATATCTCTACTAGCACAAGACTTACAGGCCACTAAAGTTAGTAAAGTCCTACAAAACAACCAATCTGGTTATTACTGTTATTCTGGAACTATTTGGGGGTATTCTATTTGACGGATAGTAATGAAATATAGTGTATTTGTTATTTAAACTATGGGGAACAACATGCTTTTTACTGCGTTTAGATATCTCTACTAGCACAAGACTTACAGGCCACTAAAGTTAGTAGAGTCCTACAAAACAACCAATCTGGTTATTACTGTTATTCTGGAGCTATTTGGGGGTATTCTATTTGACGGATAGTAATGAAATATAATGGATTTGTTATTTAAACTATGGGGAACAACATGCTTTTTACCGTGTTTAAATATCTCTACTAGCACAAGACTTACAGGCCACTAAAGTTAGTAGAGTCCTACAAAACAACCAATCTGGTTATTACTGTTATTCTGGAGCTATTTGGGGGTATTCTATTTGACGGATAGTAATGAAATATAGTGGATTTGTTATGTAAACTATGGGGAACAACATGCTTTTCACCGCGTTTAAATATCTCTACTAGCACAAGACTTACAGGCCACTAAAGTTAGTAAAGTCCTACAAAACAAACTATCTGGTTATTGCTGTTATTAAGGAGCTGTTTAGGGGTGTTATATTTGACGGATGGTAATGAAATTTAGTAGATTTGTTATATAAACTATGGGGAACAACATGCTTTTCACCGCGTTTAAATATCTCTACTAGCACAAGACTTACAAGCCACTAAAGTTAGTAGAGTCCTACAAAACAAACTATCTGGTTATTACTATTTTTCTGGAGCTATTTGGGGGTATTCTATTTGACGGATAGTAATGAAATATAGTGAATTTGTTATTTAAATTATGGGGAACAGCATGCTTTACACCGCGTTTAAATATCTCTACTAGCGCGCGATTTACAAGCCACTAAACATTGTAAACTGTAATAAAATATGGATGTATTTCAAAAACATTTTAAAACAAATTCGAATTTTCCCGCTTTAGGTTAAGAAGAATTTATGATTTTTGCTATGGTTGACAACACTGCTTGCAGTACAGTGTTGCCAACGATATCAAAATGAATAAATTCTACGAACAATGAATTGAAATTTTACTGGAAAATATATGTATATACAAAAAAATAGTTCAAATAAAAACTGTAGAGAAAAAAATTACAAACAATTTATTTCAATATAACTTTTCTGTAAAATGAACCATTTATTCAAAAATCGAATAAAACTATTTCAGCAATATTTGGACGAGATTGCTGGTGCCATCTTTTGCAAAATTTGTAAATTGTTTTCAAAAAAATACTGTAAAATGCAATACATTTTTGCGTGTGTACTATACCTTTCGTTGACATCTTTTGGGGTCGTTATTTGACGGCTGGTTGAGCCCAAAACCACTACAGATATGCTATAAATACATTCAAATATTTGTGGAGCAAAATAAAATAATAAAACGATTCGTTGTCCTGTAATATTGAAAAAATAAATATTTGTATAGTTCACATAAATGAGTTTTTTAATTATCTTTATTTGACATCAGTTTTACAAAAACATAACACAGTATACACACAAATATATGAAAAAGAGTACATTACATTGAACATGGAATAGATTTGATTGCGAATAGCATTTAATGAAGACAGAAGATTTGAATGACAGCCAGTAATCCGATGAGGACCAGGTTGGGGCCGATGGAGTGGGCGCCGGCCTTGGCGGTGGTGGAGGCGGCCCCGTCGGCGGGGGGGTCGTCGTTGCGCATGCGCATGACCTGCATGAAGTCGTCTCCGCTCTGCAGGTTCTGCTGCTCCTGGTTCGGGACCTGGGGCTCCACCCGCGCCACGGATGTGGTGTTCGTGGCAGCTGCAGCGCTCTGCTCGACGAGGATGGCCACTAGGATCACTCCCAACAACAAACTAACACACTTCGCTGATCCAAACATTTTGATATGATGATATTTACGCTGCACTTGACTGAACACAATTTATTTTTCACGTTTATTTATCAAACTGTATTTTGTTTATGGTCACTTGGAAACTAAGGACCAATGATATTTCGAGACACTCAAACAATACTAAATAAATTATTTGTTTTGTTTTTCATGACCGCCGCTGAAAACAAACCCAAAATAATTTTTTTGCTGTCAGTTTGACAACTAACCTAAAAAATGTTCCCTGATTTTTAATTTACAAAAAAAAGCTTAAATAAAAACTGTAGAGAAACAACTATCTAATATAAAGTTAATCGTTTAGCTAAAAACTACAAAAAATCGTTTACAACAAAAATCAAAAAGAGATTACGTCTGCCATCTCTCGTGGATGATTCTAACTACATAAGGCAACGTTTTTCTAGAAACTGGAGAACTTAATCAAAAAATACTTCAAATAAAACTTGTTCCTAACGATTAAATTAAACTTTTTTATTTGAAACTTTTTTTCATTTAAGTCCTAATTCCAGAGATATCGTTCTGTAAACGCAGTGACATTCGTTAACTTTTGACATTGTCTAAATGTCATTCTAGTATAATTTTAAGTGTAAATTTAATTCATTTCATCGCTAAATACTTTCAGAAGCTATAAACACCTTGAAATCTGAAAAATTTATTTGGTGGTGAATTAAAATTACTTTTAAAAAAATAATTATTTCATTCTACAAAAAATTGTTCAAATAAAAACTGTAGAGAAAAAAATAACGAGTGTTTTCTTTTATTATCAACTTTTTCTGAAGTCAATCGTTTACCTAAAAATCTCAAAAACCTTTTTTTGAACGAGATTTCTGCTGCCATCTCTCTCGACTATATACAACAATGATTTTCTCAAAACTGAAGAACTTAATCGAAAAATTCTTCAAATAAAACTTGTTCCATACGGTTAAATAAAGCTTTTTTATTTGAAACTTTTTTTCAGTTAAGCCCTAGTTTCAGAGCTATCGCCTTCTGAATGTGTTTTAAATCGAAATCAGAAAAAAAATTGGGTGGTGAATTAAAATTACTATAAAATAATATATAATTTAATTCTACAAAAAAATTGTTCAAATAAAAACTGTAGAGAAAAAAAACAAGTATTTCCTTTTAGTATCAATTTTTTCTGAAGTCAATCGTTTACCTAAAAATCTCAAAAAAACATTTTCAGCAATTTCTGCTGCCATCTCTCGCGACTATATACAACAATGATTTTCTCAAAACTGAATAACTTAATCGAAAAATTCTTCAAATAAAACTTGTTCCCAACGATTAAATAAAGCTTTTTTATTTGAAACTTTTTTTCAGTTAAGCACTAGTTTCAGAGCTATCGCCTTCTGAATGTGTTTTAAACCGAAATCTGAAAAAAATATTGGGTGGTGAATTAAAATTATTATAAAATAATAAATAATTTCATTTTACAAAAAAATTGTCCAAATAAAAACTGTAGAGAAAAAAAAAACAAGTATTTCCTTTCAGTATCAATTTTTTCTGAAGTCAAGCGTTTACCTAAAAATCTCAAAAAAACTTTTTCGGTAATTTCTGCTGCCATCTCTCGCAACTATATACAACAATGATTTTCTCAAAACTGGAGGATTTAATCGAAAAATTCTTCAAATAAAACTTGTTCCCAACGATAAAATAAAGCTTTTTTATTTGAAACTTTTTTTCATTTAAGCTCTAGTTTCAGAGATAACGCCTTCTGAATGTGTTTTAAGAAATGATATTTTTGCAAGTTTTTCATTGTTTATACTATATTTTATACATTTATATACAATATATTTAATTTATAATAATAACATTTAATATAATTATGTTTGGTTTTACTATAGCTACGATAATTTACATTAATTTTTAAGTGATGACATATTATTTAATAAATAATTTGTGGAATGTTTTTAAAAGTATATAAAATAATATGATTATTGCATACAGGGTGTCCCATTTAAGAGAACTGTAAGAGCTTTGAGATATGGGACAAAATATAAATTACCAATTCTATTTATAACTTATAACATTGTTATATGAAATAATAATAAAATAAAAAAATAGTTGCGTTTACGAAACTAAAGATTCCAATATATTCATACCTTAAACGGGACACACTGTATATTGAAGAATTATACAATCAAAATAATGTTTTTACATATATTTCAATAAAAAAATGTCAGTTGTGAAACCTTTCCTCATTTTATTGGACACTGAAATAATTTCAAATACATACAATGACTAGAATAATTAATGATGATGAGACTGGAAAAATATTTAGCCGAAGCCCGGAACAGTGTTTCTGCGTACAGATGTAAGGCCCCACACTATAATGAAATCACAATAGGTGAAACCTTGCTTCCCATAAAGAGCCTCTCTTCTATCTCTTGTAGTATCTACTTATGTTGAAACGCAAAATCGGTCCTACGATTCTTCGTGAAATGCTTTAGAGTTAACCTCCAAAAAGCTATCCTAAAATCCGGACTATAAAAAGCGTAGATAAACGGATTTATCGCTGAGTTAATCCAACCCAACCAAGTTAAATACGCCATCAAAACTTTACTAACATCCGGAAGAAACGGTGTGAGGAGATAGTAAACAAAAAATGGCAACCAGCAAGCGACAAAACCGCCGACAACAATGCTTAATGTTTGGGCTGTTTTGGTTTCTCTGCGGAAAGAGGAAACTCTGGTGGCTGGCTCAAAGTTGAGGACTGAAACGTCGAGGTTTAGAGCTTCTGGACGAGCGCGGTTGGTGCTGTTTGGTGCGTAAAGACTAGATGAACGTTGAGGGGTGAGCGATTCGTTGAAGGTGTATGTTAGATTTGAACGAAGAGAGCGACTGGTGTGATGTTTGTCGTGGTTGTTTAGCTCTGTTGTATTTACACTGAAAATAATACTTTCATTATTTTACAAGTATTGGCTTCAAGATTTATATTTAGCAATGAGCGCATAAACTATAAACGAAGTATGACAAATTTATAACATCAAAATCGTGTAACATTTACGAAATAATTAGTGGTAAAGTATTTTTTTGTTTTAAATATTTTGCAGTAAAGCGATATAACGAATTGAACATATTTTGACGTCACGGGTACTCGCATTGATTCTATTGGCCAGAAATATGAAACGTGCAGCGCGTCTGCCGCTGCGCCCAGCGCCTATTGTGAGCTAAAATAGAACTACGAAATGTCATTTCATTTATTTTGTTTGTTATATTAGTTGGGTTCTATTACTTGTTTCATAATTTCACTGTTTTCTTGTGCCGTGTTGAAAAACTATTGAATAAAATTGTGTGTTGAGGTTAGGTTACATCACTACTAGCGCCATCTGTTCTCAAACTTTCTAACATCAAGTAAAATACTCTAAAGTTGCCAAATTAATTTTATCTTTATTTATATTAAGTTTAATTGTTGTAAATTATGACTTATATTTATGTAAATATTATTTTTACATTAAAAAATACATAATATCTACTATCATGAAAAATCGTTGTTATAGTGCCACTGGAGAAGTACCAGTGACGTCACACAAACTTTAAAAAATCATATCTCGAGTAATATATGGAATTTTCACATCGGGTTTTCATTGGTCGTCATATATTCTAATTAGGTTTCATAAAAAAATTTAAAAAATGTTTTATGGGTCCATTGAAAGGTTGATTTATGTAGTGGACACTTTATATTAAGAATTGAGTGTTTATAATGGTGTGTTAGTGCCTACTGAATATTGCATGTGGATGAAGAAGCATGAACGACGTATAACTGCTGAATAATTTGTGGAAATGAGGTATTTGAGAAGAGAGTGATCGTATACGGAATACATTGGTGTATGGTGAGTGTGAGATTGAGAAGAATGTTGTTAAGAAAGTGGGAGTGAGTCAGTTGAGGTGGTTTGGACATGTTGAGCGAATGTCGAATGCTTGAATGAAAGGTTGGTGAAACTAATATATTGTGTGGACGTCCGAGGAATAACTGGTTGAGTATGATTGATGGTTTATTTGAATGTGGACGAGGCGAAAGTGGTGTGTCAGGATAGGAATGTTTATTTATTGCTTGATTGTGTTTCTGGGTTTGTGTTACCTCACTGAGTGGGATACAGCGTGATGTTATGTATGTATGTATGTATGTATGTAAGTTACGATTTAGGCAGATCTTGGTTCGAATCCAGCAACTGGAAGTGACAGTTTATTTGAAGGCCAACAAAGTTTATTGGGGACATCTTAGTAAATAATTGAGTAAATAGACATTTTTTTATAAACAAAATTATGTAAAATAATATAGGCTACAATTCTGCTGCATTTTTTATTAACAAAAGTTAAATGTTAGTGACATTTTATGAGTGATTCAATACTTACTTTGTACACCTAATACTAGAATTAGGCTCGTCACACTCAGATGAAATATGCTCCATTTCAGAGTTTTCTCTGCTGCTCAACATTATCTTCTGAGATTTCTGCAAAAAAAAATTATTTTGCTCTTTGCTCTTTCCAGCGACTACTCTACGATAATTACCCTGGGCCTGGTGTCAATATTAGCTAGTTGATCATGGCGCTGTGCTACTACACATGATATGCGGACATACACATACACCATGATGGTCATTGGAATGAAGAAGCTCCCAGAGGCAGAAAAAACCACGTAACCTTTATTTTGGTTATATCTGCATTCACCGTTTTCATGGTGTTTAGGTTCATGCCTGGGAAACCAAAACAGAATTATGCCAGAGTAGTCGTTGCTTCCCACAAAGAGCCTTACTCACCAACCAAGTATCGGAGGACACGTGATAGCGAGAGCAGCTACCCAGACTACCAAAATCATGGATAATGCTAGGCGCTTGCTTCGTCGCTTTCGTGAGTAGTTTAATGGTTGTGTTACTGCCAGGTAGCGGTCTACGGAAATGGCGCACAAGCTTAAGATGGATGCTGTGCAAAGAAGAACATCTAGAGATATCCAGATATCACATAGTATCCATCCGAGCTCCCATGTACCTGTACAAAAAAAAGTGTTTTATGTTTTATTGCCTGATTGGTGTACAAAAAAATCTAATGTGCCCAGCACATAACTTCCTGCAAAATACTACTCTTAAACGGTACAAAATAGTATTTGATGATACAGAAACATACTTTCTTATTTGTTTATTTTATATTTATATTTGATAAATTTCCTTTAATAATTTTGTGACATATTTCACCAAGAAACAGCTTCACAATCAAAATGACATGTGTCACATTACGTAAAAAATTCAAAATTTGTAAATGTTTCCATGGTGTACTAGGAATGCAAGATTTATAAAAACTAATTTATATTTTATTATCTCTTAAATCAAATGAAAATTTATAAAATTAGTGTAACCAAAACACATGTAAAATTGAATATTCTACAACTTTCAAAATAACATAAAATGTTGAAAAAGGAAATTTAACCGTGTTACGAAAAACTGTTAAGGGCTTCAAGTAAACTGCTACTTCCGGTTGACCAATTTTGTCCAAAATCTAATCAGCTCTTCATTTAAATATAACAAGCAAAAATTCACAAAATTGTATTTTTTGGTATTATAGTATTTGAGTACATACATACATACATACACATATACTGACAAACAGACAAACAGACAGACAGTATTTGAGTACATACATACATACATACACATATACTGACAAACAGACAGACAGACAGACTGAGAGACAGACTGACAGATAGACAGTCAGAAAGACATACAGACTTACATACTGACTGACAGACAGACACACTGCGAAACAGACAAAACCATCGAGAGACAAACGTACTGACAGACAGACATAATAACAAACAGACAGACATATTGTTAGACATACAGACCGTCAAACATACAGACAGACAGATTGAGAGACAGACATATTCAGACAAACATACTGACAGATTGTCATACAGACAGACTGACAAACAGACAAACAGACAGACACACTGACAACCAGACAGACAGACAGACATCATGGCGATATAAGAAGCAATATAAGAAGCAAAAATACACAAAATTGTATTTTTTGGTATTATGGTATTTGAGTTATGCGAGACGAAAAAATTGCCACAGACTACACACACACAAACACACACACACACACACACATATATATACACACACACATACACACACACACACACACACACAAACACACACACACACACACACACACACACAACTAAAAACAATACATTCCTTACCTAGAGGTAAGCGGAAGGTAAAAAAGCTTCAAATAAAAATTATAGCTAATACAATTCTACATCTTTTTTATAATAACAAATTTTGCAATAACTCAAATATTTACTGAGATACACCCCAAAAACAGTTGAGGTCTTCAAGTAAACTACCACTTCCGGTTTGAATATCACTACCAAAATTTAACTAGCACACAACAATACCCCCTAAACCCCAAATACAAAATTTGACACTCCCATCCCCGTTACATTCCAAATTATCAACCAGCCTTTATATGCCATCTCTCTCTCGTCACAAAAACTCACCCATCAACTGCAAAGCCACAGCAGGCGGCATGACAAATATCCCAACCAGCCAATCAGCGACCGCCAAACTCATCACGAAACAGTTGGTCACAGTGCGCAGGCGTCGAGTGGTGAGAATAGCGGTGATCACCAGGGTGTTGCCGATTACTGTGACGATGATTACCACGCAAAGCAGCCCAGCCAATGACACAGCTTGCCAACCTGGGGCTACTCGAAGAAGAGGTGATGGTAGCGATGATGAAGACACGCAGATGAGGGTTAGGTTGTCGCACGGCGTAGACATGGCGTGTGATCATCGCTGAAAAGAGAAATTTTATGTTAATTAAATTTGACCTTGAAATTGATTTTTTAGAATAACTCAAGTTCTAACCAACAAATCTATTTCAAAATTTATATTTAAGGTAATGAAGAGGTAGTTGTAAGATGGGTAGAGTTTGGTGGTAATCCAACAACCGGAAGTGGTAGTTTACTTAAAGAATTAAATTTGACCTTGAAATAATTTTTTTAGAATAACTCAAATTCTAACGAACGAATCGACTTCAAAATTTATATTTAAGGTAATGAAGAGGTAGTTGTAAGATGGGTAGAGTTTGGTGGTAATCCAGCAACCGGAAGTGGTAGTTTACTTGAAGAATAAAAAGGTTTTTTAGGAATATTTCAGTAAATTATTGAGTTACATTAAAAGTTGTTATAATAGAAAATATGTAGAATAGTATTAGCTACTGTTTTTGATATTTTGTCAGCAGAAAAAAAAACTGGTGTGGGCACCACACTACTTTCTTTTAGAATTAAAACCCATATGACTTGTTCCTTGCGTATTACTTTGTTTTGACAATTATTTGATACATAGATGTTAAACCTAAAACATATTTTTGACAATTCACAATTATTTGACACGTTTGACACATAGATATTAAAAATGTTTTAGTTTTTGTTCCCATTGTAACTAAGATTATAGAAATATATTCTTAAACATATAATTTAGTTTTTCTCAAAATTAGAAGCATGTACAAGAAAAGTGCAAGTAACATTTTATATTTCAAATAATTTTGCTAACATCTTTCATTTGAAACTTTTTTTCACAGCTGATTCTATTTTTGAAATAAATGAAATTTATTGTTTTGTGTGCCTAGTAAACTTCCTCTTCCGGTTTTACAATTTCATTCAAAATCAACTCAGCTCTTCGTTTTTTCATGAAACTTATAAATTCCAAGTTTCGTTTACATATCTTGTCTCGTTCATGAGATATTGCGCACACGGACATCCATCCATCCGTCCATCCATCCATCCACACACACAGACATTATTGAGAATATGGTCTTAACGGATTCAATGGACGTCAAAATATGTATTTCAGCAGAAAGTAAAAATAAAGTTGGACAGCAAAAAAATATATTTTTTTTTTGGTTAGCAGAAAAATTATAAAAGTGATCAGCATAATTTGTGCTGGTAGTGTCTGTTAGGTTAGTTTTAGAGTAGAGAGTTAGGTTAATTTTAGAGTGGAACTAGTATTATAATATTGTATTATATTACTGACAATTTTATGTATAAAACTTATATATTATAGACAGTATAATGTAAAATATACTAATAAAAACCTGTTGTGGGCAGCACAGTACCTCCCGCCATAGCTTTCTTATCAAACAATACACCACCACTATCAAGAAACGCTCATCTCTTCAAAAAATTATGACACATGTCAAAGACTGACATTTTTTAACCGTTGTTTTGTTTTTGTCAAAAAACACAGGTTAGCAGATTTAAACGAAAATTTCAAAATGTGAATTTCGATCATTTTCAAAAGTGATTTTCAAATTTACAGCAGTAGAAAAAGTATAGTATTTTATTCGGTATTATGGTCATTATTATTAACTATCATAATACTTCATATAATAATGCACTATTCAATTGTGACACATGTCAAAAATGACAGTTTGCAATAATTCTTTTTTTATTTTTGTTTTCAAAAGGCATAAAAGCACAGGTTATCAGATTTGAACGAAAACATCAAAATATATTTTTTCTTTAACGTGTTGTAATTTGTAAATGGTGACAGTAAGAGAAAAATGTTTCAAACAATAATTGTAGATAATAATATTTAAAATATTAATATCAAAAATTGTTATTAAATTATAATTTATTTATTGAGATATTTCAAAATAACTTGATAGGGCTTCAAGTAAACTACCACTTCTGGTTATTAGATTATCACCAAAAACTAATCAGCTCTTCCAAAGTGTATACAATTGATAAATACACAATATAAAAATTTTCTGTTTAGTAGTTTTTGAGAAAACACACACACAGACAGACAGACAGACACACACACAGACATCATCATTGCAAAACTATTTAAAGTGTATACTACGGAACCTAAAACGTGCTCAACTTAAAACTCACTACCGAATTTATAGCATGACTCCTTTACCTCCCTTACAGAACAAGACGGGAGGTAAAAACTAAATTAAATAGTTACAGTTTTTTAACGATAACTCTACAAAAATCTATAGTATCGCTTTGAAATTTCATATTTAAGTTTTAACGAGCCTAGTTGTAAACTGATAAAATTTTGGTGACTTTTCAATAACCGGAAGTGGTAGTTTACTTGAAGGCCCCTCAAGTTTTTTTGTCATATCTCACTAAATAATTGAGTTATCAAAAAATTTTTATAAACAAAATGATGTATAATAATGTTGTCTACAATTTTTATTTGAAACTATTTTTTCTATTTTGTACCGTTTAATAATTATTGAGCAAGCAAAAAACAAATTCTTCTCTTCAGATATTTCCATATTTCCTTAGAAATTCTTGGATTCTTTTGAGGTTATCCCGAGAACAAAGATCAGACAGAAAACTCCTGAGGGAAATTAAGAGGAATCGTAAATCTTAAAATATTTCTTGTTCGTAAAATCACAAAACAGACATTTTGAATAAATATATTATTGACAAAATAAAACAAGACATAAATGAAAATATTTAAACTATCATTTTTTTTGAAAAACTGTTGAATTATTCTTGCTTTTATAATGTATGTCATACAGGGTGTTTCATAATATACAGAATAGATTTAATATGTAAGTAAAGAGGTCCAAAATAATGTCTTTGTTTTGACAAAAATGTAATACCAAAAAATTTGCAGCACATTAATTTTGAATCAATTATTGACAACTTATAAAAAACAACGTCAGAATTTATTATGTTTTAAAAATAGAAACTGGGAATAATTTAAAGCTAGTTAAAAAAATCTGATGTGGCCAGCACATAACCTCCCGCCCAATACTACTCTTAAACGGTACAAAATAGTATTTGATGATACAGAAACATACCTTCTTATTTGTTTATTTTCTATTTATATTTGAGAATTTTAATTTTCTTTCGTATATTTATTTAATTTTTTGACATATATTTCATTAAGAAAACAGCTTCACAATCACAATGACATGTGTCACATTTCGTAAAAAATTGAAAATTTTCCATGGTGTACTAGGAATGCAAGATTTGTGAAATCTAATTTCTTTATATTTTATTATCTCTAAATATAATGAAAATTATTAAAATTAGTTTAATCAAAACTAATGTAGAATTAAATATTCTTCAACTTTCAAAATAACATAAATTGTTGAAAAAGGAAATTTAACCGTGTTTTTCACGAAAAACTGTTAAGGGCTTCAAGTAAACTGCTACTTCCGGTTGACCAATTTTATCCAAAATCTAATCAGCTCTTCATTTAAATATAAGAAGCAATATTTCAAAAAATTGTATTTTTTGGTATTATAGTATTTGAGTTATGCGAGACGAAAAAATTGCCACAGACTACACACACACACACACACACACATACATACATACATACATACATACATACATACATACACACATACAGACATCATCGCGAAAATAGTAAAATCGTATTGTAGGGACCCTAAAACGTGCTTATTCATTGAAAACTCACTACCCAATTTTCTGACCAAAAACAATACCTCCCTTACCTAGAGGTAGGCGGGAGGTAAAAAATTATATTATTGTATTATTATAAAAGTTGCAGATATAAAAAAAATTTCATTTTTCGAAAAATTGCTGTTCATATGTTTGAGAGACACTTAAATCTAAAAATAGAACTAGTTGGCCTTGAACTCATTTAAACGTCAATTCATTAAACGTCAAAGTATAATAAAATATAATAGTTACATAATTGTAAATACAGTAACAAGAAATATATAGATTTCTACAATTCATGCTTTTGTCTTTTTTACCTCCCGCCTACCTCTAAGTAAGGGAGGTAATGTTTTTGGTCAAAAAATTGGGTAGTGAGTTTAACTCAAATACTGTAATAAAAAAAATACAATTTTGTGTATTTTTGTTTATTATATTTATATGAAAAGCTGATTAGATTTTGGGTAAATTTGGTAAACCGGAAGTAGCAGTTTTCCGTGAAAAAACACGGTTATCTTTTTCAACAATTTATGTTATTTTGAAAATTGTATTTATTTTGTGTTTTGATTACACTAATTTTATTAATTTTGCATTAGATTTAGAGATTTATTTAACTTTTACGAAATGTGACACATGTCATTTTGATTGTAAAGCTGTTTTCTTAGTGAAATGTCAAAAAATTAATTAAATATACGATAGAAAATACTATTTTGTACCGTTTAAAAGTTGTTTTGGGCGGGAGGTTACGTGCTGGCCACATCATTGTCTTCAGATTACAAATAAATTATTTTTTATTCCAAGTCATCTAAAATAATCAGCAACATGATATAAATATTTAGAGGAGATTTATTCAAAACTGAGTATAGATATGAAAAAATTTCTAGGGACATTTTTTGTTCCAAATTTCATTGCAAACAACTTTTATTTGACACTTTTTTTTATAACTGTTACCAGTTTTAAAATAAATTTGAATTATTGTATCGTTGTTTTATTTTTTCGTCTTTCACAAATTAAAACGGTTGAAGCGTGTTCAACCATAGTACTACAGCTACCAGAAAATTTAAACACTCTTTGGGAACACCCTGTATACCTACTGCAATATGTATAAAGTTCTATATGCTACCTACGTTATTAGATATAAATAAATATTACGTCAATTTTTTTACATTTTCTATATTCACACCTAACTAAATGGATTCTATTGATGATATTACTGTGTCATAAGCGTAGATTAAATAAATTAAATTGGGGGCTTTTTTGTACCTCCCACACATATATATTAATGAGGTAGTGAGTTTTCAACACATAAGGTCGTTTTCATTATTTTACCTCCCGCCACATCCTGTAAGGGAGATAAAGGAAACAAGCTAAAATCCGGTAGTGAATTTTCAAATGAGCACGTTTTATTGTGTGTAGAATATTATTTTATTAAGTTTCGTTATGATGTCTGTGTGTGTGACTGTCTGTCTGTCTGTCTGTGTGTGTGTTTTCTCAAAAACTACTAAACAGAAAATTGTGAAATTTTGTATAAATCAATTGTATAAACTTTGGAAGAGCTGATTAATTTTTGGTGATAATCCTATAACCGGAAGTGGTAGTTTACTTGAAGCCCTATCAAGTTATTTTAAAATATCTCAGTAAATTATGGTTTAACAAAAAATTTTGTTAATTGAATAATGTTTTAAATATTATTATCTACAATTATTGTTTGAAACATTTTCCTCTGTCTGTCACCATTTAAGAATTACAACACGATAAAAATTTTTTTTTTTGATATTTTCGTTTAAATCTGCTAACCTCTTTTTTTTTAAAAATACAAAAAAAAACAACGGTTAAATAATGACATTTTTTACTTGTGTCACAATTGAATAGTATGTTATTATATGAGAGATTATGATAGTTATTATTCGACTGAATAATGACCATAATCCCGAATATAATTCTATACTTTTTCTACAGCTGTAAAATCAAAAATCACTTTTGAAAATGATCGAAATTTGTTAAAAATTCACGTTGAAAACGTCAACATAAAATATTAAATATACACAATGACAACTGAGTAAATAATGACCATAATCCTGAATACAATACTGTACAGTAAATTCGAAAATCATACATAATGACAACTGACCACATGTCAACTGTCAGACGGCAGTTGATTGGTCGGCTTTAAAACAACCGGGAATTATTTGATTTTGCGGGAAGTACTGTGCTGCCCACAACAGACTTTATAATGATTTTTAAGTGCGATCTTGTTCAAATTTCATATTTAGGCTCACCAGGGTCCAATTATAAATTATTTAGATTTTTGTGGTAATCCAATAACCGGAAGTGGTAGTTTCCTTGAAGATCAAAACAGTTTTTTGGGAATATCTCAGTAAATAATTGAGTTACAGTAAATTTAGTTATTTGCAAAAATATGTAGAATAATATTAGCTACAATATTTGTTTGAAACATTTTTTGATATTTTGTACCGTTTAAAAAATATTTAGGAGGAAATTTATGAGGGGACCCCAAACTAAAATAATATTTGTACGTCACTGTATGCAATAAAGAGCCCATATCGTATATCCGATATACGTTGATTGTTTTATTAATTGTATTGATTACCCATAATGCCACTAACAAAGACTAATAATAATATTATATTGCAAATATTAATTTCATTTTCTTTGTTCATAATTTAATTAGATAAATGATCTATTCATAGGAAACATTACTGCTATTATAAATAATTATGAGGCTTCAAAATATATTTTAAAATTATTACAATCTTCTACGAAATTTTTATGAGAAATAAAACAAAATTGAAATAAATAAATCTAAATCTGTAAAGAGTTTTCAGTCGATAAAATCCCAAGAAAATTATTTTAATAGTTTCGCAACGATGATGTCTGTGTGTGTATCTGTATGGATGTGTGGGTCTCTGGAGTTATGGTTTCTCAAAAATTACTGCACAAAAAATTTGGATACGTTAAAATCGGGGTTTAATTCTCGAGATAAAATTTCAAAAATATAATTTACCAAATTATTAATTTTTATAATAATAATAATATACTGTAAAACAAACAAATAAAAATAAATATTTTCTATATTTTTGCGACCAACAAAAGCAATTAGCAATTGTCATAAACAAATACTACTAATTATTACCTTAAAGTATAATTACAAGAAAGTTTAATTGTATATTTGTTTTTGAAAACATTTTAAGTCCATTAAACAGACAACACAAAAGTGTAGACGTTAAATATTGATGAAAAAACAAACTTTTTATATAATATATATTCAATATCGTTTCTGATTTAGATTGAAGAAAGTTTGCTGCACTATAAAAAAAATATTTGAGGCATATAAATCGATAAATAAATTATCTAGAATTAAAAAACTTAACATACATAAAAAATCGTAAATTTTTTCGTGTTGATCTTTAGATATTTATTTGTAGAATAAAATCTAGTCAAGTTAGAAGAGTCTAGTCTTCAATACAGCTTTTAGAAGATCTTGTTGCATGAGATAAAAATTATTTGGGTCAGATACATTGACAGATAAATTATCTACAGACAAAAATCTCCACCAACATAAAATATACAAAAATTTTCCCATAGTCGTCTAGATAATTATTTGTAGAGTAAAATCTAGACAAATTAGAAGAGTCTAGTCTTCAATACAGCTTTTAGAAGATCTTGCTGCATGAGATAAAAAATATTTGGGTCAGATACATTGACAGATAAATTATCTACACATAAAAAACTGCACCAACATAAAAAATGCAAAAATTTTCCCAATGTCGTCTAGATAATTATTTGTAGAATAAAATCTAGACAAATTAGAAGAGTCTAGTCTTCAATACAGCTTTTAGAAGATCTTGCTACATGATATAAAAAATATTTGGGTCAGATAGATTGACAGATAAATTATCTACACACAACAAACTGCACCAACATAAAAAATGAAAAACATTTCCCAATGTCGTCTAGATAATTATTTGTAGAATAAAATCTAGTCAAGATAGAAGAGTCTAGACTTCAAGATAACATTCAGGAGATCTTGTTGCATGAGATAAAAAATATTTGGGTCAGATACATTGACAGATAAATTATCTACACACAACAAACTGCACCAACATAAAAAATGAAAAACATTTCCCAATGTCGTCTAGATAATTATTTGTAGAATAAAATCTAGTCAAGATAGAAGAGTCTAGACTTCAAGATAACATTCAGGAGATCTTGCTGCATGAGATAAAAATTATTTGGGTCAGATACATTGACAGATAAATAATCTACACACAAAAAACCGCACCAACATAAAAAATGCAAAAATTTTCCCAATGTCGTCTAGATAATTATTTGTAGAATAAAATCTAGACATATTAGAAGAGTCTAGTCTTGAAGACAGCTTTTAGAAGATCTTGCTGCATGAGATTAAAAATATTTGAGTCAGATAAATTGACAGATAAATTATCTACACACAAAAAACTGCACCAACATAAAAAATGCAAAAATTTTCCTAATGTCGTCTAGATAATTATTTGTAGAATAAAATCTAGACAAATTAGAAGAGTCTAGTCTTGAAGACAACTTTTAGAAGATCTTGCTGCATGAGATAAAAAATATTTGGGTCAGATAAATTGACAGATAAATTATTTGCACACAAAAAATTGCACCAACATAAAAAATACAAAAGTTTTCCCAATGTCGTCTAGATAATTATTTGTAGAATAAAATCTAGACAAATTAGAAGAGTCTAGTCTTCAATACAGCTTTTAGAAGATCTTGCTGCATGAGATAAAAAATATTTGGGGCAGATACATTGACAGATAAATAATCTACACACAAAAAACTGCACCAACATAAAAAATGCAAAAATTTTCCTAATGTCGTCTAGATAATTATTTGTAGAATAAAATCTAGACAAATTAGAAGAGTCTAGTCTTCAATACAGCTCTTAGAAGATCTTGCTACATGATATAAAAAATATTTGGGTCAGATACATTGACAGATAAATTATCTACACATAAAAATCTGAACCAACATAAAAAATTCAAAAATTTTCCCAATGTTGTCTAGATAATTATTTGTAGAATAAAATCTAGTCAAGATAGAAGAGTCTTGTCTTCAAGACAACATTCTGCAAACCTTTCTGTATTAGAAAAAAAATATTTGGAGCAGATAAGCTGACTGATAAATTTTCTAGATTGAAAAAACTAACCCTAAAACATATATCAATTTTTAGGTAAAATTCTTCGTACATTTTTAAAGTTTAACAATAATTTTCTATATACCTGTTATTGTTTTATAAAAATACATTAATTATTATAAAAGCTAGATTTTTTTTGGTTCTACAAATATTTATATTACATAATCAATTTCATTTTTTACAACACAAATACTTTAATTTCAAGAAATTGTTGACATCCCGTGAAATATTGTAAACTTATCAATTTGTGTGTCTCTCTTACATTTAATAGCGGGTAATTAAGTCCAATAGTAAAAACGAATCTTACAAATAATGATTTTCTAACTCGCTGTTGTCAAATTTTATCATTGCAAACATGAAAACAATTTTAAATTTGATATATTATAATGTTTAACATACGTTTTCAGACGTAAGAAAATATATGTTTATATCTTGTAAAATAATGTTTATATAAGTTTAAACAAATTGCAACAACCTTTATTTATTTAATTCGAAGAAATAATGTGTTTAAGTATTTAGTAACCGTTTGGGGTCGCATTTCGACGGTTGGTAAGCGTGCTATCCACCGGAAAATATTCTAATTTTCACATAAATTGGGCGCATAAAAGTTTTAGCAGATTTTTCTCAAAACCGGAAGCAGATACCGGAAAATTGATAAGAACCTTTTTTATTTAAAATTTCATGAGCAACAACTTTTACTTGAAACTTTTTTTTGTAGCTCCCTTCACATTTGAAATAATTTTGTTTTTATTGTTTCGTGTCAAACTAAATTTGAATTATTATTCAAATAGGTTTTCCTCCAAATCGGAAATAGATACAGGAAAATTTGAAATAAACTTTTTTGTTTAAAATTTCATTAACAATATTTTTTATTTGAAACTTTTTTTTGTAGCTATCTTCAAATTTGAAATAATTTTGTTTAAATTGTTTCATGTCAAAATTAAATTTGAATTATTATTCAAATAGGTTTTTCTCAAAACCGGAAATAGATACAGGAAAATTTTTTATGAACCTTTTTGTTGCAAATTTTATTGGAAACAATTTTTATTTGAAACTTTTTTTTGTAGCTTCCTTCACATTTGAAATAATTTTGTTTTTATTGTTTCATGTCTAACTAAATTTTAATTATTATTCAAATAGGTTTTCCTCAAAACCGGAAATAGATACAGAAAAATCTGTAATAAACTTTTTTGTTTAAAATTTCATTGGCAATATTTTTTATTTGAAACTTTTTTTTGTAGCTATCTTCAAATTTGAAATAATTTGGTTTATATTGTTTCATGTCAAATTAAATTTGAATTTTTATTCAAATAGGTTTTTCTCAAAACCGGAAATAGATACAGGAAAATTTTTAATGAACTTTTTTGTTCAAAATTTTATTGGGAACAATTTTTATTTGAAACTTTTTTTTGTAGCTTTTTTCAAATTTGAGATAAATTGATTTTACTGTTTGTGTGTTCAATAAAAAATCTTTTGAGAACTGCAATTATGGCAACGGTTATTATTATTTTAGGCCTAAAGTAATTGTAAATGGACATCAAAGGCATCAACAGAGAGTTGCGCTTCTAGTATAGTATATATACAGTGGTAGAATATTAAATTTAATTATTAATTTATGCAATTATTATATCAAACATTGCAGGCGTTATTCCCCAAACATATATTGTAATTTTATTTCTGTATGCCAAGTTAATTATATTTAAAATAATTTAAATTTACAGAAATTGTAATGAACAAATATTTATTTATTGAAATATGTAAAATATTAATTTTGACTAATTTTGACATAAATTATGTATCATATATAAATAAATAAATTCATGAATATGTTACAATATTATGCAATTTTATTTTTTATATTTAGCATATTATTGATTCAATTTTTCGGGGTTTTCTCGAAAATTGAAGCAGATACAACAAAATTGCAAATAACCATTTTTATTCTAAATTAAATTTTCTACAACTTTTATTTGAAACATTTTTTTATACCTGCTGTCACAATTGAACTAAATTGAATATTTTCAAAAACCTGTATTAGCGAAAAAAGTTACAAATTTTTTATTGCTTCCCTGATGGTTTTAGAAAAAAAAGTTTCAAATAAAAGTTATAGATAATACTATTTTACATATTTTTTATTATAACAATATTTATCGTAAGTCAATTATTTACTGAGATATTCCCAAAAAACCTGAGGGGGCTTCAAGTAAACTACCACTTTGGGCTACCAGAATGCTACCGAAATTCAACCAGCTCATATACAAACCCTCAAAATTCTAAATTCCAAACAAAAATAGTTTCTGTAAACTTTAAAGTAATGTGTAAAAATATTCAATTTTTTTTATATTATTGCTGTATCAAATTCATAATTCAAGGTTGAATATTGTATTTCTTTCGCATGATTTCTGTTCCTTATATACTTCTTGGATGATTGGCTGAGAAAATATTTCCAACTAGCATCGGATTACAAGCAAATAAAATAATACTAAAATATGATATTTAATACACCATAAGACGTATGAGAAAATAAATATATATTGTTTACTGAACAAATGAACACATAAAGCAATTTATTTCAATGTGACAACAGCTAAAAAAAGTTTGATGTGGCCAGCGCATAACCTCCAGCCCAATACAACTCTTAAACGATACAAAATAATACAAAAAAATACCTAATTTATTCATTTTCTATTAATTAATTTTTTTTCATATATTTATTTAATTTTTTGACATTTTTACGAAATGTGACACATGTCATATTGTAATTGTGAAGCTGTTTTCTTAGTGAAAAGTCAAAATTATTATTAATATATGACAGAAAATATAATTTTTTAAATATAAATAGAAAATAAACAAATAAGAAAATATTTTTCTGTATCTTCAAATATTTTTTGTACTGTTTAAGAGTTGTATTGAGCGGCAGGTTATGTGTTGGCCACATCCGATTTTTTGTTAATGCTTTTGGGGTTTAATATATCAAGCTTTTATTGTACAATTTAAGTTTTAAACGACTTGAAATAATTTTATCGATTTTTGCTTTTTTCAGTTTTTTGGCTCTAAAAATTTGCTGATGAGAATTTTAGACCAAACATTTTTTATTTGATGTACAATACTCTAGTGAACACTGTCTTTAAGACTAGACTCTTCTAACTTGTTTCGTTTTTATTTTACAAATAAATTTCTAAAAGTTATTCTGAAATTTTTACGAATTTTGTTGACCCTTCAGTTTTTTGCGCCTAAAAAATTTTCCTGTTGAGAATATTAAACCAAACATTTTTTATTTGATGCACAATACTTTAATGAATACTGTCTTTAAGACTAGACCCTTCTAACTTTTTTCGTTTTTATTTTACAAATAAATTTCTAAAAGATATTCTGAAATTTTTACGAATTTTGTTGACCCTTCAGTTTTTTGCGCCTAAAAATTTTCCTGTTGAGAATATTAAACCAAACATTTTTTATTTGATGTACAATACTTTAGTGAACACTGTATTTCAGACTAGACTTTTTTAACTTGTTTCATTTTTATTTTACAAATTAATTTCTGAAAGTTATTTTGATAATTTTTACGAATTTAGTTGATCCTTTAGTTTTTTGCGTGTAGAAACTTTATTTTTCGGGTTACATCAACCAAATATTTTTTTTCTAAAGCAGGACATCTTGCTGAATCCATATTTGAGGAGATTTTTGAAATAACTGTGTTAGTTTTTATTGTACAGCTATATTTCTAAAGACATTTTATGTACATTTTTACTGCTGATTTAGTTTTGCGTCAGTTTAACTTAAGAAAATGTTTTTTGGTATTTATTGAACAAACAAAAAGCTCTTTCTTACGCAAAACTGCTTGAAATATGCAGTATATTCTGTAGAAAACTTTTCGATTTTCAAATGTTTTACTGACTGATTTAAATTCGATTTGAAATGCACATTTTGCTTTAACCTAAGTTTGAAGAAGTAAAGTTTTTATTTGGTTTAGAAAGTCACGAAAAAAAAATTCACTTTATGTCTGAACTTTTTGAGATTTAAAGATTACGAGAGGACATTTTATGTATATACAGGGTGGGTTTTTTCAAGCAACCAATTAGTTTTGCTGTCAACTAATAACTTTAGAAAAAAATTTTTTTTTGTCAATTTCATATTTTTGTATTTAATTGTATTGTATTGTGTATTGTGTGCTGAAATAGTGAAAACCCCAACTTTCAACACTAGTTTTAGTTTATACAATATACTATTGTCAAACTAGATAAAAAAAAAAAAAGCGCTTTTTTTTATTTGCGCACGAGGCAATTTGAGCGAGAGTGGAAAAAACGCTTTCTTCTTGTGTTAAACTCAACATTTTTTTTATAAAAACGATCTTAAATACACTTTGACAACACAAAACACAATTGACACATAAAAAGTTAGGTTATCAAACGCAAAGCGGTGTAACAGTGTTGCCAATAAACCAATCTGAATCAATGTTGTCAAATTGTGCCTTAGTCAATAAAAAATAAGGATTTTTCGATAAAATTAAAATGTATTTCTTTATAATTTGTGCAATATATTTTTTGTAATAACATTTATATTGGTAACACTTCTTCATTTTCCTCTCTAGGGAGGAAAAACACATTCACTATTTCGGGCGAAGTAAAGTGAAATAATTGTATATTATTATATGAGGGATTATGATAGTCATTATTCCCGAATATAGAGTCACGAGCCGTAGGCGAGTGATTCAAATCATCCCAGTAAATAATGACCATAATCCCGAATATAATACCAAACTTTTTCTACTCAAAGCAAAGCGGGAGGTAAAACAGTATTTGAACTTTTCTGCTTCCAGTTAAAAAAAAAATATTAATGAATAATTATACTGATAAAATAAAACAATTTTCGATTAAGTTACCTTAAATATTTTTCAATCATTTTTCCGTGTTTTTCTCATGAATCCACACTACAATATTACAGTTAAGTTGGTAAGCTTGCACTGTGTAGAATAACCACAAACATTTTTAAACACATTTATTTTTAAATGTACAAAATTAAAAAAAATTGTAAAAATGTTTTTTTAAGTATATTTTAAAAGTGTTTTATTTTTATTTGCACAAAGGTTGGTACACTTGTAGCTGTTTTACATTGTAGAGTAACACTTAAATAATTAAAATAATATAATAATTGTAGTTTTATATAGTTTAACACGATATATTTCAATAATTATTTATAATTTTTTATAATCACTTTTCAATAGTATTATATTTTGAGAAATTTATAATTCATTGATTTCTCTTGCACGTTCTAGCAAGCTATGACTTGTAGACACATGTTTTTTACCTATACATCGTTCTTATCTTACAACTTCAATAAATAGAGACCTCAGTATTTAGTATTGAGCGGTTAAACATCAGAAGAAATAAAATATTGAGCAAACTTTATTTCAAATGTTGTATAGTTCAATTTTAATACTTTTTCAAGCAATTGTTTCAGAATTTATTTACAAAAACTTCAAATATTATAGACAGGAATCACTATGAAATATTTGCTCAGACATTTATCCAGAAATCAGGCTGACAACTTAACAAAAATATATTATTTTCAAATAAGCAACTTCACTCAAAATCGAATTATTTTCTGAAAAATTTGATTAGATAAAAAATGTTAGCAAAAAAAACTACAATTATAAAATTGTGGGATTCGAACTGCAGACCATATGATGAACAATCCAACGATAAATTATAGTATTTGATTAAATATTTTGTTATCAAAATTAATCTTTAGTAAATATTACATAAATCAACAATTTTAAATTGCACAAAAAATCTTATCAAATTTTATGGCAGATTATATTGAGTAGCATTGAATAATCTGCCAATATGTCAATTGATCCAGATGCAGAATTTAATTTTCTATAAAGTTTATTTGAAGCTTTTTGCTGTAAAATAATTAGGAAATAAATGGCGAGTCTAAAACTGTTTTGGGAAATCATTCAAAATTTAGTGTAAAAAAAATTTTCGTTAGCAAATTTAGACCTAGTTTATTCTAGTACTAAACAAGATAAATGAATGAAACAAACTGTTTTCGATGCAGAATTTAATTTTCTACAAGTTTTATTTGAAGCTTTTTTCCATAAAATACTCAAGGTAACAATGGCGGCCCCAAAACTGTAATGCTTTTCTCTTTTACGACAGTACAAACATTTCAGTTCTGTCTCATAACTTTACACTTAATTTAAACTAGTACCAAACAAGATAAACAGTTCAACTAAACTGTTTTAGATGCAGAATTTAATTCCCTACAAAATTTATTTGAAGCTTTTTTCCATTAAATACTCAGGGCAGTAATGGCGGCCCTAAAACTGTAATGCCGTACTCTTCTACGATGCTACATATTTCCCAGGGCTGACTTGTTAATTTATACTTAATTTAAACCAGAAATAAACAAGATAAATGAATGATCCAAACTGTTTTAGATGCAGAATTCAATTATCTACAAGATTTATTTGAAGCATTTTTCCATAAAATACTCAGGTCAGCAATGGTGGCCTCAAAACTGTAATGCCGTAGTCTTCTACAATAGTACAAACATCCCAATGTTGTCTCGTAACTTTATACTTAATTTAATCCAGATCTAAACAAGTTAAATAAATAAACCAAACAGTTTTAGATGCAGAATTCAATTCTCTATAAAGTTAATTTGAAGCGTTTTGCTATAAAATAATTAGGAAATAAATGGCGAGTCTAAAACTGTTTCGGGAAATCATTGAAAATTTTGTGTAAAAATAATTGTCTGCAGAAAATTTAGACCCAATTTATTCTAGTACTAAACAAGATAAATGAATAAACTAAACTGTTTTCGATGCAGAATTTAATTTTCTACAAGATTTATTTGAAGCATTTTCCCATAAAATACTCAGGATAGTAATGGCGGCTCCAAAACTGTAATGCCGTACTCTTCTACGACAGAACAAACATCCCGGTGCTGTCTAGTAATTTTCCACTTAATTTATTCCAGAAATAAACAAGATAAATAAATGAACCAAACAGTTTTAGATGCAGAATTAAATTCTCTATAAGTTTTATTTGAAGCATTTTCTTGTAAAACATCAAATAAATCAATGGCGGTTGCAAAACTGTTGGACTGTTTTGTAACTTTACACCCAATTTAAAACAAGGCTATATCTCAATTAATAATTGAGATACAATAACTTTTGTTATAACAAAAAAGATGTAAAATACTATTAGCTATAATTTTTATTTGAAACTTTCTTCTGTATTTTGTACCGTTTATCTTTAGTCTTCATCTTAATTCCTCTCAGTCTGTTCTCTTAATTCTCTTCTCGTACCAACAGAAACGTGAAGGTGCAATTCAGCAACTTGTCCCTGAATATCCGGAGGCAGGGTTCGATTCCGGGTTGTGAGACGTGATCGGAAAATGTATTACGGGTTTGACAAGTTTCTGGT
Organism: Poecilus cupreus; assembly: GCA_963942605.1. NCBI lineage: Eukaryota > Metazoa > Arthropoda > Insecta > Coleoptera > Carabidae > Poecilus > Poecilus cupreus. The sequence continues at coordinate 39,128,303 of OZ012713.1, forward strand.
GTAAATACTCTCTTAAGGGGGGGAGTTATTTGACAGAAAGTTACCATAAAATTATTTTTTTAAATCTATAAAAAATAATTGAATATTTAAAAACGCTTAAAAATAAATTTGCTTTCAATTAAAACAATTAATATTCAACTGTTTCTATATTCACGTTATTTTCTCGACTTATTTTCCATTTGAGAATGAAAGAGAGTACAATAAATCAGGCAGTCTAAAATATTACAAAAATGTTTTTACAGAAAAAGTCGAAAACAATGAATTCAATTATTTATTTAAATATAAATATATTCATCATGTTATTGACAGTAGCGAATCGTTCTGCGATATTACGGTGCTTGGTTCATCTCCCGGTCACTGCAAACTCAATTTAATGAGAATTGGTGTAGGCTCAAGTGATGGGCGAAGTAGCGCAAAACACCATAACATTTATAATTTGAATAATATTTTAATGAAACATAAATTTATGACAGCCTTACAAACTCTAGCCGTTATACTCGCTTTTTACCATTTATTTTTTGCTAGCTTTTAATTAAAAATAATTTTGGGATAGCTCTACAAACTCTAGCTGTTATACTTGCTTTTATTAACATTTATTTTTAACTTGTTTATAAAATAAAAATATTTTTTGGGCAGCCCTACAAACTCTAGCTGTTATACTCGATTTATTTTCAATTATTTTTATGCTAGACTCTTAAATAAACAACATTAATGGACACAAATTTATGGTCATACTACAAACTCTAGCCGTTATACTCGCTTTTGTTGCTATTTATTTTTGACTAGCATCTGAAATAAACACAAATTTTGGACTGCCTTACACACTCTAGCCGTTATACTCGATTTCATTGCTAATTGTTTTGGCTAGCAACTTTAATAAACACAAATTTATGATAGCCGTATAAACTCTAGCCGTTAAACTCGCTTTTGCTGATATTTATTTTTGACTAGCATCTGAAAGGAAACACAAAATTTGGACTGCCTTACATACTCTAGCCGTTATACTCGATTTCATTGCTTATTTTTTGGCTAGTAACTTTAATAAACACAAATTTATGATATTCTTACAAGCTTTAGCCGTTATACTCACTTTAGTTCCTATTTATTTTTGACTAGCATCTTAAATAAATACACATTTTAGACAACCCTACGAACTCTAGCCGTTATACTCGATTTCATTGCTAATTGTTTTGGCTGGCAACTTTAATAAACGCAAATTTATGATAGTCGTACCAACTCTAGCCGTTATACTCGCTATTTTGCTATTTATTTTTGACAAGCATCTGAAATAAACACAAATTTTGGACTGTCTTACAAACTCTAGCCGTTATACTCCATTTCATTGGTATTTTTGGGCTAGTAACTTTAATAAACACAAATTTTGATAATCCTACAAACTCTAGCCGTTATACTCCATTTCATTGCTATTTTTTGGCTAGCAACTTTAATAAACACAAATTTATAATAGTCCTTCAAGATTTAGCCGTTATACTCGCTTTTGTTGCTATTTATTTTTGACTAGCATCTAAAATAGACAAATTTTGGACTGCCTTTTAAACTCTAGCCGTTATACTCGATTTCATTGATATTTTTTTTGGCTAGCAATTTTAATAAACACAAATTATAATAGTTCTGCAAACTCCAGCCGCTATACTCCATTTCATTGCTATTTTTTGGCTAGTAACTTTAATAAACACAAATGATGATAATCCTACAAACTCTAGCCGTTATACTCGATTTCATTGCTAATTATTTTGGCTAGTAACTTTAATAAACACAAATTTATGATAGCCGTACAAACTCTAGCCGTTATACTCGCATATTTTTGCTATTTATTTTTGACTAGCATCTGAAATTAACACAAATTTTGGACTGCCTTAGAAACTCTAGCCGTTATACTCGATTTCACTGCTAATTTTTTTTTGGCTAGCAATTTTAATAAACACAACTTTAAGACAGCTCTATAACCTCTAGCCGTTATACTCGCTTTTATTATAATTTATTTTTATGCTAATTTCTTAATCAAAATAATTTTAGGGCAACCCAATAAACTCAAGCCGTTATACTCGATTTCATTGCTAATTTTTTGGCTAGCAACTTTAATAAACACAAATTTATGATAGTCTTTCTAACTTTAGCCGTTATACTCGCTTTTTTTGCTATTTATTTTTGACTAGCATCTAAAATAGACAAATTTTGGACTGCCTTTTAAACTCTGGCCGTTATACTCGATTGCCTATTAAATAAATATACATTTTGGAGTGTCTTACAAACTCAAACCGTTATACTCAGTTTTGTTCAGTTCTAAGCGAGAATTTAGTGAATTGGTGTAGGCTCAAGTGACGGGCGAAGTAGCGCATAATGTAATATAATAAATAATATAATAATATAAGTGTTAGGGCCCAAAAGGGACGGTTTATACAGAGTTCCTATTGATAAAGGTTCTAGTTTAAAAGGGATCATCCAAATAAACCCTCATTTTCAAATGAAGTATGGAATTTCCGCAATACATTTACAGTTAGCTTTCGTTGATCTATATTCAAAATGACCCAGCCTCGTGCTGCCATCTAGACCGGAAATTGAGTGTAATGCATGGCATGTATCCGGTACTGATGAATTAATTACCTTTTGTTGACAAGGGTTATAATTAATAAAGTGAATAATGATTGAAATAGAAATTAGCGGAGAGAAAATAAAAATTGCCTTTTTTATAAAAAAATATACTGTAAATCAATTATTTACCACTAAAATATAACCAGTTCATAATTAGACATTATTTTAAATTTATTGATAAACCTAAGATTCATAATTCACTCTTCTCGACCAATCACAAAGCCAGAAATCCAAAATTCAAGGTTATTTTATGTTTAGTACCTTAAAACTGTCTAATCGAAACAAAATTTCGAAAAAAGTTTCAAATAAACATTGTAGCTAATAATATTCTACATTTTTTCGCTTATAACAAATTTTGTTGTTACTCAATGATTTACTGAGATATTCCCAAAAAAATGTCTCGGGCTTCAAGTAAACTACCACTTCCGGTTGATCCATTACTACCAAAATTAAACTAGCCTACAAGCATATTTCCTAAAGCCTAAATATGAAATTTGAAAATAATCGTAGCACTAGTTTTTGAAATATTTTCTATGAAAAATTGATGATTGTGGTTAGCACAGAACTTTCCGGGTAAACGGAGCGAGATAGCGAAAAATGTTTCAAATAAAAATTGTAGACAATATTATTTTACACCTTTTTGCTTATAACAAGTTTTCCACTAACTCTATTATTTACTAAGATAATCCAAAAAAACTGTTTTGGGCTTCAAGTAAACTACCACTTCCGGTTGATCAATTACTACCACAATTAAACTAGCCTACAAACATACTTTCGGCAGTCTAAATATGAAATTTGAAAATAATCGTATGACTAGTTTTTGAAATATTTTCTATGAAAAATTGATGATTGTGGGTAGCACAAAACTTTCCGAGCAAACGGATCGAGATAGCGAAAAATGTTTCAAATAAAAATTGTAGCCAATATTATTTTACACCTTTTTGGTTATAACAAATTTTACTCTAACTGAATTATTTACTGAGATATTCCTAAAAAACCGTTTTGGGCTTCAAGTAAACTACCACTTCCGGTGGTTCGATTACTACCAAAATCTAATCAGCTTGCAAATATACCTTTTGAAGTTCAAATATAGAATTTGACTTTTATCTTATGGCTAGTTTCAGAGTTTTCATACGATATCAAAAATAATAGGTCCCCAAAATCATACAAATCAGTTTTCTGCTAAACCGGAAGCAGATACCGAAAAATCACTAACAACCTTTTTTATTGAAAATATTATTGGCTACAACTTTTATTTGAAACTTTTTTTCATAGCTGTCCCCATTTTTGTAATAAATCTGTAAATAATTATGGAAAATCCAAGATATTGTGAAGGTTTCAAATTGCTGAGAATATATTTTTAATTTAGTTACATTTTAATTCCTAAAATTTTAGTAGCTTTTCTACATTTTCCCTGCTTAATTCATCTTCATTTTCACTGTTATTTATTACGCTCCTCTTTTGTTTTGGTCCATTAATTTTCCTCTGGGCTTTTTTATCTTTTTCGTTAATAAATGTGTTTCTGTTTTTTTCTTACATCGTATTAAATTTAACGGTAATTTCTCTCGCTATTCTTTTTTCATTCTTTTGTTTTGCTCTTCGCTTGTTATCAACAAACAATTTTCCAGGACATAATGGGAAATTATACGCGGAAGAAGGGAAAATTAGCATAATTTTCTTTGCTTCAGGTTATTGTTACAATTTAACTTATAAAACAGGGACGGTATCAAAAAAATATAATATTTTTCTGTTTTAATAACTCCCAAAATAGTCAAGATATAAATGTAAAATTTTATATCTAACAATTTTGAGGTCTCGTTGTAATATGGTAAGATTTTTGTGGTAATCCATTAACCGGAAGTGGTAGTTTACTTGAAACCCAAACCAGTTTTTTGGGATTAACTCAGTAAATAATAGAGATAAAATAAAATTTGTTATAAACAAATATATGTAGAATAATATTAGCTATAACTTTTATTTGAAACATTTTTCGCTATCTCGCTCCGTTTACCTGGAAAGTTATATGCTACCCACAAACACCCACTTTTCTTAGACGATAATTCAAAAACGAATGCTACGATTATTTTCAAATTTCATATTTAGGCTTTCGGAAGTATGTTTGTAGGCTAGCTAAATTTTGGTAGCAATTGATCAACCGGAAGTGGTAGTTTACTTGAAGCCCAAAACAGTTTTTTAGGAATATCTCAGTAAATAATTGAGTTAAAGAAAATTTAATTATTATCAAAAAGATGTAGAATATTATTGGCTATAATTTTTATTTGAAACATTTTTTGCTATCTCGCTCCGTTTACCCGGAAAGTTCTGTGCTACTCACAAACATCAAGTTTTCATAGACGATAATTCAAAAAGGAGTGCTACGATTAATTTCAAATTTCATATTTAGGCTTTCGGAAGTATGTTTATAGGCTAGTTAAATTCTGGTAGCAATTGATCAACCGGAAGTGGTAGTTTACTTGAAGCCCAAAACAGTTTTTTTAGGAATATCTCAGTAAATAATTGAGTTAAAGAAAATTTAGTTATTATCAAAAAGATGTAGAATAATATTGGGTACAATTTTTATTTGAAACATTTTTTGCTATCTCGCTCCGTTTACCTGGAAAGTTTTGTGCTACCCACAAACGTCAATTTTTCATCCGCGATAATTCAAAAACCAGTCATACAATTATTTTCAAATTTCATATTTAAGCCTTAGAAAGTATTTTTGTAGGCTAGTAAAATGTTGGTAGCAATTGGTCAACCGGAAGTGGTAGTTTACTTGAAGTCCAAAACAGTTTTTCTGGAATATATCAATAAATATTTGAGTTAGAGTAAAATTTGTTATAACCAAAAAGATGTAGAATAATATAGGCTACAATTTTTATTTGAAATATTTTTCTCTAATTTGTACCGTTTAATAAATAGCGTACAATTAAAATTATTACTTTTTTTTAGAAATTCATTAATTTCAATTTTCCAACTATTTTCTAGTATCATGCCTCTGCTAATTGTTTGAGAAGCACTGGAGTGTAAAATATTAATAATTATGATTTGCGATAAAACTCGATAAATAGTATTAGTGCTAATTTGTTTGATGTTCCATCAAATTAAAACTGGCAATTTAATTAAATTTTGTGTTATAATTTTTTCACCGTTTTGTGCAAATATCTATAAAATTGATAAAAGGACAAAAGAATAGAAAATATAGGGAAAATAATACTGTTCCGAAATCGATACTAAAGTAAACGATATCATTCCGCGAAGTTTGCGAAAATAGTAGCTAAAGTAAAAGTTTACAGACTCATATGTCAAACTGAAATAAATCCGATAAATTATTATCAATGGTAAATAATAAATAAATTCACCAATAGAATAATTTGTTTATTATTTTAGGTTTGTAATTTAAGTTTGACATAAGAGGCTGTAAAGTTTAACTTTAGCTACTATTTTGCTTTCGCATAATAATATATTATACTTTAGTATCCATTTCGGAAAAACTATATTTTTAGGTTTATTTTTGATGTGTTTTACGCATAGGTGTTTAGTTATTAGTGATTTTCTCAAATCTGGAAGGAGATACAAGAAAATTGCAAATAACCTATTTTGTTCTACATATTATTGGCAACAACTTTTGTTTGAAACATTTTTTTTTAACTGTTGCCATATTTGAAATATATTTATAAAATTGTTTTGGGGTCAAAATAATTCTGAAATTAGTTAGTGTACAATAATTTTTTTCCTGAATATTTTACAAGAAAATACTTTAAATAAATTTTGTACAGAATTAAATTCTAAATTAAATACAGTTTACCGCACCCATTTATCTTGTACAGTTCTGGTTTAAATTAGGTTTAAAGTTAGAGTTTTAATGTGTAACAATTATCTTTGATGCATGTTGCATATTTCAAAGAGTTTTATTCAAAACTGGATGCAAATACAAAAAAATCACTAATAACCTTTTCTGTTCAAAATTGTATTGGCAACAATTTTTATTTGAAACTTTTTTTTATAGCTCATCCCATATTTCAACCACAACAAAAAGTATTCATCAAAATCATTAATTCCTTAATCTTTTGTTTTATTTTTAACCTTAAATTTATGTTTTAACGATCGCAAACTTGCCAAAATATACCCAGACGTACCAACTGTAAACTGTAGCATCAAAACAATTAAAAAAGCAAGGTCGACAACCTACGAAAACGAATATAATTAATGTTTATTTCTTCAAACACGCAATTTTATTTTTGCTTTTCTGCGAATGTCTGATAATGAACTGCACCTTCTGAAATGGACAGAGGGTGACTTTTGTAATCATGTTGATGTACTGAGTTAATTAGGAAGGTAATTAAGCAACGTTCTTATTAGCATTTATGCCTTGGGTTCATAACCTTTCACTATAATTTTTAACTTGAAATGTAAGTGAGTAAAAAAGTTTGGATACGAATTATTTACCTCTAATATATTTGAAGGTTGCTATTTGACAGCTGGGTATGCGATTAAATCACGAGATTTGCTCGCTTGTAAATATATTTATTTGTATACAATTTATCAACGGTACAAAATATCGAAAAATGTTTCAAACAAAAAATTGTAGCCAATATTATTGTACATCTTTTTGATAATAACAAAATTTTCCATAACTCACTTATTTACTGAGATATTCCTAAAAAACTGTTTTGGGCTTCAAGTAAACTACCACTTCCGGTTCATCAATTGCTACCAAAATTTACCTAATTTACAAACATACTACCTGAAGCCTAAATATAAAATTTGAAAATTATCGTATGACTGGTTTTTGAATTATCGTCTATGAAAAATGGTTGTTTGTGTGTAGCACAGAACTTTCCGGGTGAACGGAACGAGACAGCGAAAAATGTTTCAAACAAAAATTGTAGCCAATATTATTCTACATCCTTTTGGTTATAACAAATTTATTGCTAACTCTATTATTTACTGAGATATTCTCAAAAAACTGTTTCAGGCTTCAAGTAAACTACCACTTCCGGTTCATCAATTGCTACCAAAATTTAAATAGTTTACAAACATGCTACCTGAAGCCTAAATATAAATTTTGAAGAAAATCGTACGACTGGTTTCTGAATTATCGTCTATGAAACATGGGTGTTTGTGAGTAGCACAGAACTTTCCGGGTGAACGGAACGCGATAGCAAAAAATGTTTCAAATATAAATTGTAGCCAGTACTATTATACATCTTTTTAATTATAACAATTTTTTTCCTATCACAATTATTTACTGTGATATTCTCAAAAAACTGTTTTGGGTTTCAAGTAAACTACCACTTCCGATAAAACAATTGCTACCAAAATTTAACTAGCCTACAACCATACATCCTAAAGCCTAAATATAACATTAGAAAATAATTGTATGATTAGTTTTTGAATTAACGCGTATGAAATATTGATGTTAGCATAACACAGAACTTTCTGGGTAAACGGAAGGAGATAGCGAAAAATGTTTCAAACAAAAATTGTAGCCAATATTATTCTACATCTTTTTGATTATAACAATTTTTTGCCTAACTCAATTACTTACTGAGATATTCTCTCTTTTTAAAAGTGTAGATACTAGTTTTCAATTTAGACAGTTTCAAAAGAATTTTTTTTAAATAATTGTTGGGCCCTAAAATAACGTATTCTTGCAAATATATGGGACAATAATTAGTCAGAATAATTATGTTATCGTTTCCAAGAAATATTTATCTAGTACTGCTGTTATATTATTATCATTGAAAACATAATTACATGAATTAAAATTGCAAAAGAAAAATTACATGTTTCATTTTACTTTAGGTACAAAATATGATACAAAATAATCATTAATAATTATTAGTTTCCACAACGATAACTCAAAATCTAATACAGATATCACTACCAAATTTCATATTTAAACTAAAATGATTGCTTTTGTAAGCTGTTTAAATTTTGGTAGTGATCCATTAACCGGAAGTGGTAGTTAACTTGAAGCCCGAAACAGTTTTTGAGGCATATCTCAGTAAATAATTGAGTTAGGAAAAAAGTTGTTATAAATAAAATTGTGTAAAATATTATTAGTTACAAGTTTTATTTGAAACTTTTTTCCAAATTTTGTACTGTTTAGCCAATAAGTTACGTACTACCCATACAAAATATTTTTACATTAACTCTGAAATGGTTAAAGATATCACCATAATTTTTTATATTTAAACTCCTAGGTGTATAGTTGCAAATCCATTAAATTTTAGTAATAATCGAACAACCGGAAGTGGTAGTTTACTTGAAGCCCTAAACAGTTTTTGGTGCATATCACAGTAACTAATTGAGTTATCGCAATTTTTGTTATATACAAAAAGTTGTGAAATAGTATTAGCAACAATTTTTATTTGAAACATTTTTCTGTATTTTGTACCGTTTAGAAATTCCAGAACATTTTATACAATAATATTATTTCAGTAAATATTTTTAGGACAGATAGTAGTTTTTGGAGACAGTTTTGTTAAAACGAGTAGCAGCAAATATATCAAATAATATTTCAATGTTTTCTTTCGTGTATATTGTGTAGAATACCAGCAAAATCGCGAATATATTTTCAGCGATTCAAGCTAAAAATAGAAACATATTTCCTCAGGATTTTTCAAGTTTGTCTTACTTTCAATCGCCTAAATTTTATATTTGATTATCAATTAACTGCATCGACTGCGCAAGTCACTTATTTTAATGTGACAAGATAGTTTTGTAGTTTAAAATTAAATTTGAATCATAAAATAGTTATTTACTTTACAAGTGGGCAAAGTAAGGAATTACCCACGAGAGAAATTTTAGCTCACGAAGCCGAAGGCAGAGTGAGATAATTTTATCGAGTGGGTAATTTCATTTTGCCTACGTGTGAAGTATAACGTTTTATCCAACACTTCTTAATAAATGAAAAATTTATTAAAGAAATATTATTTGACAGTGACATATGCTTTAAATTTTTAAATTAAAATGTCTATCGAAGTAGTTACCAAGGTGTTGTGTGTTATTATTATTGTTATAAATAAAAAAATACTCACTAGTGGCTTTCCTCAAAATTATACCCACTAGTGGATAATCTTTTACTTTGCTTGTTTAAAATCGCCATAGTTATAGAGCATTTATTGAGAGGTGTTGGATAAACATTGTTATATATTGATATTTGTGTAATAAATAAAGTTTGCTGGAAACGACCGTTAATTCTAGAATGACAAATAATTAAATATAAATTGAAATTACATATTTTACAAACTTCAACGATAAAATAATGAGCTAATTATTGGTAGTAGCAAACAAATAACCGGAAGTAGTAGTTTTCTTGAAGGCCTTTACGGTATTTTGAGCAAAATTCAATAATTATTTTTTAGTTTGGTTTTGCGCCGATAGATGGCACTACACTCACGTATTGTAGTTTTGACGTTTGTGCTACACATTTTTATTGTTTGTTTATATTGTGCTAATTTGTTGATAAAATAGTGATATTAAAAGTGAAATATAGTTCAGAAAGTGTTGTGTTATGTTGTGTAGACTGTTGCTGTGACATTTTATGAACTTTGGCGTTTTTGTGATTGTGTTTTGTGTATAATTCGAAAAGAAATGAATTTTGTTTTTGGAGACATTGGCAACAAATGGAATTAAGGTAGGAAATATTGTTATTTATTGGGTTTAAAGTGTTTTTATTTTGTTTATACATAAGTGTGCTACAGTAATGAGTATTTTAATACTTTTCATAATTTTTTTGATGATGACGTAAGAGATCTTTAACCGACCTGTATATGCGTATATTTTTTATGTATCAGCGCGTATAACTTTCTACAAAGTAATCCGATTTAGATGATTCTTTTTTTATTGGATAGGGCATATTTTGAAGTAGACTCCTTATAAATTTGATATAAAAATTCTAGCTCTAAGTGTAGGAAAAAAGTGGACCAAAAATGGTTAATTTTCCGAGTGCCATAACTCGATTGCATTTAGTAGAAATTGGATGATTCATTGAGTTTTAGACACTTTGAAATGTTCTCTTTATTGTGATGCTAGTCAATATGATATCAACCCCCTCCCACCCCCATATAAAACAATGTCTAACTTTGACAGCTCGTACGCAGTGCTAAAAAAATCGTAGACTCAATTGGCAAACAGATCAATAAAGTTCAAACATTTTTCTTTAAGTGTCTTAAGTTTTCCTTTTAACAATTGCACTAAATCTGTTCTGATCTGTTCTGAGCTTGGTTCTGTGTGCATGGAATTATACTTAACCTAACTTAACAGAACTCAACGTAACTAATGTATGTATTATTCGATCAAAGAGAAGCTATAGAAATTGTTACATTTAGCTTAAGTTAATTGATATGAATCTGAATAATAGAACAATTATTGTATAATATATTGTAGTAGCTGGCTATTGTTTCGTATTCCATTTAGGAATGAGAGTAAATAAATAAGTTGTCTGTCAGATATTTCAGTATTTCCATTGACATCCAAAATAAATGTTTGAAATATAAAATATAAACTCATAATTTAGTTAAATAAAAAAAAAACAACAGGGTTATTAACCATTGTACTGCAACTGCTTTACCAGTAGATTTTTTAGGAATAAACGTTTTAAAATTGCTGTAACAGGTTTAGGTATTTATCTGGGTTGCAGTAAAAAATAAAAATGCTAATTTTATGCTACCATATTCTACTAAACATAATGATAACATTTTAGTAGCCGCTGGTTTAATGAAAGCGACCTTATATTGTTATCTTCAGTATTATCAGCTTATCTTTTCAACGGTTAAGTACCAGCTTAAAGGGATGAAACAACCCTAGAACGAAAGGGAACAAAGAAAATAGTATTATTATACATTAAGGTACAGAAGTGTGTCTATGTTTTCGCGCGGAGGAAATTGAAGCACGAGGCGTAGACTTCTCTCCTACACTATTTTTTTACTCCTTTTATTAACAATTTTTTTTTTGTATCTATTTTCTCAGTCCAGATAAATTAATATTTGTGTTGAAAAAATCATACGATATTAACATGACTTATACATATATTTAGAAGAGTTTTATTCAAAATTGGTCGCAAATACGACAAAATCTCAAATACATTTTTTGTTCATAATATTATTGCCAACAATATTTATTTGAAACTTTTTTTTGTAACTGTAGCCATATTGAAAATAAATGTCTAGTTTTCGGCAAAGAAAAATTAAATTTTCTGACATTGTTTTCTGAATAACCAGATCAATAATATTATATGTAGTAGATGAAACTGATGCAGAATTTAATTTTCTACAAGATTTATTTGAAACTTTTTTTTGTAAAATACTCAGGAAAGCAATGGCGGCCAAAAAACTATTCAGGCCTTACACTCTTACGCAAAGTTACACACCCGTGTATCTCTACAAACTTTACATCTTATTTATACCAAAACTAAACAAGATAAATAAATGAACCAAACATTTTTCAATGCAGAATTCAATTCTCTACATGATTTATTTAAAACTTTTTTTTGTTAAATACTCAGGGAAGTAATGGCGACCAAAAAACTATAGAAAGCCTTACACTCTAACGCAAAGTTACACACCCGTGTATCACTACTAACTTTACACCTAATTTAAACCAGTACTAAACAAGATAAATAAATGAACCAAACATTTTTAAATGCAGAATTCATTTCTCTACAAGATTTATTTAAAACATTTTTTTGTAAAATACTCAGGAAAGTAATGGCGGCCAAAAAACTATAGAAAGCCTTACACTCTAACGCAAAGCCACAAACCCGTGTGTCACTACAAACTTTACACCTAATTTAAACCAGAACTAAACAAGATAAATAAATGAACCAAACATTTTAAGATGCAAAATTCATTTCTCTACAAGATTTATTTAAAACTTTTTTTTGTAAAATGTTCAGGAAAGTAATGGCGGCCAAAAAACTGTTAAAGCCTTACACACTTACGCAAAGTCACACACCCGTGTGTCACTACAAACTAACCTATTTTAAACCAGTACTAAACAAGATAAACAAATGAACCAAACATTTTTAGATGCAGAATTCAATTTTCTACAAGATATATTTAAAACTTTTTCTTGTAAAATAGCCAGGAAAGCAATGGTAGCCATTTATCCTAAACACACTTCTGCCAACCCATCTTTCAACAGGTTGTTAATATCTTCACCGTCAAATCTCAATTACCAACTTGGCGCCATCTAGTAAGCGGTGTCGAAACACACAAAATAAACTTGGAGCTTGATTGCTTGTAGTGGGCTCTTCTTAGAGCAAGGTAAACATTTGAAATTGGTTATATTTGCTTTTGGAGCCGGCCGGAAATAGATTGAACTGTATAAGATACTCAGGGTATGTTGTCTGCTTTGTGATATATGGTATAGACTTGTTACACCTAAACATAAAATGGTGTGGGGAATACAGTACCTTCCGCTTTGATAGGGCTTCAAATAAACATTTATTTTTATTGTAAATTGTTAATTGTTAATATACAGTGAGCTTTGGATGAAAAAAAAAAATAATAAAAATACAAAATTGTTGTCAAATAATAATTAACGTACCAATAGTTATATAGTATTGCAAACGTTTTTCTTCAATCGAATTATCCGTTTTCGATTTCATCGCCAAAATACAAACAAACACACAGTTGAAAAACGAAACATGTCTTTCTTCTTGCACCCGCCATTTTGTTTTGATAACTGCTGGGTAAAATTTAACTAGCCTATAAACTAGCTAGAAGAATGCTTAATAATTTGCAACCGATTTCGTTCCAATCGGATTATCCGTTCTTGAAATAACCGCCAATGTACAAATACATAACCTGTTTCGGTTTTGGTGTCCGCCATTTTGTTTTAAAAACAGTTGAAAGCGATTTGACTAGCCTATAACCTAGATAAAAGAATGCTTAATAATTTGTAATCGGTTTCGTGCTAATCGGGTTATCCGTTTTCGAAATATTCGCCAGTGTACAAACAAACAGTTGAAACACAAAACTTGTTTAAGTTTGTGTGCCCGCCATTTTGTTTTGAAAACAGCTGCGAGCGATTTGACTGGCCTATAAACTAGCTAGAAGTATATTTAATAATTTGTAACCCGTTTTGTTCCAATCGGATTATCCGTTCTTGAAATAATCGACAATGTACATACACACAACCTGTTTCGGTTTTGGTATCCGCCATTTTGTTTTGAAAACAGCTGAGCTCGATTTGACTATCCTATAATCTAGTTAAAAGAATGCTAAATAATTTGTAATCGGTTTTGTGCTAATCGGATTATCCGTTTTCGAAATATTTGCAAGTGTACAAAAAAACACACAATTGAAACACAAAACTTGTGTCAGTATTTGGGTCCACCATTTTGTTTTGAAAATAGCTGAGCGCGATTTGACTGTCCTATAACCTAGCTTGAAGAATGCTTAATAATTTAAAATCGGTTTTGTGCCAATCGGATTATCCGTTTTCGAAATATTTGCAAGTGTATACACAAAAACACAATTGAAACACAAAATCTGTTTTAGTTTGTGGGTCCGCCATTTTGTTATAAAAACAGCTGAGCGCGAATTGATTGTCCTATAACCTAGCTAGAAGAATGCTTAATAATTTGTAATCGATTTTGTGCCAATCGGATTATCCGTTTTCGAAATATTTGCAAGTGTATACACAAACACACAATTGAAACACAAATCTTGTTTTAGTTTATGGGTCCACCATTTTGTTTTAAAAACAGCTGAGCTCGATTTGACTATCTTATAATCTAGATTAAAGAATGCTTAATAATTTGTAATCGGTTACGTGCTAATCGGATTATCCGTTTTCGAAATATTCGCTAGTGTACAAAAAAACACACAATTGACACACAAAACTTGATTTAGTTTGTGGGTCCGCCATTTTGTTTTAAAAACAGCTGAGCGCGATTTAACTAGCCTATAACCTAGCTAAAAGAATGCCTAATAATTTGTAATCGGTTACGTGCCAATCGGATTATCCGTTTTCGAAATATTTACAAGTGTATACAGAAACACACAATTGACACACAAAACTAGTTTGAGTTTGTGGGTCCGCCATTTTGTTTTGAAAACAGCTGAGCGCGATTTGACTATCCTATAACCTAGCTAAAAGAATGCTTAATAATTTGTAATCGGTTTTGTGCCAATCGGATTATCCGTTTTCGAAATATTTGCATGTGTATACACAAACACACAATTGAAACACAAAATCTGTTTTAGTTTTTGAGTCCGCCATTTTGTTTTGAAAACAACTGAGCGCGATTTGACTGTCCTATAACCTAGATAAAAGAATGCTTAATAATTTGTAATCGGTTTTGTGCCAATCGGATTATCCGTTTTCGAAATATTTGCAAGTGTATATACACAAACACACAATTGACACACAAAACTAGTTTGAGTTTATGGCTCCGCCATTTTGTTTTAAAGACAATTGGGTGAATTTTAACTAGTCTATATTCTAGTTGGAAGTATGCTCTATAATTTAAAATCGGTTTCGTGCCAATCGGATAATCCATTTTCGATATAATCGCTAAAGTATAAATAAAATCTGTTTTAAGTTTCAATGTTTGTTGCCGTTTCACATTTTGTTTTACAAACATCTGGCTGAGATTTGACTAGCTTATTTTATCCAACTGGTATTCTCACACTCACACACACATACACACACACAGACACACACACAGACACACACACAGACACACACACAGTCCCCTATGAGGTTAATAGTGCCATTGTTACTTTCGCCAGCAGCTTTTACAAACATAAAAGCTACTAATCTAACATAGTTACATGAAAGCAAATAATGAAGTATTTCAGCTGTATATTGTGAGATGTCAAGGATTCTGCTGGTCTTTAATGACGTGTTTTAGTGAATGTCAACTACGGAAGTGTTGCTGAAAGCTCTTCAGTGGTTCAGAGAGATTAATTATTGTGTATAGAACACTGTTAAAGATGAAATACTCATATGAGATAAAACTGAAGAGAACTGTAGACTAAAGTTAAATGTTTCGCAGTTAAGTCGGGCTTTTGACATATTTAGGTCATTTTGTAAGGATTACTGGTTATTACAAACTGTCTGAAACCATCGGGGAACTTTGGTTTATAAGTAGACGGAAGGACAAGTTAAAAATGAGATGTGGCCAGCACATAACCTCCCGCCTAATAGAACGATAGAAAATAGTATTTGATGATACAGAAACATACCTTCTTATTTGTTTATTTTCTATTTATATTTGAGAAATTTTATTTAATAATTTTTTGACATTTTACTAAGAAAACAGCTTCACAATCAAACTGACATGTGTCACATTTCGTAAAAAATTGAAGATTTTTAAGTGTGAATGCAAGATTTAAGAAATTAAATTATTATCTCTAAACTAATTAATATTAATAAAATAAGTGTAATCAAAACACATGTAAAATTAAATATTCTTCAACTTTCAAAATAACATAAATTGTTGAAAAAGGAAATTTAATCGTGTTTTTCACGAAAAACTGTTAAGGGCTTCAAGTAAACTGCTACTTCCGGTTGACCAATTTTATCCAAAATCTCAGATTTTTTTCTTATATTTATTTAATTATTTGTAATTTAATGAAACATATAATTATAAGCTATAAAGTTTGATTATTCTATGTTGTACCGTTCAAAAGTTATTGAATATCTAGACACCCATCCATCCATCCACACAGACTTTGTAAAGCCGAAATTAATTCAGGGGGTTTATAAATACGTACAGGATAATTTTTACGACATGACTGCAAATCAAAATCGTTGAAATACTCAACCAATTCATTCTAATATAATTTAAAATTTCCTTAAAGTTACAAATTGAATTAATTAAACATTCTTTCATTTTTCGGTCCATTCATTATCCCAACCGCCTCAACAGTTTCAATATTTACATCTGAACAGACGATTCCGCATTATTTTGCATATTTACCAAGAAAAGTTGGTTAAAATTCACATTTCTTAAATTAGCGGATAATGTAATTTAAAACTACGTTTTGAGCAAATTTGTATAACTGGCTTTAACGACTACACAATTGGGAACAAATTAAACGTATTTTGTAATAAACGGAGCGTACGGTTAGACCAGTGCTTGCCAAAAGTTTACATAACATATGTACCACACTTTTTACCTCCCGCCTACCTCTAGGTAAGGGAGGTATTGTTTTTGGTCAAAAAAATTGGATAAAAAGTATTTTAGCATTGATCTGTATGTCTATATATATATATATATATATGATTATTTCGTCTCGCATAACTCAAATACTATAATACCAAGAAATACAATTTTACATATTTAAGCTTCTTATATTTAAATGAAGAGCTGATTAGATTTTGGATAAAATTGGTCAACCGGAAGTAGCAGTTTACTTGAAGCCCTTAACAGTTTTTCGTGAAAAACACGGTTAAATTTCCTTTTTCAACAATTTATGTTATTTTGAAAGTTGAAGAATATTTAATTTTACATGTTTTTTGATTACACTAATTTTATTAATTTTCTTTAGTTTTGGAAATAAAAAATACATAAAACATAAAAATTTTCAATTTTTTACGAAATGTGACACATGTCATTTTGATTGTGAAGCTGTTTTCTTTGTGAAATGTCAAAAAATGTATAAAATATAATAAAATTTTTTAAATATAAATAGAAAATATTTTGTACCGTTTGGGCGGGAGGTTATGTGCTGGCCACATCAGTTTTTTACCTCCCTGGAAAATATAAATTGTACTGCTGTATTATAACACTCAATTGAGCTTTTATGAAACGCCTTTGGATGTCATAACAGCTTTATTATAGAAGCAAAACATAAAAAGTTATATTTTAGTGCCTTGATACACAAATAACTATTGTGTCAAATAATTGTCATAAAATAACATAATGAAACGTATAATTATTAACTACAAAGATTAGATTTTTGATAAAATTGGTCAACCGGAAGTAGCAGTTTACTTGAAGCCCTTAACAGTTTTTCGTGAAAAACACGGTTAAATTTCCTTTTTCAACAATTTATGTTATTTTGAAAGTTGAAGCATATTTAATTTTACATGTGTTTTGCCTACACTAATTTTATTAATTTCCATTAGATTTAGAGATAATAAAATATAAAGAAATTAGATTTCACAAATCTTGCTTTCCTAGTACACCATGGAAACATTTAAATTTTTTTTACGAAATGTGACACATGTCATTGAGATTGTGAAGCTGTATTCTTAGTGAAATGTCAAAAAATTAAATACATATACGAAATAAAATTAAAATTCTCAAATATAAATAGAAAATAAACAAATAAGAAGGTATGTTTCTGTATCATCAAATACTATTTTGTACCGTTTAAGAGTAGTATTAGGCGGGAGGTTATGTACTGGCCACATCAGATTTTTTCTTATACGTATAAAACTATGTATATAATTGTATTTTGGTATCACACACCTCACCGAGTTTCTCTCTTGGTTTAAATTTAAATTTAATCCAAAACTAATCTAGGTACAAGACTGGGAGCTACAGTAATCGATGCAGAATTTTATTCTCTACAAGAATTACTTAAAGCGTTTTCTTGTAAAATACTCAGGGCAGTAATGGTGGCCATAAAACTGTTGAAGCCTTACACGCTTACGAATGTTCACACTCCCGTTTGTCTTCATTAACTTTTAACCTAATTTATACCCAAACTAAACTAGATACAACAATGGGACCTGCAGTAATCGATGCAGAATTTAATTCTCTACAAGAATTACTTGAAGCATTTTCTTGTAAGATACTCAGGAAAAAAATGGCGGCAAAAAAACTGTTGAGGCCTTACACACCTACGAATGTTCACACTCCCGTTTGTCTTCATTAACTTTTAACCTAATTTATACCCAAACTAAACTAGATACAAGACTGGGACCTGCAGTTATCGATGCAGAATTTAATTCTCTACAAGATTTACTTGAAGCATTTTCTTGTAAAATACTCAGGAAAAAAATGGCGGCAAAAAAACTGTTGAGGCCTTACACACTTACGAATGTTCACACTCCCGTTTGTCTTCATTAACTTTTAACCTAATTTAAACCCAAACTAAACTAGATGCAACAATGGGACCTGCAGTAATCGATGCAGAATTTAATTCTCTACAAGATTTGTTTGAAGCATTTTCTTGTAAAATACTCAGGGCAGTAATGGTGGCCATAAAACTGTTGAAGCCTTACACGCTTACGAATGTTCTCACTCCCGTTTGTCTTCATTAACTTTAAACCTAATTTATACCCAAACTAAACTAGATACAAGACTGGGACCTGCAGTAATCGATGCAGAATTTAATTCTCTACAAGAATTACTTAAAGCGTTTTCTTGTAAAATACTCAGGGCAGCAACGGCGGCCATAAAACTGAGGAAATAATCATTAATTTAAATTAAACCACAGTCTAAATAAAAATCTCTTGAGTACGAACATACTTCAGTCATTCCTCTTGAAATTTCCTTACAGAAAAGCATCAAAAGGTTAAAGAAAACTCCTGAATTTCAACTTGAACTAAACGATGGATCAGGTAGTGGGTATTTTTCAACAGCACTCATCAAAAACCCTGTATCTTTTGAATGAAAAGTGAAAAGCAACCCTTGTTCAAGAAACATCGTAGTAGAGATTCAAAATTATTTGAATTTCAATACACAACGTTAAGAATTTCGTCACGCTTGGATAATAATATTCTAAAAGTTAAAGTTATAGGATTTGAAGCGATTAACATATTTCTAATAAACTTTACAAAAAATCCTGTTGTGGCCAGCATATAACCTTACGCCCAATACTACTCTTAAACGGTACAAAATAATATAAATATTTTTTATTTATATTCTAGAAATTATATATTTAAGAAATACGACATATCATAAAGAAAACAGCTTCACAATCACAATGACATGTGTGACATTTCCATCTGACGATGGCTGTGTGCATGGATGGATGTGTGTCTATATGTTCAATAACTTTCGAACGGTATAGAACATATAGAATAACCAAACTTTATAGTTAATAATTATACGTTTCATTATGTTATTTCATGAAAATTATTTGACATACAATAGTTATTTATGTATCAAGGCACTAAAGTATAACTTTATATATTTTGCTTTTATAACATAGCTGTTATGACATTCAAAGCAGTTTCATAATAGCTCAATTGAGTGTTATAATACAGCAGTACAATTAATATTTTCTAGGGAGGTAATAAACTGATGTGGCCAGCACATAACCTCCCGTTCAAACGGTACAAAATATTTTTGATTTATATTTGAGAAATTTAATTTTATATATTTATTTAATTTTGTGACATTTCACTAAGAAAACAGCTTCACAATCAAAATGACATGTGTCAAATTTCTTATAAAAAAATTTATGTGATTTAAGTGTTTTTATTTCCAAAACTAAAAAAAAATTAATAAAATTAGTGTAATCAAAAAAGATGTAAAATTAAATATTCTTCAACTTTCAAAATAACATAAATTGTTGAAAAAGGAAATTTAACCGAGTTTTTCACGAAAAACTGTTAAGGGCTTCAAGTAAACTGCTACTTCCGGTTGACCAATTTTATCCAAAATCTAATCAGCTCTTCATTTAAATATAAGAAGCTTAAATACGTAAAATTGTATTTTTTGGTATTATAGTATTTGAGTTATGCGAGACGAAATAATCATATATATATAGACACACAGATGCTAAAATACTTTTTACCCAATTTTTTGACCAAAAACAATACCTCCCTTACCTAGAGGTAGGCGGGAGGTAAAACAGCCTTTATTAAGTATCCTGTAAGTTTAAGGATTCAAATGATAAAATTTGAAATTGAAATACCCTGTATAATAAGCACGCGAGTAAATTATATTTCAATAATTATTGTGTGTAATTTATTGTTACATTCACATGTATTTCTTGAATACAATCTTCTTCTTTAGACAATTAAACACTTAAACAATAGCTTTAGTAACAAAAGACGGTTCTCTCTAAAGGATTCCTATTGTTTTGGTATTTCAAAGGTAGTGAGTTTCAAGTCAAAATAAATTAGAGGTATATACGATTCAATGATGTTTTTATCGGTTGTTTTTTTAGGTTAGTTTTCAAATGGCGACACTTTTTCTATCGGCAGCCATTTTGACAGCTGTCAACTGTTTTATATTTAATTTGGTTGGCCATTTTGTCATACACACTTAAAAACATAACAATAATAATTTTATATTAACATTTTTACTTTTACAAAATAAAATCGCTAACAAAATATTGCAGAAATATTTTGACGTCCACTGTATCCGTTACGGCCGCTTTCTCAATATGTCTGTGTGTGTGGCTGGATGGATGAATATCCGTGTGCGCAATATCTCATATCACATGAACGAGACAAGATTCGTAAACGAAACTTGGAATTTATAAGTTTCATGAAAAAATGAAGAGCTGAGTTGATTTTGAATGAAATTGAAAAACCGGAAGTGGAAGTTTACTGGACACAAAACAATAAATTTATTTCAAAAATTGAATCAGCTGTGAGAAAAAGTTTCAAATGAAAGATGTTAGCAAAAGTATTTGGAATAACTTAAATATTTAAGAATATATTTCTATAATCTTAGTTACACTGGGAACAAAAACTAAAACATTTTTTATATCTATGTGTCAAACGTGTCAAATAATTGTGAACTGTCAAAAATATGTGTAATAATAAGTAATATTTGTATTATTAGTTAGAAAGTTTTCAAGACTACACATTAATTGATTTCTATTTCAAAATAAATATATAGTTACAATGAGAACAAAAAATTTATAAAATATATATGAAATATTTGTCAAAGTTTTGCTCTGAAAATCGAGTCGTACTTTTTAAAATTCAAACCCAATTTTAACACGAACTAAAAAAGATAAACGAGCGTTCTAAACAGTTTTAGATGCAGAATTCAATTCTCTACAACTTTTATTTGAAACTTTTTTGTGTAAAATGCCCAAGAAACCAACAGCGGTCCCAAAACTGTTTGAACCCTTACACTCTAACGACAAGTCGTTTGCCCGTGTACAAATAGCTACTAAGATATATTTTTTATGTCACTTGAACGAGAGTTGAATGAATAGACTAAAAGAAAATAAATGTATTGCTACAGAAATATAACAATATATTTGTCGTTTTTACTGCAAAGATAAAACGAAAATCCATTTTCTTTCCTACGTTAACGATTTTTTCCTACTTTCATTTCCATTCAGGATAAGTGCTGCCCTCTATACAACAAGGTTTTGTGTTAGTATTTCAAAAGAATCTTCTTGAAAGCTTGTCAAGGTCAAATGTAAAACGCGAATTAATTTTTACAAATAGTTACAGAAAAAAAGTTTCTGAAAAATTATAAGTTAAATTAAACAGTGTTTGAAGTTTTAAAAATTGTTAATTGCTATTAATTGCTATTCGTTTAATTGCAATGATTTCTAAAAATGTTGTGACGTCATAATTAGTTTGTGTTGTGATTCTCAAATTGTGAGAATTGTAAATATAATTTTGGTTATATTCCATTTTCTATTTTAAAAGTTTAAAAAATATTTTAATTTATATTATTATATTAGGTAAAATGTTAGTTATTATACACAAAGATGAAGTTTATGCCATGAGCCGTAGGCGAGTGAATAATGACCATAATCCCGAATACAATACTGTACTTTATTGACTCATGCAAATTAAGAAAACACTTTTGAAAATTATCGAAATTCGTAAAAACACAAAACGTCAACATAAAATACACATTGACAATTGGCTATATGTCAACTGTCAAACAACTCGTGACTCAAATCATCCAAGAGAACAATGACCATAATCCTGAATATAATATAATACTGTTTTTACCTCTCGCCTACCTGTAGGTAAGGGAGGTATTGGTTTTGGTTAAAAAATTGGGTAGTGAGTTTTCAATGAATAAGCACGTTTTATGTATGTATGTATGTATGTATGTATGTATGTATGTATGTATGGATGTATGTATGTGTGTATGTATGTATGTGTGTATGTGTGTGTGTATGTGTGTGTGTGTGTGTGTGTGTGTGTGTGTGTGTGTGTGTGTGTGTGTGTGTGTGTGTGTGTATGTGTGTGTGTGTGTGTGTGTAGTCTGTGGCAATTTTTTCGTCTCGCATAACTCAAATACTATAATACCAAAAAATACAATTTTGTGAATTATTGCTTCTTATATTTAAATGAAGAGTTGATTAGATTTTGGATAAAATTGGTCAACCGGAAGTAGCAGTTTACTTGAAGCTCTTAACAGTTTTTCGTGAAAAACACGGTTAAATTTCCTTTTTCAACAATTTATGTTATTTTGAAAGTTGAAGAATATTTAATTTTACATGTGTTTTGATTACACTAATTTTATTAATTTACATTAGATTTAGAGATAAGAAAATATAAAGAAATTAGGTTTCATAAATCTTGCATGCCTATAACACCATGGAAACCCTTAAAAATATTTATTTTTTCTACGAAATGTGACACATGTCATTGTGATTGCGAAGCTGTTTTCTTAGTGAAATGTCAAAAAAGTAAATAAATATATGAAAGAAAACTAAATTTCTTAAATATAAATATTTGTCTGTATCATCAAGTACCGTTTAAGAGTTGTATTGGGTGGGAAGTTGCGTGCTGTACACATCAGATTTTTTAATTAAAAATTTAAGTTTAAAAATTCAGGGAATTTTGTGTTGGTCACACTGATATGTTACACCCAACTTGTATCTATTCTTTACTTCAGTTTTTAACATATGACATTTCAGTAGTTGTATTATAACACTAGATTGAGCTGTTATTTAACTCCCATTTTATAAAAATTATACATAAGTGCCTTGATACACAAATAATTACTGTATGTCAATGAAACATATAAATACTTATAAATTGTAAAGTTTGGTTATTTTTTGTTGGGCCATTCGTGAATTATTTAACATGTAGACACACATCCACCCATGCACACAGACGTCGTCAAATGGAAATATCACACATGTCATTGTGATTGTGAATCTGTTTTCTTAGTGAAATGGCGAATTTGTCAAATATAATTAAACAATATGTTTCTGTATCATCAAATATTATTTTGTACCGTTTAAAAGTAGTATTGAGCGGGAGGTTATGTGCTGGCCACATCAGATTTTTTTTTTGAGAGGTTTGACAGTTATTTTGTGTTTAGTTTAGTTTATCATTTCACCATAAATAGACTTTCAAATTGTGTTTATTTATTTTGAATATTTATTGAGCGACGAGACAATTATTTTTGTCAAATTCAAATAAATTATTATAGAGACGACATTACAGAAATAAAAAGTCTTAATGACACCGGCCAGATGGTTACAGTGAATATAAATCCACAATTCCTGATTTTTCGTTGATGTGGCAAGGCGGTGGTTTCAACTTTCAACAAGACGGCTCAACACGTCACACAGCGCGCCTCAATTTCACAATTTTGAGGGCCACTGTACTAGTTCCATTCGTGACAAGTGACAAACATACGCGAGGTCACATAACAATCAAGTAACCTTTGGCCGTTGCCGTATCGCGAAATGCGATCAACTTGTAGAGTCTGCCGCCTGGCGGCCATTCAGTTAATTAAACACGGACAGCTACTGCGACAACGACAAGTCCTAGGGTGAATGTAAATAGTGATGGTGTAGGTTTTGGGGTGGGGGAAATGGCGTGTGAACGTGTGACGTCATAGAGGAGACCTCGCACTAGTTGAGTGAAAATATATAGTAATAAATGTTGAAAGTATTTGATGATACAGAAACATAGCTTCTTATTTATTTATTTTCTATTTATATTTGAGAAATTTTATTTTATTTCGTATATTTATTTAATTTTTTGACATATATTTCAATAAGAAAACAGCTTCACAATCACAATGACATGTGTGACGTTTCCATCTGACGACGTCTGTGTGCATGGATGGATGTGTGTGTACATTTTCAATAATTCACGAACGGTACAACATAGAATAACCAAACTTTACAGTTTATAATTATATGTTTCATTAACAGACAATAGTTATTTATATATCAAAGCATTAAAGTATAATTTTTTACATTTTTGCTTCTATAAAATAGGAGTTTTATAACAGCTCAATCGAGTGTTATAATAGTACTGAAATGTCATGTCAAAAACTGAAGTAAAGAATAGATACAAATGTAAAGTTAGGTGTCACATATCAGTGTGTCCAACACAACTTCCCTGAATTTTTAAATTAAATTTTTAATTAAAAGATCTAAAGTGGATAGCACGCAACTTCCCGCCCAATACAACTCTTAAACCGTACTTGATGATACAGATAAATATTTATATTTAAGAAATTTAGTTTTCTTTCATATATTTATTGAATTTTTTGACATTTCACTAAGAAAACAGCTTCACAATCACAATGACATGTTTCACATTTCGTAAACAAATATTTTTAAGTGTTTCCATGGTGTACTAGGAATGCAAGATTTATTAAATTTATATTTTATTATCTTTAAATCTAATTAAAATTAAAAAAATTAGTGTAATCAAAACACATGTAAAATTAAATATTCTACAACTTTCAAAATAACATAAATTGTTGAAAAAGGAAATTTAACCGTGTTTTTCACGAAAAACTGTTAAGGGCTTCAAGTAAACTGCTACTTCCGGTTGACCAATTTTATCCAAACTCTAATCAGCTCTTCATTTAAATATAAGAAGCAAAAATACACAAAATTGTATTTTTTTGGTATTATAGTATTTGAGTTATGCGAGACGAAAAAATTGCTACAGACTACACACACACACACACACACACACACACACACACACACACACACACACACACTCACACACACACACACACACACACACACACACACACACACACACACACACACATACATACACACAGACATACATACATACATACACACAGACATAATGGTTTCGAAAATAATAAAATCGTATTGTAGGGACCCTAAAACGTGCTTATTCGTTGAAAACTCACTACCCAATTTTATGGTCAAAAACAATACCTCCCTTACCTAGACGCAGGCGAGAGGTAAAACTCCCGTTACAAAAACTTATTCTAACGAACCTAAATCCTAAATTGTACCCACTGGTTGGTGGCCACTGGTTGAGGGATACGCTGGGTATCGCTTGAACAGTTGGCAGCATTGAATTCAATTTTATTTGTTTGTTTGCTAGCAGCCTTCGAATAATATAATTTTATTTTTTAGGGTTTGAATTTTTATTGTTCAATTTAAGTTTCATATCTGTTC
This sequence comes from Poecilus cupreus, assembly GCA_963942605.1. Classification (NCBI taxonomy): domain Eukaryota; kingdom Metazoa; phylum Arthropoda; class Insecta; order Coleoptera; family Carabidae; genus Poecilus; species Poecilus cupreus. Next base: position 39,154,183 of record OZ012713.1, read on the forward strand.
TTTTGTTTGATTTGTTTGACAATAATTTCTCTTTTTCTTTTTTATTCATACACACACACACACACATACACATACACATACACACACACACACACAAACACCCATACATTCAATCATACATTCATACATACATACATACACACATACATACATACATACACACAGAAATTATGACGAAAATAGTAAAGTCGTATTGTAGGAACCCTAAAACTAATTTTTTTTTACCAAAAAACAATACCTCCCTTACCTAGAGGTAGGCGGGAGGTAAAAATAAAATGTATTGTTTTGTTTTCCAGTTTGTCAAGTTCATTCAAAATCAACTCAGCTCTTCATTTTTTCATGAAACTTATAAATTCCAAGTTTCGTTTACATATCTTGTCTCGTTCATGAGATATTGTATACACACACATACATCCATTCACACACACAGACATCGTGAGAAATTGGTCTTATTGGATTCATTGGACGTCAAAATATTTCCGCAAAAATCTCGTCTGCGATTTATTTCCTAATACTTATTTATACTTTGTATAAGAAAGTAAAAAAGTAAAAATGATTATTTAAGTTATTTAAGTCAAGATATTTTGCAAATAACCCTTATGGTATTTTTAATTATTTCAACCAATTTTGTTTGCATATTTTCCCAACGTATTTTCTCTCAGTCGTACATTTCTCACTCACACGACATGCATTTGTTTCTACGCCTACTTTTCCGCGGAAAAACGCTAAAAATATCGGAAAATTATTCATTCATTTCAAGGCACGCCGCAGGTCTCTAGGGATGGCAGCACTGGCCTTGAATGTACGTGGGTTGTGTATGTACAGCCTAGTAGAAAAGTGATACGAATTGTGTTGTAAATACTAAATAGTTTATAGGGAAAATTAAATATTTGTTTAACAATTAGACAAGATAAGCTTTTTAAAACAACTTTTTAGTTTTGGTAGAGTTGTCTAATAATTTTATAGAAAAAATAAATATATATGTATATACAGTAAGGAACAAAAGATGTACAGATAATAAAATAATTTTTTTTGAGGGAAAATGTTGGGAGTATATACATATTTTTATATTTTAATATGAACAATATAATTTTAGGTATAAAAATATTCATATACAGACAGACAGACAGATTGAGAGACAGACATACTGACAGGCAGACAGACATACTATAAATTGTCAGACAGACAGACTGACAGACACACTGAGAGACAGATGTGCTGACAGATAGATATACTGACAAACAGACAGACTGAGAGACAGATATACTAACATACTGACAGACTGATTGACTGACAGACAGACAAACTGAGAGACAGACATACTGATAGATATACATACTGCCAAATTGTCAAACAGACAGACTGACATACAGACAGACAGACAGATTAAAAGACAGACAGACAGATTAATAGACAGACATACTGACAGGCAGACATAGTAACTAATTGTCAGACAGACAGACTGACAGACTGACAGACACACTGAGAGACAGACTGACCCACTGAGAGATAGACGTGCAGACAGATAGACATACTGACTAACAGATAGACTGATGGACTGACAGACAGACAGACGGGCTGAGAGGCTATCAGACTGACAGACAGACACATAAACTAACAGTCTGACGGGCATACTGACACAGAGACTATCAGACTGACAGAGAGACTATCAGACTTACAGACAGACAGATAGACTAACAGACTGACAAACAAACAGACAGACAAACTGACAGACAGACAGACTGACAAACTGACAAACAGACACACACACAGACATCATCACGAAAATATTAAAATCGTATTCCAGGGACCCTAAAACGTGCTCATCTGAAAACTCACTACTTAATTTTTACCATGATTCCTTTACCTCCCTTACAGGACATGCCGGGAGATAAAAACAATAATTTGTTTAGTTCAACAGCCTACCTGAAATAATATTTTCCTTTTTTAAATTTGTGACTTTAATTTTTATATTTTCGAAATAAATATAATTGATAATTTTCAACATATCTTTTAATCAATATTAATCATTTAATAAGGAGTACTAATAAAATAAAATTAATTGTAGGTGGCACTGCCAATGACCTTGAATCACTTTACCTCTCTAGGGAGTACTTATCCCTCAGTAAATAAATACACACATTAATTAATAAAATTTATTTTATATATTGGTTGTTATTTTAAAGACGAAATGTCAAAACAAAGCAATCACCGTCTGACAGAAAATTAAAATCTCCACTAAATATTATGACTCACCCTGTACGTTGACGACCTTTCCATTTAATTATTTATATTTAGCTCAACCCTTGTACACCTCTGAAACCGTTGTCACCCCTTTAAGTATAAAGGCATCTTCTACAATATTTATAGAAACCACCCTTCTCTTATAAATATAACCAAAGGGTTCGAAAACACACCCTAAAACCCTAAAACATCTAATTTGTTGCTCAGTGAAATGGAGCTAATTTCCTGTTCATTTGTCACAGACTAAAAATAAAAATGTTGATACGTCATTTTGGTAAAAATAATTTTCTTTAACGTGTTGTAATTCGTAAATGGTGACAGTTAGAGGAAAATGTTTCAAACAATAATTGTAGATAATAATATTTGAAATATTGTTGTAATAACAAAATAATTTACTGAGATATTTTGGATAAATAATTTGATAGGGCTTCAAGTAAACTACCACTTCCGGTTATTGGATTATCACCAAAAACTTATCAGCTCTTCCAAAGGGGATACAATTGTTATATACAAAATATCAAGATTTTCTGTTTAGTAGTTTTTGAGAAATTGTAACTCCAGAGTTCCGCACAGATAGACAGACTGACTTACAAACAGATTAATAGACTGAAAGACAGACAGATAGACAGACAGACATATTAACAGACAGACATAATGACAGATTATCAGACAGACAGATTGACAAACAAACTGAGAGACAGACATACTGGCAGATAGACATAGTGACAAATTATCAAACAGACTGACATACAGACAGACAGACAGATTAAGAGACAGACATACTGACAGATAGACATAGTGACAAATTGTCAAACAGACAGACTAACATACAGACAGACAAACAGATTGAGAGACAGACATACTGACAGGCAGACAGGCATAATACAAATTGTCAGACAGACAGACTGACAAACTGACAGACTGACTGACAGACAGACAAAGTGACAGACAGACATACTGACAGATAAATATACTGAAAAATTTTCAAACTGCTAAACCAGAGATCCACACAGACTGACAGACAGACTGACAGACTAACAGAGATACTGACAGACAGACATAATGACAGATTGTCAGACAGACAGACTGACAAAAATACAGACTGGCAAACAAACAGACTGGCAAACAAACTGAGAGACAGACATACTGACAAATTGTCAAACAGACAGACTGACATGCAGACAAACAGACAGATTGAGAGACAGACATATTGACAGGCAGACAGGCATACTACAAATTGTCAGACAGACAGACTAACAAACAGACAGACAAACTGAGAGACAGTCATACTGACAGATAGACATACTGACAAATTTTCAAACTGTTAAACCAGAGATCCACACAGACTGACAGACAGACTAACAGACAGACTGGCAGACAGACAGACTGACAGATTCACTGATAGTCTTCAGACAAAGAAACTAACAGAAAAACATACAGACTGACAAACTGACAGATACACTGATAAACAGTCTGTCAGACAAACAAACTGACAGACACACATACAGACATCCCCCCCCCCATGAATCATCGCGTTTCTCAACGAAATTCAGCTAGACTCGCGCTTAAACATCGACGACGCTGTTCTACTTGAATGAAGCTTGTAGACGGGTATCTAATGCTATTTGTAATCCTGGAAAATGTAGTTTCCCGGTAACCAAGAGAGAAACAAAGGAATTACGAATCTAGGACCATGTAACAAGATCCTGAATTTAGGAAATTGGGTTAGACGATGTATTTCTGTGGCAGAGATAATGTTTTAGATGTTTTCAGGTTGTGCATTTTATAAATATAAGTTTATTTCAAAAGTGGTTATAGTTATAAAAAAAAGTTTTAAGTAAAAGTTGTTGGCAACAAAGTGTAGAACAAAAAAGTTATTTGTAGTTTTTTTTTGTATCTACTTCCGGTTTAGAGAAAAACGACTGTTTATCTGACTGTGACAAATTATTTGTGAAATATTCAAAACGCTAACTTTATACCTGATTTATACCAGAACTAAATGTGCTACAGAAATGTTTGGGACAGTTTTAGAAGCAGAATTTAATTCTCTATAAACTTTATTTGAAGCAATTTTTTGTAAAATTATTGGAGACAAAATGGTGCCCCAAAAACTATTTTATAAAAACATACATTTTTTCATATTTTATAAAACTGTTCAGAGTAACTTTAGTACTAATTTAAAACAAAACTAAAAAAGATAAACAAATGAAATAAACTATTTTAGATGCAGAATTTATTGCTCTACAAATTTTATTTGAAGAATTTTTCTGTAAAATTTTCAGTAATTATTTTAAAGCCGACAATATAGAAAACAAAAATGCGCAGAATTCTTAATTTAATTATTTTACAATTAAAACAAAGTAATTAAATATGTATAATTTACATTCTTCTTTCTCTGTGTATTCATAGAATGAATATTAAATTTTTCCACATTTTCCTTATACATATTTTATATTATTTAATTAAATTAAAATTAAAAAATATTTTAGGATCAAATGTTTTAAATTTTGCTATGAATTCAAAATTCATAATTAACTTGTCTCGACCAATCACAAAGCCAGAAATCCATAATACACTGTTATAATAAAGCCGTGTTCACACAGCAACGTTCGTTTGACAGTTGACATGTTGTCAGTTGTCATTGTGTATTTTTATGTTGACGTTTTGAACGTGTATTTTCAAGGAATTTTCAAGTGATTTCCGAATTTACCGGAGTAGAAAAAGTACAGTATTATATTCAGGATTATGGTCATTAGTCACTCGCCTACGGCTCGCAACGCAAACATCATCTTCGTGAATACTAACTATAATAATATCTCATTATAATAATATACTATTTGACAATTTGTAAAAGTAGAAAAAGTATAGTTTTGTATTCGGTATTATGGTCATTATTGCACACTTCATTTTCATGAATAATGACTATCAAAATCCCTCATGTAATAATATACTAAAAATAGACAGTTTCTGATGTGTCAAACACACAACCTCCCGCTTAAATTTGCGGGAGGTTGTGTGCTTACCACATCAGATTTTTTGTTTTCTCTAAAATTTCTGAGAGAAAATTTAATTAATTATTTTTTGCTGTGTTTATTCATATTAATACAAAAAATATGAACAAATATTTTTTATAAAACGTAATTATTTCGAAAGTCAGAGAAACATTGAACAAATGTACGCAGTTCAAGGTCAATACATATGAGTATTAACTAATTAAATTGGCATCTAAAAACCATTAGTTAATTAACCTGTCGCGAATGTACAATTTTGAAAATTGATTAAATATAATTTGATATAATTTTTAAACGATAGCAAATATAAAAAAATACTTCAAATAAAATATGTAGCCAATAATAATCTAAATATTTTTGTTTATAACCAATTTTGCTCTAACTCAATTACTTAGTGAGTTATACTCAAAAAACTGTTTTGCTTGGCCCCTAAACTACCCCTACAGGTTTGCCAATTTCATTCAAAATCAACTCAGCTCTTCATTTTTTTATGAAACTTATAAATTCCAAGTTTCGTTTACATATCTTGTCTCGTTCATGAGATATTCCCAACTTGACATCCATCCATCCATCTATCCATTCACACAGACAGAAACATCATTTAAAAATCCGCAACATTTGGAATAAATTAATAATTATATAATTATAATATTTCTTAATGTACAAACGTTACAAATAATCACATAGATAATTAAATTTATTTAGTACTCAGTTTTCCAGAGTCAAAGATAAATATATCTTTTTTGAACAAAGTAGCTTTGGAATAAATGTCGTTTACAAGAGAAGTACCTATAAATCTTTCAAGTTAAATAAAATGTCCCCAAGCCTCTTAGCGCTAAGACGAAAAGGGTTTAGGAGACCGGAAGACGAATAGGATGAGACAATATAAAGAATTACATTTAACATTAAACTTTCATATTGGCATAGCAATCAATCACTTACTAACTCTTCATGGACGTAGAGTTTTTGGGCCGCCATTTTTACCCTGAGTATTTTACAAGAAAATGCTTCAAATAAATCTTGTACAGAATTAAATAATGCATTGAAAACTGTTTGTCGCATTCATTTATCTTTTTTAGTTCTTGTTTAAATTAAGCTTGAACTTACAAGTGTTAAAGTAGTGTGAGGCTAGCAAAGAAGTGTAAGTTTTTTGGCTGCCATTGCTATCCTGAGTATTTTACAAGAAAGTGCTTCAAATAAATCTTGTAAAGAATTTAATTCTGCATCTAAAAATGTTTGGTTCATTCATTTATCTTGTTTAGTTCAAGTTTAAATTAGGTGCAAAGTTACTAATGACAAATGGGCGTGTGAGTCGATGTTAGAGTGTAAGGCTTCAACAGTTTTTTGGCCGCCATTGCTGTCCTGATTATTTTACAACAAAATGCTTCAAATAAATCTTGTAGGGAATTAAATTCTGCATCGAAAACTGTTTGGAACATTCATTTATCTTGTTTACTTCTGGTTTAAATTATGTTCAAATTTAGTAAAGTGTGAGTCGATGTAAGAGTGTAAGGCTTCAAAAGTTTTTTGGGCGCCATTTTTATCCTGAGTATTTTACAAGAAAATGCTTCAAATAAAACTTGTAGAGAATTAAATTCTACATCGGAAACAGTTTGTCGCATTCATTTATTTTGTTTACTTCTGGTTTAAATTAGGTTCAAATTTAGTAAAGTGTAACTCGATGTTAGAGTGTAAGGCTACAAAAGTTTTTTGGCCGCCATTGCTGTTCTGAGTATTTTACAAGAAAGTGCTTCAAATAAATCTTGTAGAGAATTAAATTCTGCATTAAAAACAGTTAGTCGCATTCATTTATCTTGTTTACTTCTGGTTTAAATTAGGTTTAAATATTTGATTACAGTAGATTTTTGTTTGAAACATATAGACGCGTTTTATTCTTAACTGGACACAAATACAAGAAAATTACAAATAACCATTTTTGTTCTAAATATTATTGTCTACAACTTTTATTTATTAAATTTTTTTGTAACTATTGTCACATTTGAAATAAATTCATAAAATCGCTGTCGGAACAAAATGAGTTATTGTACAATAATTGATGTCTTTATTATTTTACAAGAAAATGCTTCAAATAATATTTGTAGGGAATTAAATTCTGCATTGAATACAGTTTATTCCAGTCGTTTATCTTAATTAGTTCAGGTTTAAATTCGGTATAAATTTGTTTGAGACAGTTAAAGTTACAATATTGACAATAGATGCTATTTAAACTTGAACTAACTATATGGAACAAATTGTTTTAGTTGCAGAATATAATTATTTATGTTTATAATAAAGCTAAACCAGGCTACGCCGTCTAAATTTAAGGATAAAAATAATTCCAGTCCACAAAGATGATTTAAGACATTCTCTACTAATGATATTGCGTTGAAAATTAAACTTCGTTGACAGCAAGTCATTAAGTGGGTTTTTGCGTTTCGTGTGCTGAGCTGACGAAAAAAAAGGTTCCTACTCCCCAGGGAAGATTTAAGGGTGAAAAGGGTGCTTGATTAACGCAGTGGCGTACGCTGATTTTTAACAATGGGCACTGTTTTAATAGTTTTTATTAGATAACGTGTAAACGGTACAAGATATCGAAAAATTTTTCGAATATAAATTGTGGACAATACTATTCTACATATTTTTGATTATAACCAATTTTGCTGTAGCTCAATTATTTACTGAGATATTTTGAAAAAACTGTTGTGGGTACTACTTTATCTCCCGCTGTAGCTTTCTAATCAAACAATGCAGGAATATGCACCATCCTATCAAAAAACGCTTATCCCTTAAAAAAATACTTGTCAATTATGACACATGTCAAAAAATGTCATTTTTCAAACGTTATTTTGTTTTTTTTTTCAAAAAGCAATCAAACAAAAATGTCAAATTGTTTATTATTATAATGAGAGATTATGATAGTCGGTATTCATGAAGATGAAGTTTGAGTCACGAGCCGTAGGCGAGTGAATAATGACCATAATCCCGAATATAATTCTATACTTTTTGTACTCCTGTAAATTCGGAAATCACTTTTGAAAATATAAATTCGTTGAAAAAGTTAAACACAAAATATCAAAATTTTCAATTTAGTAGTTTTTGACACACACACACAATCACACACACACACACACACACACACACACACACACACACACACACACACACACACACACACACACACACACACACACACACAGACATCATCGTTGCGAAACTATTAAAATCGTAGGGACCCTAAAACGTGCTCATCTGAAAACTCACTACCCAATTTTTAGCATGTTTCCTATACCTCCCTTATAGAATGTGGCGGGAGGTAAAAACTGTTTTTGGCTTCCAGTAAACTACCACTTCCGGTTTATTTGCCTCCACCACAATTCTACTAGCTCACGAATAGACCTTCTAAATTCTAAATATGAAATTTGAAAATGATATTTTGGATATTTATTGATTTATCGTCACGTTTATTTATTTAGTGTCTACTTATATATCAAGGCGCTAAAGTATAATTTTATTGTTACGAATATGGAATAAACCATGTGAGTAATAAAAAAATACATACATAATATTTTTCGAGCCGCCGTCCGTCATTGATACAATTACATATCTCTAAATCGGTCGGAAATCATGTTTTTGTCGTACTAGTTCGACAAAAATTGCTAACTTTTTATGGTTATATGTTGGCATCACTTTACTCATTTTAGCTAACTTCTGACGCTAGAAATGTCAAAGTATTACATTGACATAAAAATATTATGGCAATATATCTACAATTGAGTATTTGCAATACAAGAAAACAGAATATTTATGGATTTTAAACATATTTGTAAGTAATTATAATTGAATTTGCTGTGTAAAATCCGAATAAAAATATGAAGATATTTTTGGTTATGATACTGGAAAATAAACATAATTGACATTCAAATATTGTGAAGTTAGCAACATAAAAAAATTCCCTGTCATTAAGAAAATGAGTAATAAATTAAATTTATTTATTAAATTTACATAAATGTGCGCGAAAAATCTTGTGTATCCCTCGGTTGGAAACTATTTTGCGAGTGCTCGTATTTGCAGGACTCGCCTACGGCTCGTCCTATCAAAATAAACTCGCACTCTCAAAATAGCAGTTCCCAACCTTGTGATACAAATAACTATTTTCACGAAATCGTTAAATTATTCATTAAAATCATAAATAAATAGCATTTTTTGTTTGATGAGGCAGTGATGGCTGTGAGCATGAAAAATTCTAGTAGTCGAGCTGTCAAACTTGATTATAAATTTCATTATTTTTTATATATTCTTAAACGTATTTTGCAAGTGATCTGCATTAAATCCGATAAATTATTATCAAAGCTAAATGATAAATAAATTCACCAATAATATTATAGAGCAAACATGTTTATTATTTTAGCTAGTTTAGCTATTATTCTGGCTAACTTTATTATTTGATTTCTGAAGAAATATATACTTTCGAAAATAGATTATTTTTTTTTTGTTGTGTTTTAAGACAGTTTGACGACTACTGTTCTACACTAAACCTTTTCCGTCACATAAAAACAAATTTACTACTCGTTCAATTATTTTCCTTTACTGAATTTCCTTTCAGACAACGAAACTGAACATAAAGTGAGTATAAAACAAAAGAAATTGATGTTTTTACGACGAAAAAAATATTTTGGGTTTGTTTGGGAAATGATACTTGCTTTACAGTATAATAAATAATGTTAAATTGCGACAAATATAACATAAAGTTTGTAGGTTTTACTTTCAAGCATTTTCACAAGTTTATGGATTATATTTAACTAGTTTTTTGCCTCATTTTAACGGGTAACTAAATAAGTATCACTTAAATTGTTAACAGATACAGATGTAAAATTTTATGCTCTACATGATTTATTTGAAACATTTTTTTGTTAAATACTCAGAAAAGCAATGGCGGCCAAAAAACTTACACTTCTTTGCCTAGCCTCACACTTCCTTGACACTTATAAGTTTGAGCTTAATTTAAACCAGAACTAAACTAGATAAATAAATGAACCAAACTGTTTTCGATCCAGAATTTAATGCTCTACAAAATTTATTTGAAGCATTTTCTTGTAAAATACTTAGGACAGCAATGGCGGCCAAAAAACTGTTGAAGCCTTACACTCTAACATCGACTCACACGCCCATTTGTCATTAGTAACTTTGCACCTAATTTAAACTTGAACTAAACAAGATAAATGAATGAACCAAACTGTTTTAGATGCAGAATTTAATTCTCTACAAAAATTATTTGAAACATTTTCTTGTAAAATACTCAGGAAAGCAATGGCGGCCAAAAAACTTACACTTCTTTGCCTAGCCTCACACTTCCTTGGCACTTATAAGTTTGAGCTTAATTTAAACCAAAACTAAACTAGATAAATGAATGATCCAAACTGTATTAGATGCAGAATTTATTGCTCTACAAAAATTATTTGAAACATTTTCTTGTAAAATACTCAGGAAAGCAATGGCGGCCAAAAAACTTACACTTCTTTGCCTAGCCTCACACTTCCTTGGCACTTATAAGTTTGAGCTTAATTTAAACCAAAACTAAACTAGATAAATGAATGATCCAAACTGTATTAGATGCAGAATTTATTGCTCTACAAAAATTATTTGAAACATTTTCTTGTAAAATACTCAGGAAAGCAATGGCGGCCAAAAAACTTACACTTCTTTGCCTAGCCTCACACTTCCTTGGCACTTATAAGTTTGAGCTTAATTTAAACCAAAACTAAACTAGATAAATGAATGATCCAAACTGTATTAGATGCAGAATTTATTGCTCTACAAAAATTATTTGAAACATTTTCTTGTAAAATACTCAGGAAAGCAATGGCGGCCAAAAAACTTACACTTCTTTGCCTAGCCTCACACTTCCTTGACACTAATAAGTTTAAGTTTAATTTAAACCAGAACTAAACAAGATAAATGAATGATCCAAACAGTATTGGATGCAGAATTTAAAGCTATACAAAAATTATTTGAAACATTTTCTTGTAAAATACTCAGGAAAGCAATGGCGGCCAAAAAACTTACACTTCTTTGCCTAGCCTCACACTTCCTTGGCACTTATAAGTTTGAGCTTAATTTAAACCAAAACTAAACTAGATAAATGAATGATCCAAACTGTATTAGATGCAGAATTTATTGCTCTACAAAAATTATTTGAAACATTTTCTTGTAAAATACTCAGGAAAGCAATGGCGGCCAAAAAACTTACACTTCTTTGCCTAGCCTCACACTTCCTTGACACTAATAAGTTTGAGCTTAATTTAAACCTGAACTAAACAAGATAAATGAATGAATCAAACTGTTTTAGATGCAAAATTTAATGCTCTACAAAAATTATTTGAAGCATTTTTTTGTAAAATACTTAGGATAGCAATGGCGGCCAAAAAACTTACACTTCTTTGCCTAGCCTCACACTTCCTTGACACTAATAAGTTTAAGCTTAATTTAAACCAGAACTAAACCAGATAAATGAATGGATCAAACTGTTTTCGATCCAGAATTTAATTCTGTACAAAAATTATTTGAAGCATTTTTTTGTAAAATACTCAGGAAAGCAATGGCGGCCAAAAAACTTACACTTCTTTGCCTAGCCTCACACTTCCTTGACACTAATAAGTTTAAGATTAATTTAAACCAGAAATAAACAAGATAAATGAATGAACTAAACTGTATTGAATGCAGAATTCAATGCTCTACAAAAATTATTTGAAGTATTTTCTTGTAAAATACTCAGGAAAGCAATGGCGGCCAAAAAACTTACACTTCTTTGCCTAGTCTCACACTTCCTTGACACTAATAAGCTTAAGCTTAATTTAAACCTGAACTAAACTAGATAGATGAATGAACCAAACTGTTTTCGATCCAGAATTTAATTCTGTACAAAAATTATTTGAAACATTTTTTTGTAAAATACTCAGGAAAGCAATGGCGGCCAAAAAACTTACACTTCTTTGCCTAACCGCACAATTTTTTGACACTAGTTAGTTTAAGCTTAATTTAAACCTGAACTAAACCAGATAAATGAATGAACCAAACTGTTTTAGATGCAGAATTCAATGCTCTACAAAAATTATTTGAAGCATTTTTTTGTAAAATACTCAGGAAAGCAATGGCGGCCAAAAAACTTACACTTCTTTGCCTAGCCTCACACTTGTTTGACACTAATAAGTTTAAGCTTAATTTAAACCAGAACTAAACTAGATAAATGAATGAACCAAACTGTTTTCGATCCAGAATTTAAAGCTCTACAAAAATTATTTGAAGCATTTGTTTGTAAAATACTCAGGAACAAAATGGCGGCCCAAAAACTATTGAGGTCTTACACTTTTTCGAGTAACCATTATCTGGGATCACAATGTAGTTGCTATATATTTTTTGAACACCCTATATACGCTACTGTTACACTGCTAATTCAAATTTAGAAAAACAAACACTTAAATAAACAAACGATGACATTTGAAAGCGACCACGAATATTTTAATTGCTTTCGGTCTTTTGTGAATATTCGAATTGTTTACATAAATTTTTATGTTGTTTACCCAAGAAAAATTCTGGAAATAAAGAAAATTTAAATTTAATAACATTGAAAGTGTAGAATTTCATTTGAAATATATCGTTTTTTCTTTCGACTACTTTTCATATAACATGATTTATATTTATATATAGAAATTAATATCAACTTTGAAATTTTAAATAGAACTTACTATATTTGAAAACAACGTTAAATAAAATTAGAAAAAACTGTAAAAAATAATTATATATAGGTTAAGTACATCTGTCAGTTGTCAATTGGAACTGACACTCAGTGCTACCAACCTCAAACACTGCAGTTATAAATAACACTCAAAATTATGTGTTTTGGCCTCAATTTCTTCATCGGAATTAATAAGTTAATTGTTTCATTTGCAATACGTCATATATCTGTCAAAATTATCCTAATTGTACAATAATTATTTTACGGTTGGCAATACTGCGTTGCTCAAAATCTTTATTGACTTTACTGACGTTTTCTAAACTTTTAATGACGATTTTTAAACACTCTATATAAAAGGTTGTATTGTTTGAGTTTTATTTGACTTTGACCGACAAATTGTTCTAGTTTTATTGTAGTGGTACACCTGCTCTCTAAGCCAGAGAGTTGTTTGATGCATTCCGGATACAGATGTTTGAAAATATTCAACATTCTTTTGCAACGTTCATAGCAAAGGTTTGAAATTACAAAAACAGCAGTGGTTTGTAATTTTTGTTATTTTCGACCACGCATAACTTTTTATAGAGTAATTCGATTTTGATGATTCTTGTTTTATTGGATAGAGTATACTTCGAAGCTAGTCACAGTTAACATTTTAACTAAAAATTCTACCCCTAAGTGTGGAAAAATAGGGGATGATTAATTTGCAGATTTACAGGAGTAGAAAAAGTGTAGTATTTTATTCAGTATTATGGTCATTATTCATACGAATTATATAATATATTTTGAAGGGATGAGCGTTTCTTGATGGTGGTGGTGCATTGTTTAATGAGAAATCTATGACGGGAGGTACTGTGCTATCCACAACATATTTTTAATTTAGCTTTAATATTTTCTGACACATTTTTCTGATCATACATTTATTCAAACAGCAAACTAAAAATCCAAAATCGATATATCCAAATAAATAACAACGAAAATTTGCTTTTTAATCATTGTATTGTTATCTAATATATTAATGGCTAATACGGCCCTGCGCTCCAATATTTTACAAAACAATAAATGCTTTGTCAATAAATCAATTTTAATGAACATCGTTTTACTAAAAGCTCAAGCTTTAAATACACCAATTATGCCAATCTTGATAAATTGATTTTACGGGAAATTTTATTTTTATTGGGCAGCCAAACGTTTTTATTTTATGCTTTATAGGGTGTGGCCTAATGATAAGAAGAGAGATCTCTTAAGTAATTGTCTACGTGCCGTCAAAAAGCAACACCCAAAATCGATAATAGCAAAGAAACCATAAATAATTTTTTATCAATAGTTTAAACCTAATTTGAACCAAAACTAAACAAGATAAATGAATGAACCAAACAGTTTTCGATGCAGAATTAATTTCTCTACAAAATTTATTTAAAGCATTTTTTTGTTTAATAATCAGCAAAAAAATGGCGGCTCAAAAACTGTTTTATGAAAATTATTCTTTATTTGGTTGTCACTACTAACTTCAAATCTATTTTAATCTAATACTAAGCAAGGTATATGAATAAAAGAAACAGTTTTAGATGCAGAATTTAATTCTCTACAAGATTTATTTGAAGCATTTTTTTGTAAAATACTCAGGAAAGCAATGGCGGCCAAAAAACTTTTGGAGCCTTACACTCTAACATCGAGTTACACTTTACTAAATTTTGACTTGATTTAATCCAGAACGTTACAAGGTAAATGAATGAGCCAAACAGTTTTCGATGCAGAATTAATTTCTCTACAAAATTTATTTAAAGCATTTTTTTTGTTAAATAACCAAAAAAGAAATAGCGGCTCCAAAACTGTTTTATGAAAATTATTCTGTATTTGGTTGTCACTACTAAATTTAAACCGATTTTAATCTAGTACTAAAAAAGATATATGAATAAGAGAAACAGTTTTAGATGCAGAATTTAATTCTCTACAAGATTTATTTGAAACTTTTTTTTGTAAAATACTCAGGAAAGCAATGGCGGCCAAAAAACTTTTGCAGCCTTACACTCTAACATCGAGTCGCACTTTACAAAATTTCAACTTGATTTAATCATGAACTAAACAAGATAAATAAATAATTCAAACAGTTTTTGATGCAGAATTAATTTCTCTACGAGATTTGTTTGAAGCATTTTTCTGTTAAATAATCAGGAATAAAATGGCGGCTCGAAAACTGTTTTATAAAAATTATTCTATTTTTGGTTGTCACTACTAAATTTTAACCTATTTTAATCTAGTACTAAACAAGGTATATGAATAAGAGAAACAGTTTTAGATACAGAATTTAATTCTCTACAAGATTTATTTGAAGCATTTTTTTGTAAAATACTCAGGAAAGCAATGGCGGATAAAAAACTGTTGAAGCCTTACACTCTAACATCGAGTTACACTTTACAAAATTACAACCTAATTTAATCCAGAACTAAACAAGATAAATCAATGAGCCAGACAGTTTTAGATGCAGAATTAAATTCTCTACAAAATTTATTTGAAGCATTTTTTTGTTAAATAATCAGCAAAAAAATGGCTGCTGCAAAACTGTTTTATAAAAATTATTCTATATTTGATTGTCTCCACTAACTTTAAGCCTAATTTAATCTTGTACTAAACAAGGTATATGAATAAGAGAAACAGTTTTAGATACAAAATTTAATTCTCTGCAAGATTTATTTGAAGCATTTTTTTGTAAAATTCTCAAGGACGCAATGGCGGGCAAAAAACTTTTGCAGCCTTACACTCTAACATCGACTCACACTTTACTAAATTTCAACTTGATTTAATCCAGAACTAAACAAGATAAATGAATGAACCAACCAGCTTTCAATACAGAATTTAATTCTCTACAAATTATATTTGAAGCATTTTCCCATAAAATAATCAGAAAATTAATTATACCCCAAAAACTCCAATGACGACGACTATACCAACTAAACCTAGTAATATAAGAGAATGAGTGGATCGAAATTACTTGTAATTACACCATGTGGGACAATTAGTTCGAGCGGCTTCCGCTGAGAGTGAGTTGGCAGCACTGTACCCTCACAAATGCGAGAATTTATTACGGGTAATAGAATTGTAAAGAAGAGATTTGGAATAATTTATTGAAGCAAATTTAAATCATTTATGAAATTGTTTGAATTTTGAACGAAAAATTGAAAATGTAAGGTACGACAAAGATGAAATGAAAGGTTTTATAAGATGTTATTAGGTTAACTGACAGCTGAATTGACATTTGGTTGGATAAACTGACAGCCAACTGCGCAAAATCAAATAAAAAATATTTATAAGCGTTATTCTTTTTATTATTAAATTTACGAATTTTTTGACGATTTGAAATATTTTATTGGTTGTCAATTTGACTGGAGATTTTTAGAATATTAAACACACAATATATACATATGCGAGAAAAAAAATTCTGATGTGGCCAGCACATAACCTCTCGCCCAATACTACTCTTAAACGGTACAAAATAGTATTTGATGATACAGAAACATACCTTCTTATTTGTTTATTTTCTATATATATTTGAGAATTTTAATTTTCTTTCGTATATTTATTTAATTTTTCGACATTTCACTGAGAAAACAGCTTCACAATCAAAATGACATGTGTCACATTTCGTAAAAAATTGAATATTTTTAAATGTTTCTATGGTGTACTAGGAATGCAAGATTTGTGAAATCTAATTTCTTTATATTTTATTATCTCTAAAGCTAATGAAAATTAATAAAATTAGTGTAATCAAAACACATGTAAAATTAAATATTCTTCAACTTTCAAAATAACATAAATTGTTGAAAAAGGAAATTTAAGCGTGTTTTTCACGAAAAACTGTTAAGGGCTTCAAGTAAACTGCTACTTCCGGTTGACCAATTTTATCCAAAATCTAATCAGCTCTTCATTTAAATATAAGAAGCAATAATTCACAAAATAATATTATTTGGTATTGTAGTATTTGAGTTATGTGAGACGAAAAATTGCAACAGACAACACACACACGTACATACATACATACATACATACATACATACATACATACATACATGCATACGCACAGACATACATACATACATACACACAGACATACATACATACATACATACATACATACATACACACAGGCATACATACATACAGACATACATACATACATACACACAGACATACATACATACATGCATACGCACAGACATACATACATACATACATACACACAGACATACATACATACATACATACATACATACACACAGACATACATACATACAGACATACATATATACATACATACATACATACATACATACATACATACATACATACACACAGACATACATACATACATACATACATACATACATACATACATACACACAGACATACATACATACACATACACAGACACACATACATACATACACACAGACGTACATACATACACACAGACATACCTTTTCGCTGTACTTGCTAATATTTAATAAATTTATTATTATTTATATACATACATACATACATACATACATACACACAGACATACATACATACAGACATACATACATACATACATACATACATACATACACACAGACATACATACATACATACATACATACATACATACATACACACATACATACACACAGACATCATGGTTGCAAAAATAGTAAAATCGTATTGTAGGGACCCTAAAACGTGCTTATTCATTGAAAACTCACTACCCAATTTTTTGACCAAAAACATTACCTCCCTTACCTAGAGGTAGGCGGGAGGTAAAAATCGGTTTTATTTAAAATAATCCAGTAAAATAAAATATGCATTTTGACAAACTATTCCTAATTAATTTATTTGATTATTTAAAACTGTTTTATTTAATTACAGCAACTAGAAATCGAACCCAAGCCCCAGGAAATAGGCAATTCATCCTTCCTACATACAAACATACTTTGGCCATTAATAATAATATTGTTGTAATCTTTAATTCAATTTGGCTGCCTTAGCACTAATATTTATACATAAACACTTAATTTAAAGTAAACAAAAGATCTCTTTAGAACAACATATATCATATTATTATGAAAACACTTGAATACAGTTATGAACTATTTCAAGTTATTTTTAATCGATGTTTATTTTGAAATGTTGCACCTGACTGTACTGAAAAACTGATCAAATCTTTGGTTGGGTAAAAATTCGTGAGTATACTCAATTTAAAAATGAGAGACAGTTATAAATGCACTAAAAAATTCTAGAATGTTTATAAAATGCTTTTCGTTTTATATCTAGTACTTTTAACAATAGAAACATTATTTATTATTATAAATAATCTGATAATCCTTGTTGGAACTGACAAAACCGAGTATGACGGCTTGAGTTAGCTTGGCTGTGCTAAATGTATATTTATTTAAATAAGCAAATAAAAAATAAATAATAATTTGTTGGGTTGTCTTAAATTTGGTTTTATTTCAGATGCTATTCAAAAATAAATAGCACGAATTTGAGTATAACGGCTAGAGTTTGTACGGCAATTCTAACTAAATGTATATTATTTATTTGAAAGCCTAGCATAAATATAAACGATAATACAAGCGAGTATAACGGCTAGCGTTTGTTTGGATTTATTTCGGATGCTAGTCAAAAATAAATAACAACGAAAGCGAGTATAACAGCTAGAGTTTATAGGGCTGTCCAAAAATGTATATTTAATAGTGTTACCAACAAATAAATACCACTAAAGCGAGTATAACGGCTAGAAAATATATCGCTTCTGTACATTTATCTTTATTTAAGCCAAAAATAAATAGCACAAAATTGAGTATAACGGCTTGTGTTTGTAAGATAGTCCTAAATGTATATTTAATTCAAAGGCTAGCATAAATATAAATGATAATACAAGCGAGTATAACGGCTGGAATTTGTTGGGTTGTCCTAAAATTGTATTTATTTCAGATGTTAATCAAAAATAAATATCAAGGAAAGCGAGTATAACAGCTAGAGTTTATAGGGCTGCCCCAAATTTATCTTTAATAGTGTTACCAACAAATAAATACCACTAAAGCGAGTATAACGGCTAGAAAATGTATCGCTTCTGTACATTTATCTTTATTTAAGCCAAAAATAAATAGCACAAAATTGAGTTTAACGGCTTGAGTTTGTAAGACAGTCATAAATGTATATTTAATTCAAAGGCTAGCATGAATATAAATGATTATAAAACCGAGTATAACGGCTTGAGTTAGTTGGACTGTCCTAAATTTAGACTTATTTCAGATGTTAGTCAAAAATAAATAGCACGAAATTGAGTATAACGGCTCGAATTTGTCAGACAGTCAGCATAAATATAAATGATAATAAATATTTTTCAATATTGTAAAATATTTCTGATTTTTAATACCATTTTCCTCAAAATAATTGTTATACAACCTCATATAATATTTATACCATTGAAATCAGAAAAAAATTCTCTATCAAATGGACTAAAAGTTTACATAGGTTACTATTTAAAAATATATAATTTTATTTTACCGTTTGAGTACCACTGGTTTAATTTTCTAGTTGTTATTTCTATTAAATAGGGCCCTTTTTCCTGGTCACTTTTTGTATATAACATTTTTTTTTAAAGTCTATAGTTCGCTCAAAAAATCGCTGGTTGTTTCAAATGTAACATCCTGTATATCTCAAAAAAGAAGTATTATTTTTACCTTATCGTAAATGCTAATCTTATAACTATAACTAGTTTAGTTATTTAGGGAAAATATGTATAAATTTAGGGTCAATTTGAGAACACTGTCATAAAGTTATCTATAGTATAACTTTAATCAAACCTTAGAACTTCCAAGTTAGTAAAGCTTGATTTAAACCTATTGAAACTTTAGCCAAAGTTTAATCCGAAACAAAGTTGTCTTTACCACTGTTGACAGCAGTTATTTCAATGAAGGAGTTGGTAGTACTGTCACCGTAATGATACTAGAATAGACAGTAGAAACATAACCGTCAAAATCGATATAAAATTAAAATTATTGTTTGTGTTTCATAATATTTGAATATTTTGTTAAAATATTTTGTATAATTCAAGAGTTGTATTGAGCTGGAAGTTATGTGTTGGCCCTACCACCAATCACAGAGCCAGAAATCCATAATTCACCGACTGACAGTTGACATGTGTCAGTTGTCAGTGAGTATTTTTATGTTGATGTTTGGATTTTCAAAAATTTCGATTATTTTCAAAAGTTTTCCGAATTTATAGGAATAGAAAAATATTCAGGATTATGGTCATTGTTCACTTGGATGGTTTGTGTCACAAACCATAGGCTCCACAAATATTTATTTATGTAAAAAAACGCGAAAAGTTTATTTGATAAATTATATAAATACATAAAATTATTTAAACATTTGTAAATTTATTTTTACTGGATTTAATATTTAATTAAAGCTTAAATCAAAGTTCATTAAAATATAGTAATGACATTAATTACTGTAATAAATCATATTATAAAATCATTAGAGCTCAAATTTAATAAAAATTGATGTATAGTATAATAATGAAATTGATTAATTAATTATTATATAAATACATATTTCTGGGTCTTCGTTTATAAATTTTGTAATAAAACCTACGCTGGAAAATACTGGATGTTTCATAATGTATGAAATAGTTTAAATGTTTAATTAGTAGTCCCAAAAAGTAGATTTTTTTTTTCTTAATAAACTTGTGATATAAACTACTCTAATACTACTCTTAAACGGTACAAAATATTTGTTGATGATTTATATTTGAAAAATTTAATTTAATTTTATATATTTATTTTATTTTTTGACTAAGAAAACAGCTTCACAATCAAAATGACATGTGTCACATTTAGTAAAAAATTGAATATTTTTAAGTGTGAATGCAAGATATATGAAATTAAATTATTATCTCTAAATCTAATGAAAATTAATAAAGTTAGTGTAATCAAAACACATGTAAAATTAAATATTCTACAACTTTCAAAATAACATAAATTGTTGAAAAATGAAATTTAACCGTGTTACGAAAAACTGTTAAGGGCTTTAAGTAAACTGCTACTTCCGGTTCACCAATTTTATCCATAATCTAATCTGCTCTTCATTTAAATATAAGAAACAAAAATTCACAAAATAATTTTTTTTTTTGGTATTGTAGTATTTGAGTTATGTGAGACGAAAAATTACCACAGACTACACACACACACACATACACTCACATATATATATATATATATATATATATGCACATACACACACACAAACACATACACACATACATACACACACACACAAACAAAAACACACACACATACATACACACAAACACACACACATACACACACATAAACACACACACAGACACATACACACACAAACACATACACACACACTTATACAAACACACACACGCAAACAAAAACACACACACATACATACACACAAACACACACACATACATACACACACACTTATACAAACACACACACGCAAACAAAAACACACACACATACACAAACAAAAACACACACACATACACACATACACACATACACACATACACACATACACACACACACACACAAACACACAAACACACACACAGTCACACATTCACACACAAACAAACACACACACACATACATACACACAAACACACACACATACATACACACACACTTATACAAACACACACACGCAAACAAAAACACACACACATACACAAACAAAAACACACACACATACACACATACACACATACACACATACACACACACACACACAAACACACAAACACACACACAGGCACACATTCACACACAAACAAAAACACACACACATACATACACACAAACACACACACATACATACACACACACTTATACAAACACACACACGCAAACAAAAACACACACACATACACAAACAAAAACACACACACATACACACACTCAAACACACACACGTACACACATACACACATACACACATACACACACACAAACACACAAACACACACACAGGCACACATACACACATACACACACACAAACACACAAACACACACACAGGCACACATACATACATACACATACACAAACACTCACTCAAACACACACACATACACACACTCAAACACACACACAAACACACACACAGACACATACACACAAACACACACACATACATACACACACACTCATACAAACACACACACACATTCATACATACATACATACATACATACATGCATACATACACATATACATACATACATACACACAGACATCATGGTTGCAAAAATAGTAAAATCGTATTGTAGGGACCCTAAAACGTGCTTATTCATTGAAAACTCACTACCCAATTTTTTGACCAAAAACAATACCTCCCTTACCTAGAGGTAGGCGGGAGGTAAAATTAAAAAAAACTCTTGTTAAATACGACCTGTTTTGTACCTAATTTCATCCCAAACAACTTTAATTTGAAACATTTTCCTGTACCTAAATTCAAACTTGAAATAAATTGAGTTAAATCATTCATACCTTTCATAAACTATAATCAATTTAATAATTTGAAAATATATATTTTGTTATCGCCTTTTCTATAAACATATGATAATGCTTATCAGTTAAACATCAAAATTAGAGCTTAAGTTTCCAATACTGAGATAGTTCAAAGTGATTATTAGATTACAATGGAGTATATTCTAATTAGTATATAATCTATCATATTTGTGATAATGAATTGTTGTTTAAACAATTCGAAATTTGACTTTAAATGTTGTTAAATTGTTTTTACCTCCCGCCTACCTCTAGGTAAGGGAGGTATTGTTTTAGGTCAAAAATTTGGGTAGTGAGTTTTAGGGTCTCAACAATACGATTTTACTATTTTTATCATGATGTCTGTATACATATATATATTTCGTTTTTTCGTCTCGCATAACTCAAATACTATAATACCAAAAAATACAATTTTGCGTATTTAAGCTTCTTATATTTAAATGAAGAGCTGATTAGATTTTGGTTAAAATTGGTCAACCGGAAGTAGCAGTTTACTTGAAGCCCTTAACAGTTTTTCGTAACACGGTTAAATTTGCTTTTTCAACAATTTATGTCATTTTGAAAGTTGAAGAATATTTAATTTACATGTGTTTTGAATACACTAATTTTATTAATTTTTATTAGATTTAGAGATAATAATTTAATTTCATAAATCTTGCATTCCTTGGAAACACTTAAATTTTTTTTACGAAATGTGACACATGTCATTTTGATTGTGAAGCTGTTTTCTTAGTGAAATGTCAAAAAAATTAAATAAATATACGAAATAAAATAAAACATAAAATATTTGTTGTGTCATCAACAAATATTTTGTATCGTTTAAGAGTAGTATTGGGCGGGAGGTTATGTGCTGGCCACATCTGAGTTTTTTTTTATATATTTTCAGCATGTGATTTGCATTAAATCCGATAAATTATTATCAAAGTTAAACAATAAATTAAAATCGATTTCCGAAAAAAATATTTTTTGAAACCGCGATTTAGTTTTGGGCCCCCCATTGCTTTCTTAATTATTTTATCGAAAAAAGCTTCAAATAAATTTTGTAGGGAAATAAATTGTCTACAAATTTCTCTTGAAGTATTTTTCTGTAAAAATAATTGTAGCATAATTACGCAGGTTTGTTCGTACCAGCGCAAATTATCGATGAAAATATGCTAACCGTAGTGCCACAACTGCTTGATAAACTATCCAAATAAATATATATTTTATATTTGAAAGTATTTACTTGGTTTATATTTCAAGAAACTTCATTTACTGTCATGTAGTAAAACACAAATGTAAAGTAAACAAAATTTGAATATAGATATTTTTGTTGTACTTGGGAAAATATACAGGGTGTTGTTTTTAATTCTAGGGTTTGTTCGAAAACTTTGTGAGTTTAGTATAATATACCTTCAACTACATTAATTAAAAGTTATTTAGAAATTTTATTAAGATTTCCATATCTCTCATTCGTTGTTTACTAAAGTTAGAAAATTGCAAATAATGGAATAGAAGCTTACGAAATATAATTAATTAATAAGACAGCCTAGTTTTTAGCAAAACTCTTCTTTCTAAAAGTAGTCTCGCAATATTTTCATGTTTATCTTCTTTTTCTGGTTGTTCATTTTTATTTATCTCTTTCTCTATATTTACAATGACATTTTATAGGTCTACCGTGTCATATAAACATATATATTTATTAAGTTTGATATATAACTGAGTATAAATTGAAGTTTAAGGTAAATATTTTATGAAAAGAATTATTTTATGGATGTTTCGCACGACAAATGTTATATTTATAGATATTTAGAATTAATAAAAAAGCTTACAAACTCTAAAAATAATTTATAAATAAATATATTTACTACAAAAATAAAAATAATTGTTGTATGCAACACAGTACCTCCCGCCATAGATTTCTTATCAAACAATGCACGACCACTATCAAGAAACCCTCATCCCTTCAAAACATTATGACACATGTCAAAAACTGACATTTTTCAACTGTTTTGTTTTTTCAAAAAAACACAGGTTAGCTGATTAAAATGAAAATATCAAAATATAATTTTTCTTTAACGTGTAATTCGTAAATGGTGACAGTAAGAGAAAAATGTTTTAAACAATAATAATATTTGAAACATTAATAACAATAATTTACTGAGATATTTCAAAATAATTTGATAGGGCTTCAAGTAAACTACCACTTCCGGTTATTGGATTATCACCAAAAACTAATCAGCTCGTCCAAAGTGGATACAATTGATAAATACAAAATATCAAAATTTTCTGTTTAGTAGTTTTTGAGAAACAGAACTCTAGATATTCACACAGACAGATAGACAGACTTACAGACTGACAAACAGACTGATAAACTGACAGACAGACAAAGACAAACTGATAGACTGACTGACAGATACATTTACTGACAGACAGCCTGACAGACAGACATACTAACAGATTGTCTGGCAGACAAACTGACAAACAGACAGATAAACTGACATACAATTAGACAGACTGACAGACTGAGAAATATACAGATAAATTAACAGACAGACATACTCAAAAATAAACATACGAACAAATTGTCAGACGAAAGACTGACAAACAAACAGACTGACAAACAGACAGATAAACTGATAGATAAACATACAGACAAAGACAAACTGATAGACTAACTGACAGATACATATACTGACAGACAGACATACTAACAGATTGTCTGGCAGACAAACTTACAAACAGACAGATAAACTGACATACAAATAGACAGATTGACAGACTGAGAAATATACAGATAAATTAACAGACAGACATACTCAAAAATAAACATACTAACAAATTGTCAGACGAGAGTCTGACAAACAAACAGACTGACAAACAGACAGATAAACTGACAGATAAACATACAGACAAAGACAAACTGATAGACTGACTGACAGATACATAAACTGACAGACAGCCTGACAGACAGACATACTAACAGATTGTCTGGCAGACAAACTTACAAACAGACAGATAAACTGACATACAAACAGACAGACTGACAGACTGAGAAATATACAGATAAATTAACAGACAGACATACTCAAAAATAAACATACTAACAGATTGTCAGGCAGACAAACTTACAAACAGACAGATAAACTGACATACAAACAGACAGACTGACACACTGAGAAATATATAGATAAATTAACAGACAGACATACTCAAAAATAAACATACTAACAGATTGTCAGACGAGAGACTGACAAACAAACAGACTGATAAACAGACAGATAAACTGACAGACAGACATACAGACAAAGACAAACTGACAGATACACAGACTGACAGACAGCCTGACAGACACACATACTAACAGATTGTCTGGCAGACAAACTTACAAACAGACAGATAAACTGACATACAAATAGACAGATTGACAGACTGAGAAATATACAGATAAATTAACAGACAGACATACTCAAAAATAAACATACTAACAAATTGTCAGACGAGAGTCTGACAAACAAACAGACTGACAAACAGACAGATAAACTGACAGATAAACATACAGACAAAGACAAACTGATAGACTGACTGACAGATACATAAACTGACAGACAGCCTGACAGACAGACATACTAACAGATTGTCTGGCAGACAAACTTACAAACAGACAGATAAACTGACATACAAACAGACAGACTGACAGACTGAGAAATATACAGATAAATTAACAGACAGACATACTCAAAAATAAACATACTAACAGATTGTCAGGCAGACAAACTTACAAACAGACAGATAAACTGACATACAAACAGACAGACTGACACACTGAGAAATATATAGATAAATTAACAGACAGACATACTCAAAAATAAACATACTAACAGATTGTCAGACGAGAGACTGACAAACAAACAGACTGATAAACAGACAGATAAACTGACAGACAGACATACAGACAAAGACAAACTGACAGATACACAGACTGACAGACAGCCTGACAGACACACATACTAACAGATTGTCTGGCAGACAAACTTACAAACAGACAGATAAACTGACATACAAATAGACAGACTGACAGACTGAGAAATATACAGATAAATTAACAGACAGACATACTCAAAAATAAACATACTAACAAATTGTCAGACGAGAGTCTGACAAACAAACAGACTGACAAACAGACAGATAAACTGACAGATAAACATACAGACAAAGACAAACTGATAGACTGACTGACAGATACATATACTGACAGACAGCCTGACAGACAGACATACTAACAGATTGTCAGGCAGACAAACTGACAAACAGACAGATAAACTGACATACAAACAGACAGACTGACAGACTGAGAAATATACAGATAAATTAACAGACAGACATACTCAAAAATAAACATACTAACAGATTGTCAGGCAGACAAACTTACAAACAGACAGATAAACTGACATACAAACAGACAGACTGACACACTGAGAAATATATAGATAAATTAACAGACAGACATACTCAAAAATAAACATACTAACAGATTGTCAGACGAGAGACTGACAAACAAACAGACTGATAAACAGACAGATAAACTGACAGACAGACATACAGACAAAGACAAACTGACAGATACACAGACTGACAGACAGCCTGACAGACAGACATACTAACAGATTGTCTGGCAGACAAACTTACAAACAGACAGATAAACTGACATACAAACAGACAGACTGACAGACTGAGAAATATACAGATAAATTAACAGACAGACATACTCAAAAATAAACATACTAACAGATTGTCAGACGAGAGACTGACAAACAAACAGACTGACAAACAGACAGATAAACTGGCAGATAAACATACAGACAAAGACAAACTGATAGACTGACTGACAGATACATATACTGACAGACAGCCTGACAGACAGACATACTAACAGATTGTCTGGCAGACAAACTGACAAAACAGACAGATATACTGACATACAAACAGACAGACTGACAGACTGAGAAATATACAGATAAATTAACAGACAGACATACTCAAAAATAAACATACTAACAAATTGTCAGACGAAAGACTGACAAACAAACAGACTGACAAACAGACAGATAAACATACAGACAAAGACAAACTGATAGACTAACTGACAGATACATATACTGACAGACAGCCTGATAGACAAACATACTAACAGATTGTCTGGCAGACAAACTGACAAACAGACAGATTAACTGACATACAAACAGACAAACTGACAAATAGACAGATAAATTAACAGATAGACAGACTGACAGACATACATACTCAAGAACAAACATACTAACAGATTGTCAGACGAGAGACTGACAAACAAACAGACTGACAAATAGACAGATTGACAGACTGACAAACAGACAGATAAACTGACAGACAGGCAGACAAACATACTAACAGCTTTTCAGACAAACAGACTGACAAACAGGCAGACTGACAGACAGACAGTCAGATAAATTGACAGACTGACACATAGACATCATAGTATTTTAGGGACCCTAAAACGTGCTAATCCACTGAAAACTCACTACCGAATTTTTAGCATAATTCCTATACCTCCCTTGTAGTATATGACGGGAGATAAAAACAAATTTCTTTGACCAATTGTATCCAAAATCTTATCAGTTCTTCATATAAATATAAGAAGCAAAAATACATACAATTGCATTTTTTTGTATTAAAGTATTTGATTTAAACTCACTACCTAATACTACCCGAACTCAGAGTTAGTAGGGGGGAGGTAAAAAAAAAAGTTTCAAATAAAAGTTGCTCGAAATGAAATTTAGAACAAAATAGTTTATTTGAGATTTTCTCATATCTGCTTCTGGTTTTGAGAAAAACTACCCCAAATTAAAACTTGTGTTATAAGCAATTATTAAACATAAAAATTCATTTTTAAATGTGTTTAAAAATAAGAAAGTTATGTGCTGACCACTGTAAGATCTTTTATGTAAAATTCATGAAATATTAAGCTTTACTTTTACTTCTTCAGCATTCCAAAGGGCAAAGAATTTTTTCTGTAACAAAATATATAAAATATTTCATAAGTTTTTGAAACGCTCAACCCTAAATCTTTTATATTGTAACTTAGTTCTGCTCATACATTCTTTATTCTCTTTAATAATCTACAACGAAGGTACCACTTAACTTTTTAAGCCCTAAATCTTCCCTTTCAGGTAGATAAAAGTTTAGAATGATTAGTTGAGGTAAACGAAAAAGGGAAGTTTGAGAAATAGGGTGAAATAATGGATCAAATAAAAATATAATTAAAATGTTTAAAATTAAAATTTCCAACAGAATGAAAACGAGATAGTAGATGAGTTAAAGCGGCCTCAACGAGCCGTAGGCGAGTTACGCAAATTCGAGTGAATAATGACCATAATCCCGAAAATAATACAGTATTTTTTCTACTCCTGTAAATTTGGAAATCACTTGAAAATTCGTTGAAAACACACGTTGAAATTTGTCAACATAAAAATACACAACTATAACTAACTATATGTCAACTGAAATAATGGGGATTTATACAGTAGTAAAAAAATCTGATGTGGCTAACACATAACCTCCCGCCCAATACTACTCTTAAACGGTTCAAAATAGTATTTGATGATACAGAAACATACCTTCTTATTTGTTTATTTTCTATTTATATTTCAGAAATTTAATTTTATTTCGTATATTTATTTAATTTTTTGACATTTCAATAAGAAAACAGCTTCACAATCACAATGACATGTGTCACATTTCGTAAAAAGTTCAAAATTTTTAAGTGTTTCCATGGTGTACATGAGAAAATTAATTATTATCCCTAAATCTAATGAAAATTAATAAAATTAGTGTAATCAAAACACATGTAAAATTAAATATTCTACAACTTTCAAAATAACATAAATTGTTGAAAAAGGAAATTTATCCGAGTTTTTCACGAAAAACTGTTAAGAGCTTCAAGTAAACTGCTACTTCCGGTTGACCAATTTTATCCAAAATCTAATCAGCTCTTCATTTAAATCTAAGAAGCAATAATTCACAAAATTGTATTTTTTGGTATTATAGTATTTGAGTTATGCGAGACAAAAAATTGCCACGGACTACACACACACACACACACACACACACACACACACACACACATACATACACACACAACACACACATACACACACGTACATACATACATACACACATACATACATACATACACACATACATACATATATACACACATACATACATACATACATACATACATACATACATACATACATACACACAGACATCATGGTTGCGAAAATAGTAAAATCGTATTGTATGGACCCTAAAACGTACTTATTCCATGAAAACTCACTACCCAATTACCTGGAGGTAGGCGGAAGGTAAAAAATAATGAAAATTATAATCAAGTTTGACAGCTTGACTCCTAGAATTTTTCATGCTCACAGCCATCACTGCCTCATTAGCTAGCTGAAGTTTTTACAAATACATAATGCTATTTATTTATGTTTTTAATTAACCATTAATCGATTTCAAAGTAGTATGGTATATTCGTAGTAAAAAATTATACTTTAGTGCCTTGATATACAAATAACTATTAATTTATGTTTTGATTTAAACTCAAAATAAATTAATTCAAAACTTTATTTACTCCCAAAAATTTGCAAGCACAAGATTTCCTACTTTAATAAAACATAATTTATTACAATAATATACAAATTCAAATTGAATTATATTTTATTTTTAGACCAAAAATGTTTAATGTAAATAATTATGTAACAAAAATAAATATAAATTTTTTCGATGATTTATAACCTATAATTATCGATCAATCACAGATCCAGAAATCCATAATTCACTGTTATTTTAAACGTGTGAAACAAAGCAACGGCTGTTTGACACTTGACATCTGTCAGTTGTCATTGTATGTTTTGTTGTTGACGTTTTTCAAGATATGTTTTCAACGAATTTCAATCATTTACAAAAGTGATTTTCGAATTTACAACAGTAAAAAACTATAGTATTATATTCAGGATTATGGTCATTAATCACTTTATCTTCATAAAACATATTTTAGTTTAAATTTTAGCGTGTGTTATGAAAAAAGTTGGAAAGTATTTCTGTAAAGAATTACGAAATTAAGTTTTCTTTTTTAACAAACTTGAAAACTAAACTTTCTAAAGCCTGTCAAGAGTGTTTGAAAGCCCTCATTACAGATTAACTCTAAACAAATATGATTTGGAAAACTTTTAAGAACTTTCAATATTTTTTGATCGATTTTCATTGAATTATCACAAGTTATATTGATACGTTTATTTCAAATATGGGAGCAGCTATAAAAAAATGTTTCAAATAAAAATTGTTGGCAACACTGTTTAGAACAAAAAAGGTCATTTGAGATTTTTTGGTAACTACTTCCGGTTTTGAGAAATTTGGCAATATATTACTTCCCGCTCAAATAATTTTATAAATACGTACAGAGCTAAAGTCAAATACACATTCAGACACACACACAGACTAGTAAAATCACATTCTAGGTACTCTAAAGCATGCTCATCCATTGAAAACTCACTACCGAATTTTTGCAAGATGTAGCGGAAGTCAAAAATTATTTTCGTTGATATAATAACACTTCCGGTTATCAAATTTTGACCATAACCAATTAGGCTAGTCCTTAGGGTATATAAAAGTAAAATACTAAATTTGATATTTTTTTGTGCAGTAATATTTGAGAAAATGCAATATAATTCTGTACATCCATCCACACACACAGACTCAGACACTTGGCGAAAACAGTAAAAATGAGTTTTATAGGTAGTAAAACATGCTTTTGACTTAAAGCTCGGCTTAGATTTATTTACAAATTTTGCCGCGAATACAAAAATAATTATTTATTGTACTTACCCTAAAATGAATTCAAAAGTAGAAATGTTATTATTTTAAACAATTTAAATATTAAAACAATTTTTTGTACAACTTTTATTTACTTTAATATTTCCACTAAAATGTTTATTTATATTATAAACCATATTTATTTCACTTAAATATTATTTAATAATTATTTTTCTTCATTTTGTAACACTTAAAAAAATCACAATTTCCTTCCAACATTTTCTATAGGCGTCGCGTTTTCAGCGTACCGACGGCGACGCTATTAAACGTCTACACACAGCAGAGTTCTGGGGACGACTGCGTCAGTCTGTTTCTATTTCATGGCGTCGGGAAAGCGTCGGCGTCGAAATATACCCCGTAGCGTCTAAAATGCATAATTCGGATATTTAATAATATATGTTTATTGATTAATATGGTTATAATTTTTAAACGGTACAAAATATCGAAAAAAGTTTCAAATAAATATTGTAGCTTAAACTATTATACATCTTTTTGTTTATAAGAGTTTTTGTTCTATCTCAATTATTTACTGAGATATGAGCAAAAAACTCTACTGGTGTTAGGTTTTCTCAAAAACTGCTAAACAGAAAATTTTGGTATTTTGTATATAATAATTTTTTTTTCCCGCCAGTTTTCCCGAAAGAAAATCAATGCCGATATTTTAGTCATAAACTACTACCTTTATTTTTATTTGCTATTTTTGCAAGGAGTATGTGTCTGTGTGTGTGGAAGGATGTGCAGAATTTTGTTGTATTTTCTCAAGTATTACTGAACAAAAATTTATACAATTTTGTATTTTATATTTATATACTCTAAGGCATAGCCCAGTTCATTATGGACTAAATTTGACAACCGGAAGTGGAATTATATCAACGATAGTTAATGATGAGGAAGATATAAAAATTCGGTAGTGAGTTTTCAATGGATGAGCACGTTTTAGAGTCCCTAGAATATGATTTTAATAGTTTCACCATGATGTCTATGTGTTTCTGTCTGTCTGTCTGTACGTCAATCTGTTTGTCAGTCTGCATCTCTGTCAGTCTGTCTGTCAATCTGTAAGTCTGTCAGTCTATCTGTCAGTCTGTCTGTCAGTCTGTTTGTCTGTATGAATCTCTGGAATAGGTATGTTTGTCTGTCAGTATGTATGCCTGTCAGTCTGTCTGTCTGTCAGTCTGTTAGTTTGTCAATTTGTCTGTTTATCAGTCTCTCTGTCTGACAATCTGTTAGTATGTCTGTCTGTCAGTCTGTATGAATCTCAGGAATAGGTATGTATGTCTGTCAGCATGTTGGTCTGTCAGTCTGTCTATCTGTCTGTTTGTTTGTCAGTTTATCTGTTTGTCAATTTGTCTGTCTGACAATCTGTCAGTATGCCTGTCTTTCAGTTTGTCTGTTTGTCTGTCGGTCTGTCTGTCTGACAATTTGTGGGTATGTCTGCTTGTCAGTATGTCTGTCTCTCAATCTGTCTGTCTGTATGTCAGTCAGTCTGTGTGACAATTTGTCAGTATCTCTATCTGTCAGACACTCTGTCATTATGTCTGTCTGTCAGTATGTCTGTCTCTCTGTCTGTCTGTCAGTCTGTCTGTCTTTCAGTCTATTAATCTGTCTGTAAGTCTGTCTGTCAGTCTGTGTGGAACTCTGGAGTTATGGTTTCTCAAAAACTACTAAACAGAAAATTTTGATATTTAGTATAAATCAATTGTATCCTCTTTGGAAGAGCTGATTAATTTTTTGTGGTAATCCAATAACCGGAAGTGGTAGTTTACTTGAAGCCCTATCAAGTTATTTTGAAATATCTCAATAAATTTTAATTAAATTAAAAATTTTGTTATTAAAATAATATTTCAAATATTATTATCTACAATTATTGTCTGAAACATTTTCCTCTAACTGTCACCATTTACGAATTACAACACGTTAAAGAAAAATACATTTTAATATTTTCGTTTAAATCTACAAACCTGTTTTTTGAAAAAACAAAACAACGGTTGAAAACTGTCATTTTTGACATGTGTCATAATTTTTTAAAGGGATGAGCGTTTCTTGTTAATGGTGGTCCATTGTTCGATAAGAAATCTATGGCGGGAGGTACTGTGCTGCCTTCTATCATTTCCTATGTATATTTTAAAATTTATCAAAACAAATTTCAAATTTAATACAGTTAATTTTAACTCTCTTCAAAGAATCAAAGTGTGTAAAGTTTATTTGAAGTCTTGTATACAATAAACATAATTTCCTTTGTTTTCATTTGACGGTGTATGTTATAAATGTGCTATTGTCAATTTATTTGTGGCTGTCAGTCTGTCAAATTATATCGTGTAGTGTCATATTTTAGTTCATTTTCCAGTGGAAATATTTACACATTTTAACTAAGGTATGTTTTATTATTTATTAGTCAAAACATCAATGGTTTACGTTGAGAAAATGTCAAAATTATTGAAGACAATTGAAATACATTTACTGTCACAATTTTAGTGTATTATATTTATTTAATAAGTGTTTAAATTAAATGTGTCTTATCTCAAATATTGCATCAAATAGGTGAGAAATTAATTATTTCAAAATATATTTCAGTATGTCAAAGTTTTCTGTTCCCATTTTGACTTGCAAATATTTGAACCTAATTTAAACCAGAAGTAAACAAGATAAATGAATGAACCAAACAGTATTCGATGCATTATTTAATTCTGTACAAGATTTATTTGAAGCATTTTTTTGTAAAATGCTCAGGGACAAAATGGCGGACGTAAAACTGTTGAAGCCTTACACTCTAACATCGAGTTACACTTTACAAAATTTCAACTTGATTTAATCCTGAACTAAACAAGATAAATGAATGAACCAAACAGTGTTAGATGCAATATTCAATTCCTTACAAGATTTATTTGACGCATTTTTTTGTAAAATGCTCAGGGGAAAAATGGCGGACGTAAAATTGTTGAAGCCTTACACTCTAACATCAAGTTAACACATTACAAAATTTCAACTTGATTTAATCCTGAACTAAATAAGATAAATGAATGATCCAAACAGTATTCGATGCAGAATTTAATTCTGCACAAGATTTATTTGAAGCATTTTTTTGTAAAATACTCAGGAAAAAAATGGCGGACGTAAAACTGTTGAAGCCTTACACTCTAATATCGAGTTACACTTTACAAAATTTCAACTTGATTTAATCCTGAACTAAACAAGATAAATGAATGATCCAAACAGTATTCGATGCAGAATTTAATTCTGTACAAGATTTATTTGAAGCATTTTTTTGTAAAATACTCAGGAAAAAAATGGCGGACGTAAAACTGTTGAAGCCTTACACTCTAATATCGAGTTACACTTTACAAAATTTCAACTTGATTTAATCCTGAACTAAACAAGATAAATGAATGAACCAAACAGTATTCGATGCATTATTTAATTCTGTACAAGATTTATTTGAAGCATTTTTTTGTAAAATGCTCAAGGAAAAAATGGCGGACGTAAAACTGTTGAAGCCTTACATCCTTACGTAGAGTCACACTTCCTGTGACTTTAAACCTAATTTATACCAGAACTAAACAAGATAAATGAGTAAACGAAACAGTATTAGATGCAGAATTCAATTCTGTACAAGATTTATTTGAAGCATATTTTTGCAAAATGCTCAGGGACAAAATGGCGTACATATATCTTATTATTTTACGAATATCTTCAATTTAGAATTGTATTTTATGCTGTTTAAAATATT
Organism: Poecilus cupreus; assembly: GCA_963942605.1. Lineage (NCBI taxonomy): Eukaryota > Metazoa > Arthropoda > Insecta > Coleoptera > Carabidae > Poecilus > Poecilus cupreus. Next base: position 39,189,373 of record OZ012713.1, read on the forward strand.
TATTAGGTCTTTGAATTAACTGACTTTTAAACTGCTTTGAAACTAATAAAAAATCGGTAAAATTTTGGTGTAGCCAACACATAACTTCCCCTCTAAAAAACTTGTAAACGGTACAAAATATCAAAAAAAGTTTCAAATAAAAATTGTAGCCAATACTATTCTACATATTTTACAAAATAACCAATTTTACTGTAACTCAATTTTTTACTGAGATAACCTCAAAAAACTGTTTTGGGTTTCAAGTAAACTACCACTTCCGGTTGACGAAATTCCACCAAAATCTAACTTGTTTACAACTATACCCTAATAAGTCTAAATATGAAATTTCAATTTGATATGTTGGCTAGATTTTGAGATGCCGTCACTTCAACCGTCACTTGAGCCTACACCAATTAATTTAAAATGAATTTTTTTAAATAAATTTATCTTTTTTCAGCTCAATGTCTCGTCGAACTCAACAATACATGTCTGCAATGCCAAATGTGCCTATGTCCGTACCTAGAGCGTACTTCCTCCAAGATGACGCAGACTTTTCCGACGGAGATGACGCCCAGTATGTTTGGAATGAAGCTGCAGGACCTGGTGGAGGTCCTCCAGGGGTTAGTGTTTTGTTTGTTTGTAGTTTTAAGGGATGAAAGAGATGTGTGGTTATATGGTGTTTGGTTCATTGCCTGGTCACTGTAAACGCAATTTTGGTGGATTGGTGTAGGCTCAAGTGATGGGCGAAGTAGCGCAACATGTAATATAATAAATATAATAATATGAATACCCAAATAAATTAGTTTGAATAGCCCTGAAGAGACCTACAAACTCTAGCCGTTATACTCGGTTTTATTATTATTTATTTTTGGTTTGCTTCTAGCTATTAAACTCGCTTTCGTGCTATTTATTTTTGACTAGCATCTTAAATAAATCCAAATTTATCTAGCCGTTATACTCGCTTTTATTATCATTTACATTTATGCTAGGCTTTTACTTAAATATTCGTTTAGGACTGTCTTAAAAACTCAAGCCGTTATACTCAATTTCGTGCTATTTATTTTTGACTAGCCTCTGAAATAAATCCAAATTTATCTAGCCGTTATACTCGGTTATATTATCATTTATATTTATGCTAGCCTTTAAAATAAATATATACATTTAGTTATAATTCTCTAACAAACTCAAGCCGTTATACTCAATTTTGTGCTATTTATTTTTTGCTTGCTTCTTAAATGTACAATACACTTCAATCTCTAGCCGTTATACTCGATTTTGTGGTATTTATTTGTTGGTAACACTATTAAAGATAAATTTGGGACAGTCCTTCATACTCTAGCTGTTATACTCGCTTTCGTTGTTATTTATTTTTGACTAGCTTCTGAAATAAATCCAAATTTATCTAGCCGTTATACTCGCTTTTTTTATCGTTTATATTTATGCTAAGCCTTTAAAATAAATATATACATTTAGTTAAAATTCTCTTACAAACTCAAGCCGTTATACTCAATTTTGTGCTATTTATTTTAGGCTTGCTTCTTAAATGTACAGGAACACTACAATCTCTAGCCGTTATACTCGCTTTTGTGATATTTATTTGTTGGTAACACTATTAAAGATAAATTTGGGACAGCCCTACATACTCTAGCTGTTATACTCACTTTCGTTGTTATTTAGTTTTGACTAACATCTGAAATAAATCCAAACAAACGCTAGCCGTTATACTCGCTTTTATTATCGTTTATTTTTATGCTAGGCTTTCAAATAAATATATACATTTAGTTACAATTCTCTTACAAACTCTAGCCGTTATACTCAAATTCGTGCTATTTATTTTTGACTAGCATCTGAAATAAAACCAAATTTAATACAAACCAACAAATTATTATTTATTTTTTATCTGGTTATTTAAATAAATATACATTTACACAGCCTAACAAACTCAAGCCGTTATACTCAGTTTTGTACAGTTTCAACAGGGATTATCAGATTATTTATAGATGTGTTTCTATTGTTGAAAATTTTAGGAATAAATTAAAAGGTATTCTATGAATTCTAGTATTTTTCAATGCAATATTTAGTCTTGCAAATTTTTATTTATTATTCTCTAACATTTTTGAATGAACTATAGTACAGACTTATAGATTAATCCATGATTTAATTATCTATATTATATTCTATAGATACACGAAAGCATGTTATCTGGAACAACAGCGGATGTTACAGAAATCTACAGAAGAAAACCTGAAGAACATTATCTTGTTTCACAAGAAGTGGTTATGCCTGATGAGTATGTATATATTTTGCTATTTTACTTAAGTTATTTTACACATAAACCACAGTTTTGACATTGACCAATCGTGGCCCAATTACCTTGCGCAATTTTGTGATAATTTTAGGTGCCCTACCGTCAATAAAAACCCCCAAATATGTAATAACAACCTAGGTATATTATATCGTGCAATATGTAGAAAAACAATAAAAAATAGTTTTAGTTTTTTAGGTTTGTTTCAAATCTGGGAGGTGGTACAAAAAAAGTTTCAAATAAAAGTTGTTCCCAATAAAATTTGCTACCAAAAAGGTTATTAGTGATTACCTTGTATCCACTTCCGGTTTAGAGATAAACCGGAAAAACTAAAACCCGACTGTGGTGAAATCAAAAATGTTCAACTTTCACTTCAAATATTTATTTTAAACATAAAACACAGTTTTGACATTACACAATTGTGGCCCAATTACCTTGAACAGTTTTGTAATAATTGTGGGTACCCTTCCGTCAATAAAAACCCCCAAATTTGTAATAACAACCTAGGTATATTATATCGTGCAATTTGTAGAAAAACAAAAAAAAATAGTTTTAGTTTTTTAGGTTTATTTCAAATCTGGGAGGTGGTACAAAAAAAAGTTTCAATTAAAAGTTGTTCCCAATAAAATTTGCTACCAAAAAGGTTATTAGTGATTACCTTGTATCTACTTCCGGTTTAGAGATAAACCGGAAAAACTAAAACCCGACTGTGGTGAAATCAAAAATGTTCAACTTTCACTTCAAATATTTATTTTAAACATAAAACACAGTTTTGACATTACACAATTGTGGCCCAATTACCTTGAACAGTTTTGTAATAATTGTGGGTACCCTACCGTCATTTGAAACCCCCAAATTTGTAATAACAACCTAGGGATATTATATCGTGCATTATGTTGAAAAACAAAAAAAATAGTTTTAGTTTTTTAGGTTTGTTTCAAATCTGGGAGATGGTACAAAAAAAAGTTTCAATTAAAAGTTGTTCCCAATAAAATTTGCTACCAAAAAGGTTATTAGTGATTACCTTGTATCTACTTCCGGTTTAGAGATAAACCGGAAAAACTAAAACCCGACTGTGGTGAAATCAAAAATGTTCAACTTTCACTTCAAATATTTATTTTAAACATAAAACACAGTTTTGACATTACACAATTGTGGCCCAATTACCTTGAACAGTTTTGTAATAATTGTGGGTACCCTACCGTCATTTGAAACCCCCAAATTTGTAATAACAACCTAGGGATATTATATCGTGCATTATGTTGAAAAACAAAAAAAATAGTTTTAGTTTTTTAGGTTTGTTTCAAATCTGGGAGATGGTACAAAAAAAAGTTTCAAATAAAAGTTGTTCCCAATAAAATTTTCTGCCAAAAAGGTTATTAGTGATTTTCATGTATCTACTTCCGGTTTAGAGATAAACCGGAAAAACTAAAACCCAACTGTGGAGAAATCAAAAATGTTCAACTTTCACTTCAAATATTTATTTTAAACATAAACCACAGTTTTGACATTACACAATTGTGGCGCAGTCACTTTGAGCAATTTTGTGATAAATGTGGGTACCCTACCGTCAAGTAAAACCCCCAAATTTCTAATAACAACCTAGGGATATTATGTCGTGCATTAAGTTGAAAAACAAAAAAAATAGTTTTAGTTTTTTAGGTTTGTTTCAAATCTGGGAGATGGTACAAAAAAAAGTTTTAAATAAAACTTGTTCCCAATAAAATTTGCTACCAAAAAGGTTATTAGTGATTACCTGGTATCTACTTCCGGTTTAGAGATAAACCGGAAAAACTAAAACCCCACTGTAGAGAAATAAAAAATGTTCAACTTTCACTTCAAATATTTATTTTAAACATAAATCACAGTTTTGATATTGCCCAATTGTGGCCCAGTTACCTTGAACAGTATTGGGATACTTGTGGGTACCTTGCCGTCAAAAAATAACCCCCAAATTTGTTATAACAACCTTGGGATATTATATCGTGCAATATGTAGAAAAACAAAAAAAAAGTTTTAGTTTTTTTGGTTTGTTTCAAATCTGGGAGGTGGTACAAAAAAAAGTTTCAAATAAAAGTTGTTCCCAAAAAAATTTGATACCAAAAAGGTTATTTGAGATTACCTTGTATCTACTTTCGGTTTAGAGATAAACCGGATAAACTAAAACCCAACTATAGAGAAATAAAAAAAGTTTCAACTTTCACCTCAAATTTTTCCAAACCAGTTATTGCTATATACAAATTCAAGTATTACAATGAAACATTGTTTCATTAGCTTTAAATCTATATATAATACATACCGATTTTCTTTTGTTTCACCCCCACTATTTGCCCCAAAACATTTTTAAGTTTGCAACGAAAACTACTATACCAATCCAAATCTTTCGTACGAAACGTTGAAACCAGCGACCCAGCCTGATGCTAATTCGTGTAATTCTGAGGATTTCTCCGGGGGGGGGGGGGGGGGGGGGGGGGGGTATTCTGCTCGAAGCGTTCTAATTACAACTCTGCTTTTCCATTTTCTCGATATTCTTGATACTCTTATCGGACTACAGGAAATGTCGTGGGTTGCCTTTGCTTGTAGACCTACAGTTCAAACCCCTGCAACAGATGTACGCGATGTTCAACTGTTTAACTAGCTGGACAATGACCAGCGGCTCTCAAAATGTTTTTATTTCTTGAAATAAATATACAAAATATATCGTATATTATTAATAAATTGCAAATGTCTTTAGCTGGTTTTACCAGCCGTCAAATTACAACCCCCTCCTTTACAAAAATTAATTTTTATTGTAAAATGGTTCTATGTGCTTTCTACAAATAAAAAAGCTTTTGGGGGACGTTTTTTGACGGATGGAAATATACAAAACTATCAGAAATATGTTTTGGAAATTTTGGGTAATATCTTTTTTATTATTTCAATAAAAATTGTCACGTATCTTCCGATGATTTATGTCCTAATATTTGATCATAAAAGATAAGAAATTACGTGCAAATATTTCAGATGTTATAGGTTAGAGTTATTGGCACAAAAATACGATTTATTTATTGGGAAATAATTTTTGGAAACATTTTATAAAAATAATAATTGTTTTTACACTTTTTGAGCATATTAAACAAAATGAAAAATATTTAGTAGCAGTAAAAAAATGTGTCAAAAAATATGACAGTTAATCTAAAAATATGTTGTGGTTAGCACAGTACTTCCCGCCATAGATTTTTTATCAAACAATACACAACCACTATCAAGAAATGTACATCCCTTCAAAAAATATTTTGAGGGGTTTTGAGCCGTAGGCGAGTGCTGCAAATCATCCCGGAGAATAATGACCATAATCCTGAATATAATACTGTACTTTTTCTACTACAGTATATTTGGAAATCAGTTGAAAATTCGTTGAAAACACACGTTGAAAAAACGTCTACATAAAATACACAATTACAACTGACACATGTCAACTGTCAGACGGCCATTACTAATTAAATTACAAGTAATTAAATTACGTAAATAATTACATGTTTCAGAAATGTAATTTAATCTTTCAATAATTAATTAAATATTTTATTTAAGTATTTTAGCAATTTTTGTTTAATTTTAAGTACAAATACATTGACAAATAGTTTGTTTTTTATATTTTTTATAAACAAAATAACCAAGTTTAAGAATTTTTTTAATATAAAATCAAATTTTTGTTTAATATTCTCATCAAATATAAATATAGATCATATACATTTTTTATATTCAACAAATAAAAATTAGTTGTTTCTTAGTAATTTTTCAAATATCAAACGAATTTTGTCTTCTTCTTTCTTCAAGAAACAACCATAGTCCACAATATTATAAATATATCCCAATATTTCAATTTTTTATTATTATTTCTTATGATTCATTCTCGACCAATCACATAACCAGAAATCCATAATTCTCGGACGTTTTAAAGCTGTCTCTAAAGTCAGGTATCTTTGCATATTTTTGTAGACGTTTTTTCAACGTGTGTTTTCAACGAATTTTCAACTGATTCTCGAATTTACTGGAGGAGAAAAAGTACAGCATTGTATTCAGGATTATGGTCATTATTCACTCAGTTGTCATTGTGTATTTTAAATATTTTGATGTTGACGTTTTTCAACGTGTATTTTCAACGAATTTTGATCATTTTCAAAAATGATTTCCGAATTTACAGTACAGTATTATATATTGAGGATTATGTTCATTATTGACAAACTTTTTTTTTTGAATAATGGCAATCATAATATCCCAATATAATAATACACTTTTAAGCTATTTAACCTATTAAAACAAAATTGAAATTCTATAGCATTTTCTTATCTACCCTCATAACAAATTATATTCAAATTAGGGGGGTTTAATTTATACGGTTGGTACGTGTAGGTCAAGTACGTCTCACTGTAACACACACATTATAGAGGGCAGCACTATAGACCTTTGTAATCTGATTTAACTTCATAGCTTGTACTAAATACGTGATCAATTCACAGTAACACAAATAGTCAAGTTAAATGTTTGGCTTGATACTGTACATTGAAACTAGTAGCAAGAGGGAATATTCGCTTTGGAAGCCAATACTTTTTATCCTAAAACATATTTTATTGTTTGTTTTTTATGTGGTAATTATTTGAACGAAATAGCAAAAAGATATCTTGAAATATTTTACATTTTTACCTCCCGCCTACTTCTAGGTAAGGGAGGTATTGTTTTTGGTCACAAAATTTGGTAGTGAGTTTTAGGGTCCCTACAATACGATTTTACTATTTTTGCTATGATGTCTGTGTGTATGTCTGTATGTATGTATGTATGTATGTGTGTATGTATACTCAAAATGATTTTGGAGAAGACGCACGTCATCAACCTGAAAAAAAACTTTATAAAGTGAAAAATAACTTGTAAAGTTTATTGAGGTTTGCTAATGTTTAAAATAAAACGACGTAAAAAATACTAGCATTAAGAAAAGTACATATTAATGCAATTTACAGTGATTTTATAGTTAATTTTATTCCTTTAATAGCATTTAAAATTATTAAAAATAATTCTAGTTCATTTTTTGTTCGTTATGTTGTTGCTATTGGTAAATGATCACGTTTACATACAAAATTCATGTCGAACTGTCAGATTTTACTGTGTTGTTAAAATTTGAGCTCCTCGTGATCCAGAATTTTATAATATGTATGTATAAATATATGACGTTTATTGCAACAAATCACGTCTAAAAATGGCGGCACGTGTGATGCAATACGGATTGAATTTTCATTTCAATAAAAATTAGTATTACGTTGTTGCATAGTGACGTCATTATTTAGTAATATTTATGATGACGTGCGTCTTCTCCAAAATCATTTTGAGTATATGTATGTATGTATGTATGTATGTATGTATGTTTGTGTGTATGTATGTATGTGTGTGTATGTGTGTGAGTGTGTGTGTGTGTGTGTGTGTGTGTGTGTGTGTGTGTGTGTGTGTGTGTGTGTGTGTGTGTGTGTGTGTATGTGTGTGTAGTCTGTGGCAATTTTTCGTCTCGCATAACTCAAATACTATAATACCAAAAAATACAATTTTGTGAATTATTGCTTGTTATATTTAAATGAAGAGCTGATTAGATTTTGGATAAAATTGGTCAACCGGAAGTAGCAGTTTACTTGAAGCCCTTAACAGTTTTTCGTGAAAAACACGGTTAAATTTCCTTTTTCAACAATTTATGTTATTTTGAAAGTTGAAGAATATTTAATTTTACATGTATTTTGATTACACTAATTTTATTAATTTTCATTAGATTTAGAGATATTAAAATATAAAGAAATTAGATGTCACAAATCTTGCATTCCTAGTACACCATGGAAACACTTAAATATTTTCAATTTTTTACGAAATGTGACACATGTCATTTTGATTGTGAAGCTGTTTTCTTAGTGAATGTCAAAAAATTATTAAATTAAAGTTCTCAAATATAAATAGAAAATAAACAAATAAGAAGGTATGTTTCTGTATCATCAAATACAATTTTGTACCGTTTAAGAGTAGTATTGGGCGGGAGGTTATGTGCTGGCCACATCAGATTTATTTTGAAAGTCTGTAAAACCACTGTTTATTTATTTCTTGTACATTACCTACGTCATCAAAGTATTTTAAAATACAAAGCTTATTTGAAAAAAAATGTAATTCCAACTTAAATTGTAGTCTCATATTTTCATCGGCTAAAAGAAAAATAAAGTTTAGTCTCATATTCTCATCGCCTCCAAAAAAAAAGTCCCTCTTTTACCCAACCCTCTTCTTGTAGACCCCACTACTATTACCGACCAGCTACCATGTCTCGTTTGCCCCAGCGTCGACTCCCGGTTTCTGTAACTCCCTCTACCCATAATGCAACAGCTGCTCAAATACATGGACCTCACCCAGGGGCGTATTTACCCCCTCCTCATGAGGAACCCCGGATGCAGTATGAGGGGATGATGTATCAGAGTTCACCCCATTTACACCGAATGGTTGAAGGAAGGTAGATAATTGTTTTTTTATTTGTTTTAACTTTATTTCTAAAGTAATTTGAATTTCTTGAAATTTATTTGACAGGTCAAAATTAATGCACAAAAGAAAATTTTTGAAGTCATTCACAGCAAAAAAAATTATGACAGTTTAAAGTTTTGCTGATTTAACATGTGTCAAATAAACATAAAAAATAATATTGATAAATCGGTAACTGGAACATTCATTGACATAATGTCGAAGTGTCTTTACCTATTAGAGGTTGTGTAACAAGTAAATACTACAGGAATGTTTACAAATCCAGTGGGAGGCGTGGCAACGTCGCATTCAGCGCGCGAAAATTCGAATGTGACAAATTAATCTTAACTTATTTGTTTGTATTTAATGATTGAATTATCTTGTTTAATTCCGGATTAATTCAAGTTTAAAGTTGCTAGTGATCCAAGTGTAAGACTTGTAAGTTTTGTTGGTACCATTGCTGTCCTGAGTATTTTACAACAAAATGCTTCAAATAAATGTTGTAGGGAATTAAATTCTGCATTAGAAACTGTTTGGTTCATTGAATTATATTCTTTAATTCTCGTTTAATTCAAGTTTAAAGTTGCTAGTGATCCAAATGTAAGACTTGTAAGTTTTGTTGGTACCATTGCTGTCCTGAGTATTTCACAAAAAAATGCTTCAAATAAATGTTGTAGGGAATTAAATTCTGCATTAGAAACTGTTTGGTTCATTGAATTATCTTGTTCAATTCTCGTTTAATTCAAGTTTAAAGTTGCTAGTGATCCAAGTGTAAGCCTTGTAAGTTTTGTTGGTACCATTGCTGTCCTGAGTATTTTACGAAAAAAATGCTTCAAATAAATGTTGTAGGGAATTAAATTCTGCATTAGAAACTGTTTGGTTCATTGAATTATCTTGTTCAATTCTCGTTTAATTCAAGTTTAAAGTTGCTAGTGATCCAAGTGTAAGCCTTGTAAGTTTTGTTGGTACCATTGCTGTCCTGAGTATTTTACGAAAAAAATGCTTCAAATAAATGTTGTAGGGAATTAAATTCTGCATTAGAAACTGTTTGGTTCATTGAATTATCTTGTTCAATTCTCGTTTAATTCAAGTTTAAAGTTGCTAGTGATCCAAGTGTAAGACTTGTAAGTTTTGTTGGTACCATTGCTGTCCTGAGTATTTTACGAAAAAAATGCTTCAAATAAATGTTGTAGGGAATTAAATTCTGCATTAGAAACTGTTTGGTTCATTGAATTATCTTGTTCAATTCTCGTTTAATTCAAGTTTAAAGTTGCTAGTGATCCAAGTGTAAGCCTTGTAAGTTTTGTTGGTACCATTGCTGTCCTGAGTATTTTACGAAAAAAATGCTTCAAATAAATGTTGTAGGGAATTTAATTCTGCATCAGAAACTGTTTAGTTCATTGAATTATCTTGTTTAATTCTCGTTTAATTCAAGTTTAAAGTTGCTAGTGATCCTAGTGTAAGACTTGTAAGTTTTGTTGGTACCATTGCTTTTCGGAGTATTTCACAAAAAAATGCTTCAAATAAATGTTGTAGGGAATTAAATTCTGCATCAGAAACTGTTTAGTTCATTGAATTATATTCTTTAATTCTCGTTTAATTCAAGTTTAAAGTTGCTAGTGATCCTAGTGTAAGACTTGTAAGTTTTATTGGTACCATTGCTGTCCTGAGTATTTCACAAAAAAATGCTTCAAATAAATATTGTAGGGAATTAAATTCTGCGTTAGAAACTGTTTGGTTTATTGAATTATCTTGTTTAATTCTAGTTTAATTCAAGTTTAAAGTTGCTAGTGATCCAAGTGTAAGACTTGTAAGTTTTGTTGGTACCATTGCTGTCCTGAGTATTTCACAAAAAAATGCTTCAAATAAATTTTGTAGAGAATTAAATTCTGCATTAGAAACTGTTTGGTTTATTGAATTATCTTGTTTAATTCTCGTTTAATTCAAGTTTAAAAATTAAAAATTGTTTTCAACTCAAAATATGTATTTCAATTTGCACATTTAATTGTTTTTGAGAAATGTAACATAACCTAACTTTACACAAGAAAGAATAGAACATCCTAAAGCTGTCTCAACATTTTGAGTTTTTTTCTAAATGGTTAATGTGTCCAAAATAATTTTGACAAATCAATAGTCGTGATTTTATTAAACCAGTTTTCTTGAAGCTATTTAACGAGATTTTGTGACAAACAGAAATTTATCCGGCAAAATATTTATTTATTGTGTAAATACTGTTAAACAGTATTTATTTTCGGACACCCTGTGTATCATAAATTTATTTATTTATTTTCAGAGCGATTTCCAGCGCCGGTCGAGTACTGCGGCGACCACAGCAACTAATCCAGGATTCCAATGCTCCAGTTGGCAACCTTGGACGAACAGTTCGACGCCCGGCTACAGCAAAACCACCTGTTACTGTTCCAACACCGCGGTAAGTCATTTTTAATTTTTAAAAAATATTTGTCAAAAATAATTGTTTCTTGTTTTATATTTTAAATGTTATTAACATTCTAATTGTTTTATCTTTGGAATAAGTACCAGCCGTCATTATAGCTTCCCCACTACACACATTTACACAGTTTTACACACACACACACACACTCACACACACACACACACACATACATACACAGGCATACAGCAACAAACAAAATATTACTTCAAAAAATAAAATATTTTTTTTGTAAATTGTCAACTTTATTATAAATCATATTTTCTACGCCACATCGGGCAGTTGTAACACTACGGTTATAAACCTATTAGGTATCTGTAAAAATATAAAATTTCTCCTCTCTTCGAGCTTCTGCGAAACCGACTATACATACACTAATTACTCTCAAAATTGGAAAAGTTTCCAAATTTGTATTTCCCGCCTTTAAGCCCGGAAATAATAGCCGGTATTAAAATAATAGCTTCCGCTTCCGTTAAGCTTAAATCAGCTGTCGAAGCAGTGCCTCGCAGGCAGTTGTAGTACTATGGTTACTACTACAAAAAAAAACAAAATATTTATTTTTTGTCGTAATTTTTTTTGTTTATAAATAAATATTTATAAACGCCTTGTACCCTTTTATGGGTAAATCACTTTACGTTAACCATAAATCTGGTATGGGAAGCACAGGAATTTCCCATACTGTCTAAAAAAACATTTTTACAATTTTTGATACACTTTTTCCTGTTTTTCTCAAAACCGGAAACAGCTACGAAAAAAATTATAAATACTTTCTTTGTTCCAAATTTCATTTCCTACTACTTTTATTAGAAACATTTTTCTGTAACTACCTTCACATTTGAAATAAACTTAGAAACATAGTTTGTGACTATATTGTAAGAGTGTAAGGCTTCAACAGTTTTCCGGGCTCCATTGCTACCCGGAACATTTTACCGAAAAATGCTTCAAATAATTCTTGTAGAGAATTAAATTCTACGTCGTATGCTGTTGGTCTCATTTTTATATTTTGTTTAGTTCAGGATTAAATTAGGTGTAAAGTTAGAATAACACAACAATTTTTTGAGACACATGTTTTGGGTAGTTTTTCTCTAAATTGGTAGCAGTTAGGGGAAAATTTCTAATAACCATTTTTGTTCCAAATTTAATTTTCTACAAGATTTATTTGAAACATTTTTCTCTAGCTACTCACAATTTTTAGATAAACTGTTTTTAATGATTGTTTTTATGATAACCAAAAACTTTCATATCTACGGGAGATTTGGGCACTTTTTCTCTCGTCGTGAGGGCCTCAAATAACATAAATTGTATTACATATTGGGGGTCGTGAAAAAAAAATAATTTTTTAAATTGTAGCACTCGCCTACGGCTCGTGCTACAATTTTCTCCACGGCAAAAAATCATACACTTTTCTCTTTTAAAGCATAACATATTTTTTTTATTTTCTACTGTTTAACAAATTATTTTTTTGTGTTATTTTGGTACACCCTGTATAATTTATTTTTCGATTGTTGCTTTCAGCTTCTATTGTCTTCGAATTGTTTCATTTTTTCCTTTGTAATTTTTGTCTAATCGCGAACATAAAATAACTTATATTTTTGACAGTTTTTTATTTGAAACACAAAACGAAAATAATTCTTTTGCTTATAATCTATCAGATAAAATCTCAATTACTTTTTTTGGGCTAAACAAAATGTTGTTTTAATTAATGTGATTTTCATTGTAGATATTTCAAATCATGATTAAAATTGTATCGTAATTTTAAAATAAAAAACTACGTTTCGTATTTTAATATTACTTTAACAACACTTGATATTTATCACGACTACGAAAACATATTACATGTCTTAACATGTCTTGTTGAAAATGTACGGAAAGCATCCGATGTAAAAATACGTACATCTCATGCAAATGTTATGAAATGTCAAATGAATATATTATGTCAACTAGCGCACAGCTGGAGAAATATTAGTGTAGACTTCGGTCTATATATCATTTTGGCATACAGGGTGTACTAGAAGTCGAATTGTGTGGGACTGTGGGAGAGAAAATAATGTGAAATAGAAATGGATCATGTTTTATTTGCACAGTTTTGTTGGTACCATTGCGCCCTTGAACATTTTACAGAAAAATGCTTCAAATAAATTTTGTAGGGAATTAAATTCTGCATTAGAAACTGTTTAGTTCATTGAATTATTTTGTTTAATTCTGGTTTAATTCAAGTTTAAAGTTGCTAGTGATCCAAGTGTAAGACTTGGAAGTTTTGTTGGTACCTTTGCTTTTCTGAGCATTTTACAAAAAAATGCTTCAAATAAATGTTGTAGAGAATTAAATTCTGCATTAGATACTGTTTGGTTCATTGAATTATTTTGTTTAATTCCCGTTTAATTCAAGTTTAATGTTGCTAGTGATCCAAGTGTAAGACTTGTTAGTTTTGTTGGTACCATTGCTTTTCTGAGCATTTTACAAAAAAAATGCTTCAAATAAATTTTGTAGGGAATTAAATTCTGTATTAGAGACTGTTTGGTTCATTGAATTATCTTGTTTAATTCCCGTTTAATTCAAGTTTAAAGTTGCTAGTGAGCCAAGTGTAAGACTTGTAAGTTTTGTTGGTACCATTGCTGCCCTGAGTATTTTACAAAAAAATGCTTCAAATAAATTTTATAGGGAATTAAATTCTGCATTAGAAACTGTTTAGTTCATTGAATTATCTTGTTTAATTCTCGTTTAATTCAAGTTTAAAGTTGCTAGTGATCAAAGTGTAAGACTTGTAAGTTTTGTTGGTACCATTGCTTTCTTGAGTATTATACAAAAGAATGCTTCAAATAAATGTTGTAGAGAATTAAATTCTGTATTAGAAACTGTTTAGTTCATTGAATTATCTTGTTTAATTATGGTTTAATTCAAGTTTAAAGTTGCTAGTGATCCAAGTGTAAGACTTGTATGTTTTGTTGGTACCATTGCGCCCTTGAACATTTTACAGAAAAATGCTTCAAATAAATTTTGTAGAGAATTAAATTCTGCATTAGAAACTGTTTGGTTCATTGAATTATTTTGTTTAATTCTGGTTTAATTCAAGTTTAAAGTTGCTAGTGATCCAAGTGTAAGACTTGGAAGTTTTGTTGGTACCTTTGCTTTTCTGAGCATTTTACAAAAAAATGCTTCAAATAAATGTTGTAGAGAATTAAATTCTGCATTAGATACTGTTTGGTTCATTGAATTATTTTGTTTAATTCCCGTTTAATTCAAGTTTAATGTTGCTAGTGATCCAAGTGTAAGACTTGTTAGTTTTGTTGGTACCATTGCTTTTCTGAGCATTTTACAAAAAAAATGCTTCAAATAAATTTTGTAGGGAATTAAATTCTGTATTAGAGACTGTTTGGTTCATTGAATTATCTTGTTTAATTCCCGTTTAATTCAAGTTTAAAGTTGCTAGTGAGCCAAGTGTAAGACTTGTAAGTTTTGTTGGTACCATTGCTGCCCTGAGTATTTTACAAAAAAATGCTTCAAATAAATTTTATAGGGAATTAAATTCTGCATTAGAAACTGTTTAGTTCATTGAATTATCTTGTTTAATTCTCGTTTAATTCAAGTTTAAAGTTGCTAGTGATCAAAGTGTAAGACTTGTAAGTTTTGTTGGTACCATTGCTTTCTTGAGTATTATACAAAAGAATGCTTCAAATAAATTTTGTAGAGAATTAAATTCTGCATTAGAAACTGTTTGGTTCATTGAATTATTTTGTTTAATTCTGGTTTAATTCAAGTTTAAAGTTGCTAGTGATCCAATTGTAAGACTTGTAAGTTCTGTTGGTACCATTGCTTTTCTGGTAATTTTACAAAAAATTCTTCAAATAAATTTTGTAGGGAATTTAATTCTGCATCTAAAACAGTTTGATTCATTCATTTATCTTGTTTAGTTCTTTTTTAAATTAGGTTGAAAGTTAATAGTGATAACAAAAAATTGAGTGATTTAAAAAAATACAAAACAATGCAGTACTTAATATATAGGATATTACATTTCAATATAAAATATGGATGTTATTGAAGTTATGTACAAAATAAATTAATATATTAACCAGCCAATTCCCAATTCACACTCAATAACTAATATTTAAAATGCAAATTAAATCAAATTTAAATTTTCCTTTTCCTTTTCGCGACTTTTCAAAAGAGACAGGCATCAAAATACTTCTCGATCTTTTTAATTAAAGTATTTGAGAGTTCTCGAGTTCTCAATGAGTTGTGTGGTTCCTTTACGCTTTTCAAAACTTTGCTTTGAGGTTAGGGAAAATCTAGATAGCACATAGTATTAAAAAAAATAAATTTTGTTGGAAAAACATTACTTTAGAAAATCAAATTATTAAATGTGTTATTTTTTACCTTGGTAGGTGAATTTGTGTTACTGTTTTTACGCTGTGTCATTAAAAATTCTTCCTTAATGCTGGTCTGTATTTATTTGTTTTTAGTTTTTAGAAATATATATTTTTTGTTGCATATATATATATATAAGAGAAATATTTTCATGATATCTCAAAAACTAATAAAGATTTCATCTTGAAATTTTATATTTTTAATCAAAATGTTAAGGTTAGGTACTGATTTGATTTTGGTAGTAATTAGTCAACCGGAAGTGGTAGTTTACTTGAAGACCTACAAGGTTTTTTCGGTATATCTCAATAAATAATTGAGTTATATAAAAATTTGTTATAAACAAAAATATGTACAATAACATTGTCCACAATTTTTGTTTGAACTATTTTTTAGTATCTGTCTTTATATTCAAAATAAATCAAATTTATTGTTTTGCGCTTCTAGTAAACAACCACTTCCGGTTTTTCAATTGTTTCCAAAATCACCTCAGTTGTTCATAATGTCTTAAAACTTATAAATATTAAGTTTCATATTTCTATGTTTTCTCGTTCGCGAGTTATTGAACGTTAAATGTATAATGACGTCACAAGTGCTACTGTCCAATTACTACCTTATATTGTTAAATAAACTAATGATGTGGTAAAAGCAGTCAAGCGAATGGCAGCTAAACTCAAGAGAAAGCGTTCGATTGGTGTTCAATTGTCATTGAGAAAATTTCCGATTAACAAAGGAACATCGGAGTGCGTCAGTCAGTTGTTCTGGGAAAGGTGGATGGAATCAATAGAGAGAGACAAAAGACGATGCGTGCGGTATTTGTGGATATATGAAGCTGACTTGAAGTATTACAATATTTTGAATTTAGCTTCGCTAATTATTTTTGGTTATTTCAAATTTGGTAACAGGTAGAAAAAAAGTTTCAAATGAAAATTGTAGCCAATAAAATTTGCAATAAAAAATGTTATATGCAATTTTCTTGTAACTGCTTCCGGTTTTGAGAAAAACGGAAGTGTACAAAAAATAAATTGTAATTATTTTACAGTTTTAAGATTATTTCAAATGTAAATACAGCTACAAAAAATAGTTTCAAATGTAAGTTGTAGACAATTAAATTTGCAACATAAAATGTTATACGAAATTTTTTTGTACCTACTTCCGGTTTTGAGAAAAACAAATGTGTACGAAAAATGATTTAACTGTTTTAAGATTATTTCAAATGTGAATACAGCTACAAAAAATAATTTCAAATAAAAGTTGTAGATAATTAAATTTGCAACAAAAAATGTTATATGAAATTTTCTTGTACCTACTTCCGGTTCTGAGAAAAACGGAAGTATACAAAAAATGAATTGTAATTGTTTTACTATCTTAAGATTATTTCAAATTTGAATATAGCTACAACAAATAATTTCAAACAAAAGTTGTAGATAATTAAATTTGCAACAAAAAATGTTATATGAAATTTTCGTGTAACTGCTTCCGGTTTTGAGAAAAACGGAAGTGTATAAAGAAATGAATTGTAATTATTTTACTGTTTTAAGATTATTTCAAATGTGAATATAGCTGCAAAAAAATATTTCAAATAATAGTTGTAGACAAATAAATTTGCAACAAAAAATGTTATATGAAATTTTTATGTACCTACTTCCGGTTTTGAGAAAAACGGATGTGTACGAAAAATGATTTAACTGTTTTAAGATTATTTCAAATGTGTATACAGCTACAACAAATAGTTTCAAATAATAGTTGTAGATAATTAAATTTGCAACAAAAAATGTTATATGAAATTTTCTTGTAACTACTTCCGGTTTTGAGAAAAACGGAAGTGTACAAAAAATGAATTGTAATTATTTTACTATTTCACGATTATTTCAAATGTGAATACAGCTACAAAAAAATATTTCAAATAAAAATTATAAACAATTAAATTTGCAACAAAAACGGTTATAAGCACATTCCTTCTATCTGTTTCCGGTTCCGAAAAAAACACAAAAAACTGAAACAATTCACAAGTCAATTCCATATATCTTGTACCAGACAACAAGTAAATTCTTAAATCCGATATTTATTAATAAACTATAACACCCTAGCCCTAAAAGGGATCTTGTACGCCAAGTTACAAGTTGTTGTTAGCAAGGGTCGAACCCCGGACAGTTTGTAAAGCGAGAATTCTATTCAAGCCATCTGCTAGCGGCGTTATTGATCGTTTAAGTCGGGTTTCAACACAAATCACAAAACAAATGAACCGACGGAGATAATACAGGTTATGTTTTTAGCGCCAGTCACGGAGAAACACTGACTGTTGTCCTATGTTGACATAAGTTTTTATTTTAGTTTTTATTCCAAGTATTTGCTTTGTATTTTTGGGTTCATCCGTTTCGCGAGGTTTCGGAAGAAACGTTAATTTGTCAAAAAAAAGATACGTTGTTTCAACTGTTTTGAATTAACCAGACAACTATTTTAAAAAGAGAAATAATTTAATTAAAATTACGAGCAATTTTGAAGTTAATTTATACCTAAACTAATCAAAATAATTAAAAGAATCAAACTGTTTTAGATGCAGAATTCAATTCTCTACAAGATTTATTTAAAGCATTTTTTTGTAAAATATTCAGGAAAATTATTACAGTCCCAAAACTGATTTGAGAAATCACCTAATTCTTTTGCTTAGAAAATTGCCACTATTAACTTTTAGAGCTAATTTCAAGCAGTACTCAACAAAATAAATAAACGGGACCAACTGTTTCCGGTGTAGAGTTTAATTCTCTACAAGATTTATTTGAAGCATTTTCTTGTAAAATATTCAGGAAAATAATTTCAGCCCCAAAACTAATTTATGAAATCACCCAATTTTTGTTGCTTAGAAAATTGCCACTAGTAACTTTAGAGCTAATTTCTTGCAGTACTAAACAAAATAAATGAATGGGACCAACAGTATCCGGTGCAGAATTTAATTCTCTACAAGTTTTATTTGAAGCATTTTTTTGTAAAATATTCAGGAAAATAATTCCAACCCCAAAACTGATTTATGAAATCACCCAATTTTTTATGCTTAGAAAATTGTCACTATTAATTTTAGAGCTAATTTCAAGCAGTAGTAAACAAAATAAATGAATGGGGCCAACTGTATCCGGTGTAGAATTTAATTCTCTACAAGATTTATTTGGAGCATTTTCTTGTAAAATATTCAGGAAAATAATAACAGCCCCAAAACTGATTTATGAAATTACCCAATTTTTGTTTTTTTAGAAAATTGTTACTAGTAACTTTAGACCTAATTTCAAGCAGTACTAAACAAAATAAATGAATGGGACCAACTGTATCTGGTGTACAATTTAATTCTCTACATGTATTATTTAAAGCATTTTCTTGTAAAATATTCAGGACAATAATTACAGCCCCAAAACTGATTTATGAAATCATTCAATTTTTGTTGCTTAGAAAATTGTCATTTAGACCGCATTTAAAGTAGCACTAATCAAAATAAATAAATGGTAGCAACAGTATACGATGTAGAATTTAATTCTCTACAAGATTTATTTGAACCATTTTCCTGAAAAATACTCTGGAAAGCAATGGCCACCACAAAACTTCTACGATGACGTAACAACTCATAACGGTTTTGTAACTTTACACTTGAATAAAACTAGAACTAAACATGATAAACAATTGAATCAAACAGTTTTAGATGCAAAATTTAATTCTCTACAAGATTTATTTGAACCATTTTCCTGTAAAATACTCTGGTATGCAATGGCCACCACAAAACTTCTACGACGACGTAAACAACTCATAACTGTTTTGTAACTTTACACTTGAATAAAACCAAAACTAAACATGATTAACAAATGAACCGAACAGTTTTATATGCAGAATTTAATTCTCTACAAGATTTATTTAAACCATTTTCCTGTAAAATACTCTGAAAAGCAATGGCCACCACAAAACTTCTACGACGATTTTAACAATTCAACTATTTTGTAACTTTACACTTGAATAAAACCAAAACTAAACATGATAAACAAATGAACCAAACAGTTTTAGATGCAGAATTTAATTCTCTACAAAATTTATTTGAAGTATTTTCTTGTAAATCACCCAAAAAAACATCTACGTCATAAAACTTGTTGGTGCCTTACACTCTTACGCGCACACACACACCCGTGTGATCGTTTACAAATTTACAAACATTCATATATCAAACATATGACACGTTTAACAATTACACATTATATACAGTGTTGACAATACGAGGGTTTTCTATACATTCCATTCGATTTTGCTCATTCAAAACCTTTCTTATCATTTTTATCAGTGATAACTTACACCGTCTGATATTTAACTTGCGTCATTTTGGCATTCAAAAAACCATTTTAGCTTGAATTTATTTAAATGTCTCTTTGGGAAGTTGTATATAAGAGACTTGACATTTTGTATGCTTTTTGTTGTGACAAAAAATGCGGAATATTTTCAGATATTTCTGCGCGAAGTTAGCCAAATTAGTAGCTAAAGTTAAACTTTACAGATTCATACAAACCTAAAATTGTAAACATGTTTACTCTATAATACTATTGGTGAATTTATTTATTATTTATCTTTGATAATAATTTATCAAATTTAATGCAGATCACATGCATAACACGTCTAATGCCCAGTTTTTCAGTGCGAGTTTAAACCAAATTTTTAGTTTAAGTTTCAGTTTAAGGTTTAAAGTGTATTTCAGTTCTACTTAAACCATGAACTGAGTTCAAATTTCGCTTGAACTTGAACCTTATCGGGTACTTGGTTCAACGTAGAGTTCAAGGTTTAATGGCAAATAATGACAGTTTTCTCGTTGAATTTGGTTGTCAAAAGTTATATTATTATATTTTAATATTGTGAATAATATTAAATTAGGAGAAATTTTGTGCGAAATTTATTATGGAGTTATCTGATAATGAGGACGATATAAACTTTTTTGAAAATCAATTAATACGAAGACCCAAAATACCTAGAAATAGAATATATCATTTCAATATTTGAGACGATTACGATCTTTCTTGACAAAATTTAGATTGAGCAAAGAAACCATTAGTGTAATTATAAATGTCAACAAGGACCTTATAAAATATGATACTGCCTGGCAAATTTGTTAAAGATATAGGTTACATATATATGCGAGTAAACTCATGTAGTTTAACTGTCGATATTTAAAGAAATCATACTTTTAGTCCAGATAAAACGATCCCATTAACATTCAGATTTTACGCTACTGGAAGATTTAACTGGGGATACATACGAGTAAATCTGCGACCCTTAAAATATTGCGTGCAATAGCATCTCTTCGTCCTATTCATAATAAATGGCCAACAGTTTCAGTATAAATCGACAAGTTTTCTATAATATAGCACGTTTCCCAAAAGTAATAGGAACAATTTACAGTAATCATGTTAAAATACAGTCCCCTGCTAATAAATAAAGATATAAATAACATTACATTTATGTTAGAAATATTTGCTCCTCTTTAGTGAAATTTATTCATATTTTCAATTACATTCATCTTAACTGTCATACTGAAAATTAGATAAAAAAACTCATCGATGTGTCAAATTTGACAATAATTTTGACGTTATGTCACTTTTCTACTACCAACTTTATCAAATTAAAGCATAGAATCGTTAAACTGAAGTTCAACTAAACTTGTAACTTAGAAACGCCACGTCCATTGAATTAGTTCAAAAATTAGTTCACGGCTCTACTGAACTTTTACTTAAACCATGACTGAAAAACCGGGCATAAGAATATATTTAAAAATCTGATGTGGCCAGCACATAACCTCCCGCGCAATACTACTCTTAAACGGTACAAAATAATACTTGATGATACAGAAACATACCTTCTTATTTGTTTATTTTCTATTTATATTTGATAAATTTCATTTAATAATTTTTTGACATTTCACTAATAAAACAGCTTCACAATCACAATGACATGTGTCACATTTCGTAAACAATTGAATATATTTAAATGTTTCCATGGTGTACAAGGAATGCAAGATTTGTGAAATCTAATTTCTTTATATTTTATTATCTCTAAATCAAATGAAAATTATTATAATTAGTGTAATCAAAACACATGTAAAATTAAATATTCTTCAACTTTCAAAATAACATAAATTGTTGAAAAAGGAAATTTAACCGTGTTTTTCACGAAAAACTGTTAAGGGCTTCAAGTAAACTGCTACTTCCAGTTGACCAATTTTATCCAAAATCTAATCAGCTCTTCATTTAAATATAAGAAGCAATAATTCACAAAATTGTATTTTTTGGTATTATAGTATTTGAGTTATGCGAGACGAAAAATTGTCACAAACTACACACATACACACATACACACACACACACACACACACACACACACACACACACATACACACACACACACATACATACACACAGACATACATACATACATACACACAGACATCACCGCAAAAATAGTAAAATCGTATTGTAGGGACCCTAAAACGTGCTTATTCAATGAAAACTCACTACCCAATTTTTTACCAAAAACAATACCTCCCTTACCTAGAGGTAGGCGGGAGATAAAAATATTGTTAATTATAAATAAATTTGACAGCTCGACTACTAGTATTTTTCATGCTCACAGCCATCACTGCCTCATTACCAAGCTTACGTTTTACAAATACATAATGCTATTTATTTATAACGATTTCGAAAAAAATATAGTGTATACCTACCTAAAAAATTATACTTTAGTGCCTTGATATACAAATAACTATTTTTGGTTTGCCTCACAGATGTGTCATAAAATTAGTTCATTTTTTTGTAATGATAATTGTCCCGATATTTTATACACACCTGTACTTCTGTAAGAACATAAAATAAATAATATTCTCTCTCATATCAAAACACAAAAGTCCAAAAGAAACGCCACCTGTTGCTGTTTCATTGAAGCAAATAAAAATCAATACTCGTAGCAGTCTCCAGTGACGTAGTAATCAATATTGCAACTTGCGGAAATTGTTGTTTTATGAGCCAATAGATGGCAGAAGTTGTACTGAAACACAAAGTTTGGGAGCATTACACACTGCGGTTTTTGCTAGTAACTTTGAAGCTCATTTAAACCGGAACTATACAAGATAAATAAATGAACCGAACAGTGTCCGATGTAGAATTTAATGCTCAACAAGATTTATTTGAAACATTTTTGAGTAAAATACTCAGGAAAAAAATGGCGGCCAAAAAACTGTAAAGTCGTACACGTGTACCATTAGCAATTTTAAGTCTGATTTAAATCAGAACTATACAAGATAAATGAATGCACTAAACAGCTATTGATGCAGAATTTAGTGCTCTATAAGATTTATTTGAAGCATTCTTGAGTAAAATACTCAGGAAAAAAATGGCGGCTAAAAAACTGCGAAGTCGTACACGTGTACCATTAGCAATTTTAAACCTGATTTATACCAGAAATATACAAGATAAATGAATGAGCCAAACAGCTTTTGATGCAGAATTAAATTCTCTACGAGAATTATTTGAAGCATTTTCCTGTAAAAAAATCAGGGTTGCCATGGCGACCACAAAACTGATGTAGCCTTACACTCTAACGATGTGTCGCTTTTGACATTAGTAACTTTAAACTTAATTTAAACCAAAACTATACAAGATACACGAATGAAACAAACAGCTTTCGAAGCAGAATATAATTCTCTACAAGCTTTATTTGAAGCATTTTCCTGTCAAATACTCAGGAAACAAATGCCAACCCCAAAACTGAAGCCATCATACCAATTTACCCCCCGGTTCCTTTTTAGATTCTACCGCCGCGCCAATCTTTACAAACGTCCCTCCACTCTCTGCCTGCAACTCCCTAGTACCCCTGACCCCGCCCGCCCAATCAAAACGCGTCTCCCTACCACAATGCCCGGTCTATCAATCCCGCCCTTGAGTCTACGCTCCTCCCACAATCCCCACTATTTGTCTCAGCAGCCAATCGCATCAGTGCGCAGACATTCAGCCTTGAGGACGAATGCTATGATTGGAGAACATTTTGAGGTGGATGATAGAGGAAGAAGAATACGTAGACAGTTGACGGCTAGGTCTGCGCCGCCTGTTTGTGAGGAGAGGGGGACAGATGATGATGTAGAACGGATACAGAGATTGGTGATGGACCAAAGAGAATTTGGGTAAGTTTATCTAGCTTTTCGTGGACGTATTTTAATATTCTACGTATTTCAAAGCGATGACATAAACTCGAACCTTGGTGAACCAGACCCAAAATGTTCTGAACTTGAGTTATTACTCAACCAATACGAACAAATCTTTAATAGTGGAGCAGAAACTCAAGACGAAACTAAACCAGAACCTGGCACAGGTTCTAGAAAGTCTAGTACTAGGTCTAGAGCCAGACGCAAAGCTAGTAGTGCTCGTCTAAACAGCTTGATGAAACCTAGACTTCCTCCTTCTCTAAAAAACATTCAGGTAATAAAAACTCTCTCTCTCATTCTCAAATGAAGTACACATAACAACTCCAAAAAAACCCACACAAAAAAAATATCCAAACAGAAAAGAAACAGTTCGAAATTATCCCTCAAACAACCCAACTCTACTGCGGACGAAGACCGCCTAGAAATCGAACAAATGACTGCTGAGGTTCTGGACAACCTCCTCCAAGACCTCAGCGTGGGAGGTCTAGCAGGCGACGCCCCACCTCAAAGTCCTTCAAGACATTCGCGACCTTCAAGTGTAAAAAAATCCGAAAGTAAATCAGTCGGAAAATCTGTCTCGAGAATCGAGTCGAAAACTGGTTCTAGAAATATTTCAAGGTCACAGTCTAGGGGCGGGTCTATTAACGCCTCTAGGGCGGAGTCTCGAGTGATGTCAGCGAGGGAGAGGAAAGAGAAAAGTGGGGTGGAAGTTGGAGAGAGATGCAGCTCTAAGGTGCGTAGAAAGTGACTTTAGAAATAAATTCGTGGAATAAATACTAGCAAAGCTAGAGGAGTCTAGTCTGCAAGACTAGACTCATCGAGGTTCCTATATTACAAAAAAAATTGTTTGGGTCAAATAAAATGGCAGGTAAATTATCTAGGAGCAGTAAAGTGTACAGCCAGTACAAACGAAAAATGTTTTTGTACTGGCATTTACAAATTAATTTGTAGAATTAAATTTAGCGAAGCTAAAAGAGTCTAGTCTACAAGACTGTATTCATAAACGTTGTCTGCTTTACAAAAAAAATATTTGGTTCAAATAAATTGACAGGTAAATTGTCTACGAGCAATAAAGTGTACAGCCAGTTCAAACGAAAAATGTTTTTCTACTGGCATTTAGAAATTAATTTGTAGAATTAAATATAGCGAAGCTAAAAGAGTCTAGTCTTCAACACTAGCTTCAGAAACCTTTTTTGCAACAGAAAAAAAATATTTGGTTCAAATAATTTAACAGATAAATTTTTTGGTGACAAAAGTTTTGAACCAAAAAATTTTTCGCGATGTCTTGTAAAAAGATACCTACAGAATTAAATCTCGTACAAATAGAGGAGTTTAGTCTCCAGTACTAGATTTAGTGGACCTTTCTGTATTAGAAAAAAATTGTTTGGGTCAAATAAAATGGCGGGTAATTTGTCTAGGGGGAGTAAAGTGTACTGCCAGTACAAACGAAAAATGTTTTTGTACTGACATTTAGAAAATAATTTGTAGAATTAAATCTAGCGATGCTAAAAGAGTCTAGTCTTCAAGACTATATTCAGAAATGTTTCCTGCTCCAGAAAAAAAATATTTGGTTCAAATAAAATGGCGGGTAAATTGTCTACGAGCAGTAAAGTGTACAGCCAGTACAAACGAAAAATGTTTTTCTACTGGCATTTAGAAATAAATTTGTAGAATTAAATTTAGCGAAGCTAAAAGAGTCTAGTCTACAAGACTAGATTCATAAACGTTGTCTGCTTTACAAAAAAATATTTGGTTCAAATAAATTGACAGGTAAATTGTCTACGAGCAATAAAGTGTACAGCCAGTTCAAACGAAAAATGTTTTGTACTGGCATTTAGAAATAAATTTGTAGAATTAAATCTAGCGATGCTAAAAGAGTCTAGTCTTCAAGACTATATTCAGAAATGTTTCCTGCTCCAGAAAAAAAATATTTGGTTCAAATAAAATGGCGGGTAAATTGTCTACGAGCAGTAAAGTGTACAGCCAGTACAAACGAAAAATGTTTTTCTACTGGCATTTAGAAATTAATTTGTAGAATTAAATCTAGCAAAACTAAAAGAGTCTAGTCTTCAAGACTAGCTTCAACATAGTTTTCTGCTCCAGAAAAAAAATATTTGGTTTAAATAAACAGTCAGACAGATAATCCAGAAGCAAAAAACTGACCAAAGCTCAAAAGTCAAATAATTTTTCTCCCTTTTAGAATCTATCCTCCAAAAAGTCCGACCATTTTGCATTTACCGACCTGAAACCAACTAGTTCCTTCGAAGAAATCCCTACTAAAACAACTTTTATGCAAGATAAAGAAAAGTTCACTAAATTTTCCAACAGTTCTCACACTTCTTTCGACTTGGAAAAATCACACCTCAATCAATCCAAAGCTCAAAATTCTTCTTTTGGTTTGGAAGAGGACAAAGATAAATCTTGTAAAAAAGAGGGCGAAATGTCTGAGAGTAAAGATAGTGGAAAGAAACCTTCCTGGACAGCTACTAAGAGAAAAGTAACTGGCCATGAAGATCACACTGCTTTAGAGCTGCATCGCTCTAAAAGTTATATTGTTAATTTAATTGACCGAGCGCTTAGTAGAGAACTAGGCACTATACCTGAAGAGCGAAGTTCGAAACAGGTAAAATATTCGGAGCGAGCGTTTGCTCGAACGAACGACTAGCCTAACACTCAATACACTCGAGGAAAAAAAACGTCTAAATTTCCGAGTGCCATAACTCGATTGCATTTAGTTGAAATTGAATGATTCTTTGAGTTTTATAAACTTTGAAATGTTCTCTTTAATGTGATGCTAGCCAATATGATATCAACCCCCTCTCACCCCCTTATAAATATGTCCAACTTTGACAGCTCGTACGCAGAGCCAAAAAAATCGTAGACTCAATTGGCAAACAGGGCAATAAAGTACAAACATTTTTCTTTAGGTTTCTCAAGTTTCAAGTACCTACGACAATTTGGCGCGAAATTGTGAATTTTTCAAAAATATTTTTTGTCTATAACTTCGCCGATTTTACACCAAAACCGATGAACCTTTCTATTCTAAAAAGTTTAAAAATTTCTCTTTGCGGTGCTTTAAGTTAATGTGCCACCAAACCCGTTCCACCCCCTGCTACCCACGAATGAAAACAAACATGTTTTTGGCTTAAAAAACGATTCGTAGTGTGAGTAAAAAAAATCGTTGACTTAATTGACCAACAGAGAATTAAACTTCAATCATTTTCCTTCAAGTCTATGCAATTTTCAAGGACCTACGATAATTAGGCCAGAAGTTATGAACTTATTTGAAAAAAATCTGATGTGGCCAGCACATAACCTCCCGCCCAATACTACTCTTAAACGGTACAAAATAGTATTTGATGATACAGAAACATACCTTCTTATTTGTTTATTTTCTATTTATATTTGACAATTTTAATTTTATTTCGTATATTTATTTAATTTTTTGACATTTCACTCAGAAAACAGCTTCACAATCACAATGACATGTGTCACATTTCGTAAAAAATTGAAAATTTTTAAATGTTTCCATGGTGTACTAGGAATGCAAGATTTGTGAAATCTAATTTCTTTATATTTTATTATCTCTAAATCTAAAGAAAATTTATAAAATTAGTATAAATAAAACACATGTAAAATTAAATATTCTTCAACTTTCAAAATAACATAAATTGTTGAAAAGGAAATTTAACCGTGTTTTTCACGAAAAACTGTTAAGGGCTTCAAGTAAACTGCTACTTCCGGTTGACCAATTTTATCCAAAATCTAATCAGCTCTTCATTTAAATATAAGAAGCAACAATTCACAAAATTGTATTTTTTGGTATTATAGTATTTGAGTTATGCGAGACGTAAAAATTGCCACAGACTACACACACACACACACACACACACACACACACACACACACACACACACACACACACACACACACACACACACACACACACACACACACACACACATACACACACACACACAGACATCATCGCGAAAATAGTAAAATCGTATTGTAGGGACCCTAAAACGTGTTTATTCATTGAAAACTCACTACCCAATTTTTTGACCAAAAACAATACCTCCCTTACCTAGAGGTAGGCGGGAGGTAAAAATATTGTTAATTATAAACAAATTTGACAGATTGACTCCTAGTATTTTTCATGATAACAGCCATCACTGCCTCATTAGCAAGCTGACGTTTTACAAATACATAATGCTATTTATTTATAACGATTTCGAAAAAAATATAATGTATACCTACCTAAAAATTATATTTTAGTGCCTTGTTATACAAATAACTATTTTTGGTTTGCCACCCTGATGTATCAAAATATTAGTTCAGTTTTTTGAAATGATAATTGTCCCGATCTTTTGTACACACCTGTACTTCTGTAAGAAGATAAAATAAATAATATTCACTCGCATATCAAAACACAGTGGACCAAAAGAAACTCCACCTGTTGCTGTTTCATTCAATATTGCAACTTGCGGAAATTGTTGTTTTATGAGCCGATAGATGGCAGAAGACGTACTGAAACACAAAGTTGGGAGCATTACACACTGCGGTTTACCACAACTGCCAAAAGATACATACATGCATACACACAGACATCATCGCGAAAATAGTAAAATCGTATTGTAGGGACTCTAAAACGTGCTTATTCATTGAAAACCCACTACATAATTTGTTGACCAAAAACAATACCTCCCTTACCTAGAGGTAGGCGGGAGGTAAAAAGAGCAAGGTTTCGTATTAGAATCGTTTAATCTGTGTGCAATAGCCTATTAAATGAAAGAGCAATATTTTTTGCGTATTGAATGTCCATTTATCGCGTTTACAAAAGTTTTCTAACTTGAGAAACTTACAGGAAAATGTTTGAACTTTATTGTCCTGTTTGCCAATTGATTCTTACAATTTTTTTGGGCTTTGCGTACGAGCTGTCAAAGTTAGACATTTTTTATTTGGGAGTGAGAGGGGGTTGATATCATATTGACTAGCATCACATTAAAGAGAACATTTCAAACTGTCTAAAACTCAAAGAATCATCCAATTTCACCTAAATGCAACCAAGTTATGGCACTCGGAAATCTAGACATTTTTGGTGCATTTTCAACTGCTACACTTTTACATTTCCTCGCGTTTATATTCGGTGCGAGCATCAGCTCGCACGAGCGACTACTCTACGAACATTCACATCCCACCACTAACCCACCGCTAACCCTCAACTACCTTTCCATCTCGCAGTATCTAAACTTGGATGCGCGTACAGCAATGGACCTAATTTCTTCCAAAAACATAGACACAGACATGTGCTTGGAAATAACCCAAGCAATTGCTGATTCTTTGGGCACTGTTCCAAATAAAGACACCACAAATGTCATTGACTCAACACCGAGTGGTTCTACGAAACCACCCGACTCGGCACGAGGGGACCCGAGTAAACCGAGCGGAGAGTTAATGTTCAGTACGGGAAGTAAGTTGTCTATTGAGTTATTTGTGCTGCGGTATTTAATAGTTTTTTTCTCCCGGAAGCTGAGGAACCTTTATACATAAAACAATTGAAAAAACTCCGATGGGGACATTTGAAACACATTCAAAGGGAAATGCGACGACTTGAAGATCTGGAAAGGTTTTTGGATTCGTGCAGTTCTGATAAATAAATAAAATAAATTGTATTGGTCTTAAAATTTATTTCTGTACTTTACACCATTTAATATAGACATTATTTTAATTGAATGCTTTTATGTTTGTACTAAAAATAATTATTTAGGTACAATGCCGTCAAATAGCGACCCCCATAACTGTCAAAACATACAGACAACAAAGGTAAGTTAATTTTTTTATAACCTATTTTGAAATAAATTTGTAAAATGAAATCTATTGATGCTAAACTAGTCTAGTCTTCAAGACTATAGTCAGACGAGTCTTCAGCATCATAAAAAAAATCTGATGTGGCCAGCACACAACTTTTCGCCCAATACTACTCTTAAACAGTACAAAATAATATTTGATGATACAGACAAATATATTTATTTAATTTTTCGACATTTCTCCAAGAAAACAGCTTCACAATCCCAATGACATGTGTGACATTTCCATCTGACGACGTCTGTGTGCATGGATGGATGTGTGTCTATATGTTTAATAATTCACGAACGGTACAATATAGAATAACCAAACTTTACAGTTTATAATTATATGTTTCATTGACATACAATATTTATTTGAATATCAAGGCACTAAAGTATAATTTTTTATATTTTGCTTCTATAAAATAGGAGTTTTATAACAGCTAAATTGAGTGTTATAATAGAACTACTGAAATGTCATATGACGAAAAAAGAAGATTCATAAAGTTAGGTGTCACATATCAATGTGGCCAACACAAAATTCCCTGAATTTTTGAACTTAAATTTTGAATTAAAAAATGTGATGTGGCCAGCACATAACCTCCCGCCTAATACTACTCTTAAACGGAACAAAATAGTATTTGATGATACAGAAACATACCTTCTTATTTGTTTATTTTCTATTTATATTTGAAAATTTTAATTTTCTTTCGTATATTTATTTAATTTTTTGACATTTCACTAAGAAAACAGCTTCACAATCACAATGACATGTGTCACATTTCGTAAAAAATTGAAAATTTTTAAATGTTTCCATGGTCTACTAGGAATGCAAGATTTGTGAAATCTAATTTCTTTATATTTTGTTATCTCTAAATATAATGAAAATTAATAAAATTAGTGTAATCAAAACACATGTAAAATTAAATATTCTGCAACTTTCAAAATAACATAAATTGTTGAAAAAGGAAATTTAACCGTGTTTTTCACGAAAATCTGTTACGGGCTTCAAGTAAACTGCTACTTCCGGTTGACCAATTTTATCCAAAATCTAATCAGCTCTTCATTTCAATATAAGAAGCAATAATTCACAAAATTGTTTTTTTTTGTTGGTATTATAGTATTTGACACATACACACACACACACACACAAACACACACACACACACACACACACACACACATACACACACACAGAAAGAGAGAGAGAGACAGACAGACACAGACACAAACACACACACAGACACAGACACAGGCACAGATACAGACACAGGCACACATACACACACATACATACACACAGAAAACTCACTACCCAATTTTGCGACCAAAAACAATACCTCCCTTACCTAGAGGTAGGCGGGAGGTAAAAATTATACTTTAGTACCTTGATTGGGCGAGAGGTTATGTGCTGGCCACATCAGTTTTTCTACCAACCTAGAAAACATAAATTGTACTTTTATATTACAACACTCAATTGAGCTATAATGAAACTCCTTTGGATGTCATAATATTTCGACATTATGTTAATGATTAATCAATATTTTTTTGTGTTTTTGACACATGTCAAAACAGCAAAACTTTAAACTGTCGTATCTTTTTTTAGAAGCTGCAAATATTTGTGAAATACATCTGAATTGTCCTCTAAATTTCAAGCAATTTATTTTCGAAATATTAGATTATCCTTAAATGAAAATCACAGTTGAAAATAATTATTTTATTTACAACAGTTACTTATAAATACAATTAAAACCTACTTTAAAAATCTCCTACAATGTTTTCATAAAACACTTTTTGCAAAACCGGTTTCATTCGTCTTCTAAACTAAATGTCGAATATTTAGCTCGTTGTAAAAGTCTACGAATGGCTCGAGTCTGTACTCTTCGATGAAACTCTGAATCTGGTTTAATAATATCGAGGTAATCTTGTAAATCCAGTCGATAAAGTTCACAATATTCAATGCTTACGACACTAGCGACGCGACGAGTGGTTACAGAATGAATTAAACCAATCTCTCCGAAGTAATCGCCATCGCTTAAATGGCAGATTTCTCTGCCTTGCCGACCATAAACTGCTACTGTGCCAGTTGCAATAAAATACATACAACTTGCTTTTTCTCCTTCAGTGATTATCTGAAACCCTGAGAAAAAAACACATGCTATTTTTTTTTCAAACAGAAAATATATTTATTAATCTTAAAAGCTTCAAAAAATGTTCAATAGTTATATCACGAGTGCTAAGAATTTAATCGATTAAATTTGACATGTGTAGTAATACGGAGCGCGGATGTGGATGGATTGGCGTTGGATATCTTCAGGGCGTCTCGTATTAATTAAGCCTGACTAGAGAGAGATAACATCATGTTTATTAACGATGACAATTATGTCATTAACAAATTACAAAAGCAGAAACAAAATATTGTTGCACAAAATGAAACAATGTTAATAGAAACAACAATATAACAATGACGATGGCTGGTGACGTCGGCTGATGACGTCAGCTGATGACGTCGGCTGGTGACGTCGACTGATGACGTCAGAGTGCCGTCGGATGGCGGCGTGGACTCGACGATGGCGGCTTGCTACGGTCGAGCAGCAGCTGAGGAAGGCGGCGGTGTGCGGCTTGATGACGTCGGCGTGGGACGTGGAGGACCTTCGCTCAGTGGATGTCTTCAGAGTAACTGGGACTTCGCTACCAGTTGGTGGAGACAGAATCGTACCTGATTCTGTGGCGGCGAGAAGGTGATGACGTCGACTGGGGACGTGGAGGACCTTCTTTCGTCGAAGATGTCTTCTACGTTGTAACCGGGACTTAGCCAGCGGTTGAAGATGTCTTCGGTTTCTTTAAAGGTGCAATCGGGACTTAGCCAGCGATTGTTGAAGAGGTGCAACTGGGACTTAGCCAGCAGTTGTTGAAGATGTCTTCGTAGAGGTGCAATCGGGACTTAGCCAGCGATTGTGATGAGTGAGAGTCTGGAGCGACTCTGCCTGTAGCAGCAAATTCGTCTCCTTTTATACCCGTGGCTTGTGTGGACAGTGTACCGTTGTCATAGTTACTGCATACGCAAGCAATTGCTTAGCATTTCTTTCGCAGTTTCTGATTTTCACATTAGTTCGTGCAGCGGCGATAGATGGCAGGACGGGTACGTGCAACAGTGATTGCTATATGTAATTCGCGTAGCGGCGGTAGATGGCAGGACGGGTATGTGCAACAGCGATTGACAGATGTAGGGTGAAGTTTGTTCATTAAGATGGCGTCCGGTAACAGTAGCTTATGCAAAAAAAATTTGCTTGAAAAGTGTTTGAGTACATAATAATTATTATGTACGATAAAACTTTTTTAAAAGCAAAATTTTGTAAATAAGCTAGACATCAAATTTAATCGATTCAATTCTTTAGCACGAGGGGTATATGTCAAGATTATTTCATGAATTCATAGCATCAACTTAAATATTTGCCAAGAAATTGTACTAAAACAGATTTTGACACATTTTCACATAAATAAATCAGTACACACATAAGCAAAAGGCACCCTAAATTTTGTTGTTATAGTGTAACTATAGCAAATTGATTGTTTTTCTTTTTACTTGTCAAATAAATGTCAAAAATTAATAAATAAAAATAGCTTGAAATGAATAATTCAACATGTTTAAAGACAAAGAATACCAGTAAAGGTAAAGAACATGTAAGTATTTTGCTTCTGCAACTAATTATCCGGCTAAATATGCCTTCAAAATGTTCAAAATTTGCACATAAAAGCTAGCGATGAAACAGCATCACTTATCTAAAATGCACAACAATGGAAAATGAGACATTCTAATTAGTCAAATTTGTAATGAGTGAAATAATCTGTCTTATTATTGTTGGCTGTTTTGTTATATTAATTTATGTTTGTTTCATTTTGAACCGTCAAATTATTAAATTACAATCTAATTTTTCATAATGTTTTATTTTGTCTGTCGCCGGAGTAAAAGTGCTGCCTGTACATCTACTTGTTCAATACAAATTCATAATAACCTATTTTTATGACGTGTGAAAAAATTAAACACTTCTTTCCTTTAAATGTATAATATACTAGTTTTGCGACCGGCAGAAAAACTGGGTTTCTGGTACCAAAACCGTAGCAGACTTGTACACTTTCTCTCCCGTCAGGAGAGAAAGTAACAATGTAACATATAAACAAATCATAAATTATATTTAGTACAAGATATGGTAGGCTCCGCAAATAGTGTGCACCTAATATATTGTACAGAGCCAGACATAAACGGGCACGAGTCGTAAACCAAAACAAGCGCAATGTACAAACTTGAAAAAATTCATGTATGCGCATAAAGGATCAAGGTCGCCTCTTGCCAGCGCGCGCTTTTCAAATTCATCTGGTTTTACAAAAAAAAAAATACTTTACTTTGTACAGTTAAACTTTGTCTTACCTGCATCGTACGAATCAGGTATTAGTCTTGAAGCAAGTGAACTAATAAATAAATTCGGCAAATTTATAAACAAATGACAAGTGCGTATAATATCCATTGAAGTCTGTGCAAAAATCTCATACTGCATATGTTTTTGTAGCATACTCAATATTTCAGTTTCTTTATAAGCAGCTCTATTCAAAATCTTGTGCATGTGATTTCGTACATTTTTTGTAGTTGATGAATCCATTTCTAATCTGTTCTCAAATTCAGTAATTCGCTTGACAAAAAATGACAACTTCAGTTGAGCTCTTAGTTTGTTTTTTTGTATTTGCAAAATCAGCGCGAAAAAGAAACATTTGAAAATCCAACCTGATATTTGAGCGACGATATGAATTAGGTATTCTTCGGGATTTTGAAGGGTAAGTAATCGGATAGAACCGCCTACCATTGTGAGACTAGTAGCATAATTGGCATGCTCATACAGGCTACCAATTGTTAATGGCCTACCTAAATATACAAGATAATTATTTACAATTTAATCAGTGTATTATCTAGCGAATTCAACAAAATGTTTCAGACAAAAATCGAGAGGTTTCAAGGGCCAAGGTGCCCTTGAATTTGATCTTGAAACAAATTATCAAGGTCAAGTGAAGGTTAACCTCAATTTTTAAATAAAACTCAATATTTTTATTTCAGTTTCATATTCTGTGCAACAAAAAATATATATCTTGTATGAAACATATTTCTTGAAATTCATAAACGCCCTCTTGTGAAAAAAGAAGCATTATAAAAATAATTTTTGGTACTCATACATTGAAATGAGTTAGCGTTGCCTAAGCAACGTCCGAAATGTGCATTTCCCAGGTCTCCACCAGATAGACAACCAGGAAATTTCGACGAAAACATTTCTATTTCTAAAGCGTTTATTAATAAATTATATTTATAATAAAATAATATAGTATTTCAAACATTCCTTTACATAATATTAATATAAACAATGATGGAATAAGACTGAAATTGAATTTTAAAATAACAAATTTAGTGCATTTGGTTACCAATGTTGGCAATAAAATCTGCAGGATATGACAGCTGTAAAATACATAACCTACAAATGTAATGTTAGTTATCTCAATATAAATAAGAAATATAATAAATTTACAAGTGAATACAGTAAATATTATAAATATGTTAATTGTTTTCTAATATATTAGACAAATTAATTTGTGTGTTTATATTTATAGTTCAACTTTGACAATTATCAAAATAACTCCTTGAAGAACTGCATTTCTTTGTATGGACTGTTATTAGTTTTAAACTTTTCGTACAAAAAATATTGTACAAACCTCTTGCGAGAACTCGGTTCCCGGATTCGTTCTATGGCTCATCCGGGAACCAAGCGTTCCCGTATTTGATAAATAAATAACTATTTTGCGCCTGTTATAAAATAAATTGGAAAATATTTGTATAAAAATTATGAAATAACTTTTGTTTTTAAACAAACTTGAAATCAAAACTTTCAAAAACTTTTTGTCACAAATATTGATACGTTTATTTCAAATATGAGAGTAGCTATAAAAAAAAGTTTCAAATAAAAAATGTTGGCAACACTGTTTTATACAAAAAAGGTCATATAAGATTTTTTTGTAACTGTTTCCGGTTCAGAGAAATTCGGCAGTATATGAGTTTCCGCTCAATTAATACTTAAAATATTTTATCACAAATATTGATACGTTTATTTCAAATATAAGAGTAGCTATAAAAAAAAGTTTCAAATAAAAATTGTTGGCAACACTGTTTTAAACAAAAAAGGTCATTTGAGATTTTTTCGTAACTGTTTCCGGTTCAGAGAAATTCGACAGTATATGACTTCCCGCCCAAATAAATTTAACTAATACTTACAACAATAGTTTTATATTCAGGATTATGGTCATTAATCACTCATCTTTGTGAATAATGACTATAATAATCTCTCATTTAATAAACTATATTTATTTTAGTAATAAACAATCAGATTATCTAATATATAAATACAAAAAATTAACTTTGAATTGATGAAAAATTATTTCTTACCAATAGCATCGTATCTTCGTTGCAATTTAGTTTCAAAACAATCTCTTTTCTTTCCTTTGTAATACATTATCATATTCGGTACCAAAATATGCATACAAGTCAAACAAAATTTCACGTAGAAAAATATAAACATAATAGCGAATAATCGATATAAAAGTTCAGAATTTTTTGGATAATCACTGAATCCCATTTTTACGTTTTTAAAAAGAGTTACGAGGCGGAAGTGACGTAGTATTCGCAAGAAAACCAAGTAATATGTAATTTTTCTTCTGTCCAAGTTGGGTTTGAATAATAAAGCAATGTTTACAAAAGTTATACAGTCGATAATGAAGTATGATTTGAAATATTTCAAAGCGATTTTTCCTGAAAAAAATAATATATTTTCATTCTTTAATCCTAATAAATTAGTTATTTTTTGCGGACGATGTATCTTGGCGAGTTGAAGTAATTTAGAATTTTCTGTGACAAGGAACAAGTTTTAAAAATTATTTTCATGGCAGAAAATGTTTATTTTAAATGTTCAAACATTATAGACAAGAAAAATTTATTTGTGTAAAAAAAATACTACAATGTTACAGACAAAATGCAGATAAAATAATAAAAAAATTGAAGCTCCTAAACTAATGTAAGTGATAAAAAAAAAACCATTGATATTGGACAACCCAATACAAAGTTATGCGTCGTAGAAAAGGTAACAACTATTTTCCTACCCTTAGAAATGAAAGTTTTATTTCAAATTTACATGGTACCAACTTCAAGGTATACCCTATGCAATAAAACGAGAATCATTAATATCAGACCATTTTGTAAAAAGTTATGCGTGGTTAATTGTAGAACAAACATCCCCTATTTTCCTACCCTTAGGGATGAAATTTTTATTTAAAATTTACATGGTACCAACTTCAAGGTATACCCTATGCAATAAAATAAGAATCATTAATTTTGGACCACTTTGTAAAAAGTTATGCGTGGTTAACTGTAGAACAAACATCCTCTATTTTCCTACCCTTAGGGATGAAATTTTTATTTCAAATTTACATGGTACCAACTTCAAGGTATACCCTATGCAATAAAATGAGAATGATTAATTTCGGACAACTTTGTAAAAAGTTATGCGTGGTTAATTTCAGAACAAACATCCCCTATTTTCCTACCCTTAGGGATGAAATTTTTATTTTAAATTTACATGGTACCAACTTCAAGGTATACCATATGCAATAAAATGATAATCATTAATTTCGGACAACTTTGTAAAAAGTTATGCGTGGTTAACTGTAGAACAAACATCCCGTATTTTCCTACCCTTAGGGATGAAATTTTTATTTCAAATTTTCATGGTACCAACTTCAAGGTATACCCTATGCAATAAAATGAGAATGATTAATTTCGGACAACTTTGTAAAAAGTTATGCGTGGTTAATTTCAGAACAAACATCCCCTATTTTCCTACCCTTAGGGATGAAATTTTTATTTTAAATTTACATGGTACCAACTTCAAGGTATACCATATGCAATAAAATGATAATCATTAATTTCGGACAACTTTGTAAAAAGTTATGCGTGGTTAACTGTAGAACAAACATCCCCTATTTTTCTACCCTTAGGAATGATATTTTTATTTCAAATTTAGCTGAGGCCTACATTGAAGTATACCGAATCCAGTAAAAAACGAATCATCGAAATCGGACAACCCAGTACAAAGTTATGCGTGGTAAAAAAGGTAACAGTTAAAAATGCCCTATTTTTCTACACTTAGGGATGAAAGTTTTATTTAAAATTTACATGGTACCAACTTCAAGGTATACCCTATGCAATAAAACAAGAATCATTAATATCGGACTACTTTGTAAAAAGTTATGCGTGGTTAATTGTAGAACAAACATCCCCTATTTTCCTACCCTTAGGGTTGAAATTTTTATTTCAAATTTCACTGGGTCCTACATTAAAGTATCTTCAATCCAATAAAAAAAGAATCATTGAAATCGGACAATCCAGTACAAAGTTATGCGTGGGAGAAACGATAACAGATAAAAACTCAGTTTGTTTATCCTTAGGGACAAAATTTTTATTTCAAATTTATCTGGGGTTAACTTCAAGGTTTATCCTATCCAACAAAAAAATAATCATCAAAATCAGACTAGTCTGTAAAAAGTTATACGTGGTCAAACAAAAATAGAAATATTAAATCAAACTGCATTCGTTTTGCTTGCCAAGATACATCGTTCGGAAACCATAATAAAGAAGTATATAAAATATATTTACCTTGTTCCAAAATAACTTTAGGCTCTGCAGTTTTATAAATTCCAAATCCAAGAATAAAATTATCTCTTTTTTGGATATTTTCAATGTAGCCAATGAAAAAGTTAAAAAATACATCTAATGTTGAAAGAACATTTAAAAACATAATAGTTTTTATAAAAGTCTTGCACCAATCTTGACGTGTTTTCACACAAAAGGTAGCTTCCAAAAGGTCAAAAGCTACATTTAAAACATACACAAAACACATAATTATTTGCCAACAATAATTAAAAGCACTGTAAGGATGAATAGAAAACCATAAATTTGACTGGGTATGCCGAAATTCTTCTAGCTTCAAAGCAAGAGAACTTCGAAATAAAAACTTTGTTTTTGGATGATTTATAGATACAGTTGTAATCTTACGAATAAATTGCTTAATTTTTTTCCATTTTGTAAGATTAGGTTGATTTTTGGTAATTTCGTAACTGGCTTCAAATTTGCAAAAA
The DNA here is from genome assembly GCA_963942605.1 of Poecilus cupreus. Classification (NCBI taxonomy): domain Eukaryota; kingdom Metazoa; phylum Arthropoda; class Insecta; order Coleoptera; family Carabidae; genus Poecilus; species Poecilus cupreus. The sequence continues at coordinate 39,228,270 of OZ012713.1, forward strand.
TGTTTTCTTGGTTTGACCATTATTACTGCTTTTGACAAACGTCAATGATTGATATATGTTGCTAGGGTTACGCGCATGTGTTGTACAGTGCTGACAACTATCTAAATTTTATAAAACTATATATACAGTTTGTACGAAAGTAGGTCAAACATACGGGCTGAAGATAGCGCAACATAAACATGACTTTTTTGAAACAACATATCAATATTTTATAATGTTTTATAGCTACATTTATAGATAAAAGTCCAAAGTTTTGTAATCAATTTTAAAAGCTAATTTTGTTTACAAATTATACATGAACATAATTGTCAAAGTAGTAAAATATATGTCACACATTTCCATGAACGACTACAGTAATGCAAATAATTTGTGTATTTATAAATATGATCGTCTATAACATACTAAAATTATTTTTCATTTGAATTTACAGTTTTTGAGAAACAAATAAAAATATACCAATCAATTTTTATTTTTGTTCGTCAAAAACTGTAAATTTAAATTGAAAATAAACTTGGTATGTTATAAATGAGCATATTTACAAATATACGAAATATTTTCATTACTGTAGTCGTTCATGGGAATGAGAAATGCAGTTTCAAAGTTCTGAATTTTACCAACCAGACTTCAACGAATATTTTTTTATAGTTCAATGTTTCAGTTATCCTTTTCATCCACATATATAAATACTAGAATGTTCAAAGACCTCACTGTAATAATTGTTTTGTTTTTCCATAAGAATAATTGTAAGAAATAATTTATTCAAATTTGTATTTGCAAAACAAAATTCATGGGAGTGAACGAACCCAACGAAAATATGTACTTCATCTGACATTGCAGTACAAGTCACTGTAAGAATCCATGAAATTTTGACGGATGGTGGTTGCTGGATCATAAAATAAAATAAATGAAGAATACAGAATTTGCTGTTTTTGTTTTTTTAATTTAATGTTTCGTTCTTTCGACGCGTATGTTTGACCTTAAAAAAAAAACAGCGTTATTCTATTTCACAAAATTATTAGAATTGCTTGAAATATAGTTGACAGTTCAAAACTATTTCATAAAAAATTCATACAAATCATTGACAGCCCCTAAAATAATTTATGACAGTTGTGTCAACATGTCAAAAAAAAACAAAAAATAATTTTGATAAATCGGTAGCTGTAACATTTATTGACATAATATCGAAATGTCATTACATTTCAGAGATTGTGTAACAAGTAAATACTACAGGAATGTCTACAAACCCAGTGCGAAGCCTGGCAACGTTGTATTCAGCGCGCGAAAATTCAAATGTGTCAAATTAATATTAACTTACAATTTGTATATTTGGGTAGTTATTTTTGAGGGAAGAGCGTATTACCTACAGGGTGCAAGGTAGTTCTGGGTACATTTACATGAAACGTGAATGTGTATAATGGTGTGTTAGTGCCTAATGAATGTTGCATGTGGATGAAGAAGTATGAACGACGTATAACTGCTGTGGAATTTTTGGAAATGAGGTATTTGAGAGGAAAGTGATGGAGTGACACATTTCTGTGTGTGTAGTTGAGAAGAATGTTGTTAAGAAAGTGGGGGTGTGTTAGTTTGAACATGTTGAGCGAATGTCGAATAAAAGTTTGGTGAAATAAGAAATAAATTGTTAGGTTTTTTTAATGTGTGCGAGGCGAAAGTGGTGTGTCAGGATAGGAATGTTTGATTGTTGGTTGACTGTGTTTCTGGGTTCGTGCTATCCCACTGAGTGGGATATAGCGTGATGTTATGTATATATGTAAAAATTAACACAAAAGTTTAAAATAAATGTTTTATTATTAATTTAAGTATAACAGTATTAAACTAAACAGTATTAGAATAAAATAATACAATAAAAATACGTAAAATTAAAAATATTTTTCATTTTTCATCTTGATGACGTGCAGTATCTGGAGTCAGTGACACCTGAGAACCATCAGCATAAATATTTCGGCTTATAAATTGATGGGCCGCCCTGTAAAACAAAAGAAAAAACAATAGATGTGACCAAAACATAACTTCCCGGTTATATAACTTGTAAACGGTACAAAATATCAAAAAATGTTTCAAATAAAAATTGTAGCCAATACAATTCTACATATTTTACTTTATAACAAATTTTATAGTCACTCAATTATTTACTTATTATTTAATACCACCAAAATCTAATCAACGTGCAACAAGACCCCAAGAAGCCTAAATATGAAATTTGAATAAGATATCTTTAGATTTATGAGTGGACAACACAGCACTTCTCGGCTAAATATGCTGATAATTTTTTAACGGAGCAAAATATAGAAAAATGTTTCAAATAAATATTTTAGCCAATGCTATTTTACATCTTTTACCTAATAACATAAATTGTTTTAACTCAATTATTTACTGAGATATTCGCAAAAAACTGTTTTGGGTGTCAAGTAAACTACCACTTTCGGTTATTGGAATACCACCAAAATCTAATCAACGTACAACAAGGCCCCTATAAGCCTAAATATGAAATTTGAATAAGATATATTTAGGTTTATGTGTGCGCAACACAGCACTTCTCGGATAAATAAGCTGATAATTTTTGAACGGAGCAAAATATAGAAAAATGTTTCAAATAAATGTTGTATCCAATGCTATTTTACATCTTTTACCTAATAACATAAATTGTTGTAATTCAATTATTTACTGAGATATTCGGAAAAAACTGTTTTGGGTGTCAAGTAAACTACCACTTCCGGTTATTGGAATACCCCTAAAATCTAATCAACGTGCAACAAGATCCCTAGAAGTCTAAATATGAAATTTGAATAAGATATCTTTAGATTTATGTGTGAGCAACACAGCACTTCTCGGATAAATAAGCTGATAATTTTTGAACGGAGCAAAATATAGAAAAATATTTCAAATAAATGTTATAGCCAATACTATTTTACATCTTTTACCTAATAACACAAATTGTTGTAAATCAATTATTTACTGAGATATTCTCAAAAAACTGTTTTGAGTTTCAAGTAAACTGCCACTTCCGGTTATTGGAATACCAGCAAAATCTGATCAACGTGCAACAAGATCCCTATAAGTCTAAATATGGAATTTGAATAAGATATCTTTAGATTTATGAGTGGACAACACAGCACTTCTCGGATAAATATGCTGATAATTTTTTAACGGAGCAAAATATAGAAAAATGTTTCAAATAAATGTTGTAGCCAATGCTATTCTACATCTTTTACCTAATAACATAAATTTTTATAATTTAATTATTTACTGAGATATTCTCAAAAAACTGTTTTGGGTTTCAAGTAAACTGCCACTTCCGGTTATTGGATTTCCACCAAAATCTACTCAACTTACAACCTGATCTTACAAATACTAAATATAAAATTTGAAATATTTTGCGCACCTTACACGGAAGATCTACGTGTGGAAGCTAAACGCTGAGAAGAGCCAACTTTTATTCTTCTATGAAATTCCGAGTTTGGTTTAATGACATCTAGATAATCATGCACGTCCAGTCTGTAAAGTTGGCAGTACTCAATGCTCACGACGCTAGCGACACGACGAGTTTTTTTAGAACGAATAAGTCCAATTTCTCCAAAATAATCGCCATCACTTAAATGGCAGATTTCTCTCCCTTGTCGACCATAAACTGCTACTGTTCCAGTTGCAATGAAATACATACATTTTGCTGTTTCTCCCAAGGCCACTATTTCAATACCTGGTACAATATACAACTTGTAAATTCATAAATTTAACTTGTATAATCCCGGCAATTTCGACTACAATAGCGAAAACCGGTTATGGTGAACTTACAGGAATAGAAAACAGGTTTTGCTTACAAGCTCTTTCGGTTCACAATCGCTTACACAATGACTATATAAAGAATTGACCTGAGAAGTTCTTATTGTGGAAATTGTCGACCACTAACAAACTGTTTCACTGGATGCTGTTACTCGAGGGGCGTACACTCGAGAAAAAAAAAATGCAGCACTTGAAAATGCACCAAAATGTCTAAAGTTACGAATGCCATAACTCGATTGCATTTAGTTGAAATTAGATGATTCTTCAAGTTTTAGAAACTTTGAAATGTTCTCTTTAATGTGATGCTAGTCAATATGATATCAACCCCTTCCCGCCCCCTGATGTGTCCAGCACATAACCTCCCGCCCAATACTATTAAACGGTACAAAATAGTATTTGATGATACAGAAACATACCTTCTTATTTGTTTATTTTCTATTTATATTTGAGAATTTTAATTTTCTTTCGTATATTTATTTAATTTTTTGACATTTCACTGAGAAAACAGCTTCACAATCACAATGACATGTGTCACATTTCGTACAAAATTGAAAATATTTAAATGTTCCCATGGTGGAAAGCAAGATTTGTGAAATCTAATTTCTTTATATTTTATTATCTTTAAATCTAATGAAAATTAATAAAATTAGTGTAATCAAAACACATGCAAAATTAAATATTCTACAACTTTCAAAATAACATAAATTGTTGTAAAAGGAAATTTAACCGTGTTTTTACACGAAAAACTGTTAAGGGCTTCAAGTAAACTGCTACTTCCGGTTGACCAATTTTATCCAAAATCTAATCAGCTCTTCATTTAAATAAAAGAAGCAAAAATTCACAAAACTGTATTTTTTGGTATTATAGTATTTGAGTTATGCGAGACGTAAAAATTGCCACAGACTACACACACACACCCACACAACCCCCCCCCCCCCCCACACACACACACACATATATACATACATACAGACATCATCGCGAAAATAGTAAAATCGTATTGTAGGGACCCTAAAACGTGCTTATTCATTGAAAACTCACTACCTAATTTTTTGACCAAAAATACCTCCCTTACCTAGAGGTAGGCGGGAGGTAAAAATGTTCAACTTTGACAGCTCGTACGCAAAGCTAAAAAAATCGTAGACTCAATTGGCAAACAGGGCAATAAAGTTCAAGCATTTTCCTTTAACTTTCACAATTTCGCGCCAAATTGTCGTAGCTACTCGAAACTTGAGAAATTTAAAGAAAAATGTTTTTACTTTATTGCCCTGTTTGCTAATTGAGTCTACGATTTTTTTGGCACTGCGTACGAGCTGTCAAAGTTAGACATTTTTTTATAGGGGGTGGGAGAGGGTTGATATCATATTGACTAGCATCACATTAAAGAGAACATTTCAAAGTATCTAACACTCAAAGAATCATCCAATTTCAACTAAATACAACCGAGTTATGGCACTCGGAAATATAGATATTTTGGTGCATTTTTTAGCGCTGCATTTTTGTTTTTCCTCGAGTTTATATTCGGAGCGAGTGTTAGCTCGCACGAACGACTACTCTACGATGATTCACATTCTATTGTTAATTCTTGACTTTCTTTTTCATCGAGTGTATTTAATTTTAAGTATAAACAGATTTGTTTGCTAAAAGCAGAGCTTGTAAGCAAAACCTGTTTGCTATTCCTGTAAGTTCACCATAACCGGTTTACGCTAGTCCAAATGCTTGTATATACTTGACGTATATTTATGCGCAAGGCAATGCTACCAACATAACATATTAAATACCTGCATCATACGTTTCGTATTTCAGTCTTTCTGCTAACGAACAAATAAATATATTAGGTAAGTTCGCAAATAGATGACAGGTCCTAATTAGGTCCATTGAAGACTGAGCAAATATTTCATACTGCATATGTCGTTGCAGTGTATTTAAAATCTCTTTGTCGTTGAAGAATTCTGTCTTCAAAGTATTTTGAAGATATGAATCCACGTGTAAAGCTGTTACGTCATCGACGTTTTTAAAACGTTGAAAATCAGACACAGATTTGAAGAAGAATAAAAACTTTAAATGTGACTGAAAGGAGTCGGTCATAAACTTCATGAGCAGAGTGAAAAAAAATGCTTTTAATACCCAACCACTCAATATACTAAGACAATGAATTATATATCCTTCTGTATGTTGGAACTGTAACATATGAGTAGCTGTTCCGATCATTGTGAGACCCGTGACGTAATTGGCGTGCTCGTAGAGGTCACCCAAGGTTAAAGTTCTTCCTGAAATATTTACAGGGTGTAACGAAAAATACTGCGAAGTTTTATTAAATTGTTTAATGTCAAAATAATATTCTATATATTTTTATCTCCCGCCATATGTTGTAAGGGAGGTATAGGAATCATGCTAAAATTTGGTAGTTAATTATTTAGTGAGATGTTCACCAAAAACTGTTTTGGATTTCATGTAAATTACCATTTCCGGTTATTGGATTATCACCAAAAACTAATCAGCTCTTCCAAAGAGGATACAATTGATATATACAAAATATCAACATTATCTGTTTAGTAGTTTTTGAGAAACCATATCTCCAAAGATCCACACAGACAGACAGACAAACATATGGACAGGTTGTCAGAAAGACAGACTGACAAACAGACAGACAAACAAATTGAGAGATAGACATGCTGACAGACATACTTACAGATTGTCAGATAGACAGATAAACTGAGAGACAGACATACTGACAGATTGTTAGACAAGCAGACTAACAAACAGACAGACTGATAGAGAAACAGGCAAATAAACTGAGAGACAGACATACTGACAGACAGATATACTGACAGATTGTCAGACAAGCAGACTAACAAACAGACAGACTGACAGAGAGACAGACAGACAAACTAAGAGACAGATAAACTGACAGACAGACATACTGACAGAATGTCAGACAAGCAGACTAACAAACAGACAGACTGATAGAGAAACAGACAGACAAACTGAGAGACAGACATACTGTCAGATTGTCAGACAAGCAGACTAACAAACAGTCAGACTGACAGAGACACAGACAAAAAACTGAGAGAAAACATACTAACAGACAGACACTCTTCCATATTGTAAGACAGGCTGACTGACAAACAGACAGACAGGCATACTGACAAGACACACATACTGACAGACAGACATACTTACAGATTGTCAGACAGTCAGACTGACAAACAGACAGACAGACATACTGACAAAACAGACATACTGATTGACAGACACACTTATAGATTGTCAGACAGACAGACTGACAGGACAGACATACTGACAGACAGACATTCTTACATATTGTCAGACACACAGACTGACAGACTAATAGACTGACAGACTAATAGACTGACAAGACAGACATACTGACAGACAGATATACTTACAGATTGTCAGACAGACAGATAAACTGAGAGACAGACATACTGACAGACAAACATACTGACAGATTGTCAGACAAGCAGACTAACAAACAGACAAACTGATAGAGAAACAAACAGATAAACTGAGAGACAGACATACTGACAGACAGACATACTGACGATTGTATGACAAGCTGACTAACAAACTGACAGACCGACAGAGACAATGACAAACAAACTGAGAGACAAATATACTGACAGACAGACATTCTTCCATATTGTAAGACAGGCAGACTGACAAACAGACAGACAGGCATACTGACAAGACAGACATACTGACAGACAGACATACTTACAGATTGTCAGACTGATAAACAAATAGACAGACATACTGACAAGACAGACATACTGATAGACAGACATACTTATAGATTGTCAGACAGACAGACTGACAGAACAGACATACTGACAGACAGACATTCTTACATATTGTCAGCCACACAAACTGACAGACTAACGGACTAATAGAATGATAAGACAGACATACTGACAGACACATATACATAAAGATTGTCAGACAGACAGACTAACAAACAGACAGACAGACAGATTTACACAAAAATACCTAATCGCAAAACTACTAAAATCGTATTCTAGAAATTCTAAAACGTGCTCATCCTCTTAAAACTCACTACCCAACTTTTAACATGATTCCAATACATCCCTTACAGCTCATAGCGGGAGGTAAAATAACTACTCACCAATTTTATCATAATGTTTCCTCAATTTACTAGCCAAACTTTCTCTTTGCTTTCCTCCAAAAAACATTATCATATCTGGCAAAAGTATATGCAGACAAGTCAAGCAAAACTTAATATAAAAAAACAAAAATGTTACACAAAATATTTTGTAAACATTATACGGGTTATTGACATAAATTCTCAAACACATGTCAACAGTTCGAAAAACAGTGTAGAATCGAGCCTGACGGAGCATGCGCACAAATATCAAATAATAAGCAGTCTTTTTCCTATCCAAATATGGCCCCAAAAACACAGTACATGTGTTTAAAAAAGTAATAGAATCGATCAGAAAGAAAGATTTCAAATATTTTCGCGCGATTTTATCTGTAAAACAAAATACAATTAGTGGGATAAAGACAGCATGCTTTTTAGTTGTCTCTGTCGACTTCCAGAAACGTCAAAAATATTGATTCTAACCCTATTTTTACAAAAATACAAAAGCAACATTAATATATATAATATAGGAGTCGAGCTGTCAAATATTAAATTTAAACTTTAAAAAGACACATTACAAGTTTATTTGGATGTATTAACCGGAAATGGTAGTCAGAGATGTGTGGAAGGCAAAAAAACCATATTTGAATTTTAATTCCACGATTTAATACTGCCAGAGACATCTGTAGAAATGTTGTTTAAGTATTAAGAAATAATTTTGATAATTTAAATATGCAATGACTCTTTAAGTAATATATTTGTTATATACACAATATAAATTGTATAAATTAAATCTCATTTTCTATTTTGATAAAAGTTAGGTTAGCTTAAATATATTTTGACGTTTACATTTTTAATTTACATGTTTCTTAATCAATGTACATTATTAATATTAACAAATCAAAATGTCGAGAACTAAATAAGACAGTAAAAAATGTTGCAGACCAAATTTGCTAGGTTTTATGGGTCAAATTACGTTGACCTTCAATTTGCCCTTCAGACAAACACTCAAGGTTAAATGAAGGTTAACCTTGATTACTTCAACAAAACACAATATTTTATTTTAGATTCATATTCTGCAGGAAAAAATACCTAACTTTTGTAGGAAACATTTTTCTTGAAATAGTTTTGTTTGTTATACTAATTTGAATAAATTAAATTAAAACAAAATTTACATTAATATTCTCATTTCTTTAATAGTTTTAGGGGTGATTATTTGAGAGCTGAATTTAGGCAAAAATATATTAAAGCAAGATCTGTAAAGTAGGGTGTCACATAAATGAGGTGGCCAGCACATAACCTCCCGCCTAATACAACTTTTAAACGGTACAAAATATTATTTGATGATACAGAAACATACATTCTTTTTTGTGTATTTCCTATTTACATTTATGAACTTTAATTTTCTTTCGTATATTATTTAATTAATAATATTAGTTTAATAAAAATAACATAAATTATTGAAAAGCTAAGTTTAACCCTGTTTTTTCATGGAACACTGCTACTTCCGGTTAACCAATTTTATCCAAAATCTAATCAGCTCTTTATTTAAATATAAGAAGCAAAATACACAAAATTGTATTTTTTGGTATTGTAGTATTTGAGTTATGCGAGACGAAAAATCAGTACACACCTACACACACACACACACACACACACACACACACACACACACACACACACACACACATACACCTACATACACACCTGCACATACACACACACACACACACACACACACACACACACACACACACACACACACACATACACCTACATACACACCTGCACATACACACACACATACATATATATATATATATATATACATACATACATACACACATACATACACACACACACACCTAAACACACACACACACACACACATACACCTACATACACACACATACATACATATATATACATACATACACACATACATACATACATACATAGTCACACACACACACACACACACCTACATACATTTATACATACATACATACACCTACACATACACACACACACCTACACACACACACACACACACACACACACACACACACACACACACACACACACACACACACACACACACACACACATCCAGACATAATGACAAAAATAGTAAAATCGTATTGTAGGTACTCTAAAACGTGCTCATTCTTAATTTTTTTATTTTAAAACAATACCACCCTTGCTCAGAGGTAAGGGGGAGGTAACCTTTATTTAACCTTGAGAATTAGTCTCAAGGACATTTCAAGGTCACCCTAACTTGACCCCTTAAAACCTACCAACTTTAACCTAAAACATTTTTGAACATTTTGCTTATATCTCAAGATATTCCTGTGATAAAAAAAAATTATTATAAATACCCTTTAGGGTATAAAAACCCACATACCTTGTTCAAGAATAATTGTAGCTTCGGCATTATTATACACACTTTTTCCAAGTACAATATTATCTGTCTTCTGTACCTTTTCCAAATACCCAATAAAAAAATTGAAACAGACATCCATCCATGTTATAACATTTAAAAACATCATATATTTCATAAAATTCAAGCTCCAGGATTTAGAATATTTAACCAGAAACGTTACTTCTCCCAAATCAATAGCAACGTTTAACACATACACAAAACACATAATTATTTGCCAGAAATAATTAAAAGCACTGTAAGGATGAATAGAAAACCATAAATTTGTCTGTGTATGTCGACGTTTTTCTTTTTCCATTGCGTACGAACTTCGAAATAAGTATTTAGTTTTTGGATGACTAGCAGAAACAGTTGTCAAATTTCGAACCATTTTCTTTATCTTATTCCACAGACTAGCATTTGGGGCACTTTTATTGATATAATACAAAGTGTCAAACTGACAATCGTGCATTTCTTTTTCACACATTTTAGTTATTAATAATTAAAATTTGTAGAAAATAATTTTGACACATAAAAATATTTCTTACATTTGTGTTACCATAGCAATATTTGACAGCCACCTCCGCTAATTTTAAGGTTGGTACCATTGAAATCCACAAAATGTCAAATACACCCAAAAGCGTCATACTAGATATAATAGTTTATTAGTTATTTGTCAAACTAGAAAGCGGTTATTTTCCCCACTCAAGCTTGAGCGACTTGAACAACACAACACACAACTGACACGACAAAATTTAGGATATAAGACACTAGGCGGTGTTACACACAGATTGTCAGACAGACAGACTGACAAACAGGTAGACTGACAGATAGACAAACTGACAGACAGATAAAATGACAGACAGACAGAGATACACACTAACAAACATACGTACTTACAAATTGTCAGACAGGCAGTTTGACAAACGAACAGACTGACAGACAGATAGACTGACAGACAGACAAACAGACAAACTGACAAACTGACAGACAGATAGACACACATACAGACATCATCGCGAAACTATTAAAATCGTATTCTAGGGACCCTAAAACGTGCTGTTTCTCTGAAAACTCACTACCGAATTTTAACATGATTCTTTTACTTCCCTTACAGGATATGGCGGGAGGTAAAAATATAAAACATAACTGTAAGATAATTTAAAATGTATATCACTGAAATAAGAATTTTCAATAAAATTTGGAATTCTCTCTAGAGAAGAAAAATAAATATTTCTTAATATTTCAGGAGAAAACTGGTTGTGTATCCTGGTATATCCTGAAAAAAAAATTGTATATTGTATAACTAGTGCTGAAAGTAATACATTTCAGCACGATACTTTTCCAATGACCACAATTAAGTAAAGAAATTAAAAACAAAATAAAATTTGTATAAAAATATTAATACAGATTATGTTAATATAATTCCTATCAAAATTCGCAAAAAAATTTATTAAAATTTGATAAAAAATAGGCCAATCTTCTTAATCCATATAAATTCATCAAATTATTTACAACTGTCAAACTTTTAAATACTAATTTTTAGGTTAGTTTGCTCAGTTATCACAGAGTGTGATAAAATCTTATCAAACAGTTGTTGATGCATCTGATTGGTCAACGAGCTTTCAAATCATACTTGCTAGTAGTGTGCAAAGACCAACTTTCCGTAAAAGTAATACTTACAGTTAAGTTTAATATTTCAGCAATTTGTTATTTTGAAAATTGTAGAATATATTACACTAATTTTATTAATTTTCATTGGATTTAGAGCTAATAAAATATAAATATTGCATTTTTTTTTACGAAATGTGACACATGTCATTTGATTATGAAACTGTTTTCTTAGTGAAATGTCAAAAAATTAAATAAATATACGAAAGAAAATCAAATACTATTTTGTACCGTTTAAGAGTTGTATTGGGCGGGAGGTTATGTGCTGGCCACCTCAAATCTTTCAAAAATTGTTTATTACAAATTCTGAACTTTATAGGTTATACTTCAAGTCAATTTCAATTGAATGCTAATTAAATTAAATCAAATTTTAAAATTGTGTCATTGTTTATGCTTCCTAGTTTGGAAATAATAGAACAATAACTTTATAAATAATTTATTTATAAAACAATCGAATAATTATTCATCAAATTTTGGGGCCCAATATAAATGAGACTAGTCATCAATTTTCAATGTCATTTCATTTTTTATCATGACTTCAATCATAAAAAAGTTTGAGGAATATTGTGAATTCAAAACACCATTAATATGGAAAAATGTAATTCTAATAACTTTATTTCAACTACTTGGTATATATGGATTTATATTGCTACCACAAACAAAACTAATTTCATTCATTTGGGGTAAGTAAAATATAAATCATTTTCCCGAAATTGCAACTAGAGTACACGATATTTCTATTGGAAGTTTGCCAAAATACTAGCTAAGTTAAACTTTACATACTGTTACATCAAACTTGAATTACAAACCTAAAATACAAACAAATTATTCTATAATATTATTGTTGAATTTATTTATTACTTAGCTTTGATAATAATTTATCGGATTTAATGCAGATCACATGCAGAAACGTCTAAGAGTATATAAAAAAAAAATATTGAAAAATATATTCAAATTTGACAGCTTGATTCCTAGAATTTTTCATGCTCACAGCCATCGCTGCCTCATTAGCAAGCTGACGTTTTACAAATACATATGCTAAAATCTGATGTGGCCAGCACATAACCTCCCGCCCAAAACTACTCTTAAACGGTACAAAATAGTATTTGATGATACAGAAACATACCTTCTTATTTGTTTATTTTCTATTTATATTTGAGAATTTTAATTTTATTTCGCATATTTATTTAATTCTTCGACATTTCACTAAAAAAACAGCTTCACAATCAAAATGACATGTGTCACATTTCGTAAAAAAATTGAAAATATTTAAATGTTTCCATGGTGTACTAGGAATGCAAGATTTGTAAAATCTAATTTCTTTATATTTTATTATCTCTAAATCTAATGAAAATTAATAAAATTAGTGTAATCAAAATACATGTAAAATTAAATATTCTTCAACTTTCAAAATAACATAAATTGTTGAAAAAGGAAATTTAACCGTGTTTTCACGAAAAACCTAAAACGTGCTTATTCATTGAAAACTCACTACCCAATTTTTGACCAAAAACAATACCTCCCGTACCTAGAGGTAGGCGGGAGGTAGAAAATATTGAAAATTGTATTCAAATTTGACAGCTCGACTCCTAGTATTTTTCATGCTCACAGCCATCGCTACCTCATTAGCAAGTTGACGTTTTACAAATACAAAATGCTATTAATAATTTAACGATTTCGGGAAAATATAATGTATGTCTCAATGGTCATTCGTAATAAAAAGTAATACTTTAGTGCCTGTATTTGTACAAATATTACCTTCAAATTTTATATTTATAATTTGCAAGTCATACTTGAAAGTTGATTAAATTTTTGTGCTGTTCCATAAACCAAAAATTTACAGTAAAAATGCAAATCATCCAAAAGAACAATGACCATAATCCTGAATATTTTCTACTCCTGTAAATTCGGAATCACTTTTGAAAATAATCAAAATTCGTTGAAAACACACGTCAACATAAAATACATAATGCCAACTTACACATGTCAACTGAGTTTATGAGTTGTATTGGGCGGGAGGTTGTGTGCTGGCCACATCAGATTAATATAACGAAAACACAAGCATTCTCAATATAAATGTTTCCTACAAAAGTTAAGCATTTTTTCTGTATACATATACGAATATAAAATAAAAAATATTGAGTATCATTTAAAAATCAAGGTTAACCTTGATTTGACCTTGAGAATTTGTCTCAAGGACAAATTCAAGGTTACCCACTTAAAGCCAAGCAACTATTGTCTGAAACATTTTTTACCATTTTGCAAAAGTCAAACAATTAAATAAATATACGAAAGAAAATTAAACATAAATTGTAATGTTTAAGAGTAGTATTGGGCGGGAGGTAATGTATTCGAAGCAAATTATCTCAAAACCGGAAACAGTTACATTAAAATTACAAATAACAATTTTTGTTCCAAATTTAATTGCAAACAACTCTTATTTGAAACTTTTTTCTGTAACATGTCTTATAATCCAAATAAATTAGATTTACTGCTAACGATTTGTACCGTTTGAAGGTTAAGTTGGGCGGGAGGCAATTTATTCGAAGCGATTTATCTCAAAAGCGAAAACAGTTACAATAAAATTGCTAATAACATTTTTTGTTCCAAATTTAATTAGGTACATTTCTTATTTGAAGTTTTTTTCTGTAACATGTTTTATAATCAAAATAAATTAAGTTTATTGCTAACTATTTGTATCGTTTGAAGGTTAAGTTGGGCGGGAGGTTATATATTCGAAGCGATTTATCTCAAAACCGGAAACAGTTACAACAAAATTACTCATAACATTTTTTGTTTTAAATTTAATTAGGTACAATTCTTATTTGAAACTTTTTTCTGTAACATGTCTTATAATCAAAATAAATTAGGTTTATTGCTAACAATTTGTACCGTTTGAAGGTTAAGTTGGACGAGAGGCAATGTATTCGAAGCAACTTATTTCAAAACCGGAAACAGTTACAACAAAAAAACAAATAACATTTTTTGTTCTAAATTTAATTGCGAACAACTCTAATTTGAAGTTTTTTTCTGTAACATGTCTTATAATCAAAATAAATGGGGTTAACTGCTAACAATTTGTACCGTTTGAAGGTTAAGTTGGGCGGGAGGTTGTGTGTTTAACGCGATTTATCTCAAAATTGGAAACAGTTACAACAAAATTACTAATAACTTTTTTTGTTCTAAATTTAATTAGGTACAATTCTTATTTGAAACTTTTTTCTGTAACATGTCTTATAATCAAAATAAATTAAGTTTACTGCTAACAATTTGTACCGTTTGAAGGTTAAGTTGGACGAGAGGCAATGTATTCGAAGCAACTTATTTCAAAACCGGAAACAGTTACAACAAAATCACAAATAACATTTTTTGTTCTAAATTTAATTGCAAACAACTCTTATTTGAAACTTTTTTCTATAACAAGTCCCATAGTCAAAACAAATTAAGTTAACTGTTAACAAACCCAATTTTTTTTTAGGTTTTAGTTGTGGGCTCGTAGCTGACACTGCCATCTCTGCGGGTGCCCACAGACTATGGACACACAAAACGTATAAAGCTACTTTACCTATGAGAGTTATTGCTATGCTCTGCTATATGCTAGGTGGCCAATACTCGTTAGTAACTTGGGCGAGAGACCACCGCGCTCATCATAAGTTTGCTGACACTGACGCAGACCCGCATAGTGCGGGAAGAGGGTTTTTCTTCTCTCATTGTGGTTGGTTGATGATGAAACGTCATCCTGATCTTAGGGTGAAAGGCAAAGCTATTGATGTTAGTGATTTGTGGAGAGATCCCGTTGTACGTTTTCATCAAAAGTGAGTGGGATTTGGGTTGTTTATAGTACTGGAAATAACAAGTTTTGGAGGTTAAATGTGGCGGGAAATTTGAAATGAGAATGGTGTAGTTGGTTAACTAATAACTTTAGACAAAAAATAAATTGATAGGTTTATAAAGCAACAAAGGGGATATAATTGTACGGATGGTAAAATAAAATTAATATTTTGTTGTGAAAATAGATTTTACTGTGTCAATTTCTGATAGATTTCTAGATGTTGTAGATAAACAACATGTTATTTCTATGAAAAAAAATTAATTAACTTATATGTTTTTACCTCCCGCTACTTCCTGAAGGGAGGTTTAGGAAACATGCTAGTGAGTTTTTAGATGAGCGCGTTTTAGAGTGTTTATAATACGATTTTTAGTTTTGTGATGATGTCTTTGTTTGTCTGTCTGTCAGTTTGTCAGTCTGCCAGTCTGTTAATCTGTCAGTCAGTTTGTCTGTCAGTCTGTCTGTCTATTGTCAGTCTGACAGTTTGTCTGTCTGTCAGTGTCACTCTGTTAGTCTGTCAGTCTATCAGTCAGTTTGTCTGTCTATCAGTTAGTCTGATTGTCTGTCTATCAGTCAATCTGACAGTTTGTCTGTCTGTCAGGCTGTCAGGGTCAGTCTGTTAGTCTGTCAGTCTATCAGTCAGACTTTCTGTTAGTCTATCAGTCAGTCTGTCTGTCTATCAATCAGTCTGATAGTCTGTCTGTCTATCAGTTAGTCTATCAGCTTGTCTGTCTATCAGTTAGTCTAACAGTTTGTCTGTCTGTGGGGCTGTCAGTGTTAGTCTGTTAGTCTGTCAGTCTATCAGTCAATCTGTTTGTCTATCAGTCTGATAGTCTGGCTGTCTATTAGTCAGTCTGTCTGTATATCAGTCAATCTGTCAGTAAATCAGTCATTCTTTCTGTCTATCAGTCAATCTGTC
Organism: Poecilus cupreus; assembly: GCA_963942605.1. Taxonomy (NCBI): domain Eukaryota; kingdom Metazoa; phylum Arthropoda; class Insecta; order Coleoptera; family Carabidae; genus Poecilus; species Poecilus cupreus. The sequence goes on from OZ012713.1 coordinate 39,245,029, forward strand.
AGTCTGTCAGTTTGTTAGTCTGTTTGTGTGTTAGTCTGTCAGTCTATCAGTCAGTATGTCTGTCAGTCTGACAGTCTATCAGTCAGTCTGTCTGTCTATCAGTCTGTCTGTGTATCAGTTAATCTATCAGCTTGTCTGTCTATCAGTTAGTCTGACAGTTTGTCTGTCTGTGAGGCTGTCAGTGTTAGTCTGTTAGTCTGTCAGTCTATCAGTCAATCTGTTTGTCTATCAGTCTGATAGTTTGTCTGTCTAAAAGTCAGTCTGTTTGTATATCAGTCAATCTGTCAGTAAATCAGTAATTCTTTCTGTCTATCAGTCAATCTGTCTGTCAGTTTGTTAGTCTGTTTGTGTGTTAGTCTGTCAGTCTATCAGTCAGTGTGTCTGTCAGTCTGACAGTCTATCAGCCAGTCTGTCTGTCTATCAGTCAGTCTGTCTGTCTATCAGTCAATCTGTCAGTTTGTCAGTCTGTCTGTGTGTCAGTCTGTCAGTCTATCAGTTAGTCTGTCTGTCTATCAGTCAATCTGTCAGTTTGTTAGTCTGTCTGTGTGTCAGTCTGTCAGTCTATCAGTTAGTCTGTCTGTCTATCAGTCAATCTATCAGTTTGTCAGTCTGTCTGTTTGTCAGTCTGTCAGTCTATCAGTTAGTCTGTCTGTCTATCAGTCAATCTGTCAGTTTGTGAGTCTGTCTGTGTGTCAATCTGTCAGTCTATCAGTCAGTCTGTCTGTCTATCAGTCAGTCTGTCTGTCTATCAGTCAATCTGTCTGTGTGTCAGTCTGTCAGTCTATCAGTTAGTCTGTCTGTCTATCAGTTAGTCTGTCAGTTAGTTTGTCTGCCTATCAGTTAGTCTGTCTCTCTATCAGTTAGTCTGTCAGTCTCTCAGTTTATCAGTTAGTCTGTTTGTCTATCAGTCAGTCTGTCTATCTGTTAGTCTGTTTGTCTGTCTGTCTGTCAGTCTGGAGTTACGGTATCTCGAAAACTACTAAACAAAAAATTTTGATATTTTCTATATATCAATTGTATCCCTTTTGGAAGAGCTGATTAGTTTTTGGTGAAAATCCAATAACCGGAAGTGGTAGTTTACTTGAAGCATTGTCAAGTTATTTTGAAATGTCATTTTTTGACATGTTTTTCTGACAAACCCGTCATATTATTTATCACAGTATCTGCAATAAAATCTGAGAGTTTCCATTTGAGTTTATGAAGTTACCCTACCCTTTTTTCCAAGGGGTGAGGGGTAACTTTCATTTGATGCCATTCAAAAGTACTTCCAAAAATATTTAGGACGTTTTTTTTTTGTTTGTCAATCCGTTTTGTATTCCGCGAGATATTCAAGGAATCGAGCGGTCAAACAAAATGTGTATTATTTTATAATTTTCTTTACATTTTTTTCGAAAGTTTATGAACGACCTTTTGTTTATTTCTGGTATACTACATTACCTACAAACCTGCGTAGATATTTTAAAATTCAGAGCATAATATTTCGATTATTTAAAGAAATTTAAATTCGAAATTTAAAATGTGGTCTGATATTCTCATGCCTAAAATAATAAAAATTCTACTATAATATTCTCATACCTAAAAACATAAATGTGACTGTTTTTATAACTCTGCATCTATTGCTTATCCAGTACTATATACAGCATCAATAGATCAAACATGCGCGCGCATATTTTCTCACTTGACAGCTACGTTTTCTGTTTAGGTATTTTATTCCATTGCTGATTGTAATACACGTAATTTTTCCTTCGGCATTTGCTTATTACGTACTGGGAGAAACTATAAAGAACTGTATTTTTGTTGTATTTTTCTTCCGATACTTTTTATCAATAAATTTATTGTGGTGTACCAACAGCGTGGCCCATTATTGGGGCGATAAACCATATAACAAGTAAGTGAAATATAATATTTATACAACTCTTATTAGGCACTAACACACCATTATACGCATTGTTCTTTTCTATTACCACTTCTTATACAGGGTAATTCATTACGCACAGTAAAAATTGAAAGTGTTTTTAGAGAAAACCAAAACAATTTTGTTTAACTTTTTTGTTTAACATACACTTAAAATTAAAGTTGTATTTTTTTACAAATTATAAAAATTTAGATCATTTCAGTCACATATTATTCAATATTTCTTATAAGTTTTTAACTTTTCATTCATAATTTCCTTTATAAATTTTCTCGGTTGCAAAATCGTGACGTCATCTTGTAATAGAATGTACAGCATGCCAAAGCAAAAGAGGTGTTGATAACAAATAATAATTTGCTTTTCAAGGTTGTAATAATTACTTATTATTATTAAAATGAACACTCCGATAAATTAAATTAGATATTCGTTAATTATAACGTTTTTAGACAAAGAGTTTAGGACGTGTTAAAATAAAATGCTTTGATGTACTATACTTTGTCGCTTGTCGGTAATGTCGCTAGTCTCATTATCACACCTGTCATCTCCAGTCATATGTTGCAACGATTTTCAAATTAAACTTATGTTTATTATATTTGTTATATTATTTTGTCCAGCTAATATATTTGTAAAAACCTCTCAGTAAATAACAATGGCAGATAACAGTCAATTTGACAGTTGTTGTAGTTCCTCGCTCTCCACAAGAGCGTGTTTCGTACAATTACAAGATGACGTCACAAGCGAAACATTTGAAATGAAATGCCAATCGTATCTTAATAACTAAATGCCTTTTAATATTAAAATTAGTATCTATATTTATAATTTTACTCAAACTTACTGGAAAAAATTAAAATGAAAAAAGGTTTATGACTCCATTAATTGTAACAAATTCTCATTCATTAATTGATTTACTTTTGAACGGGACAAAACATCAAAAAATATTTCAAACAAAAATTGTAGCCAATAATATTCTACACATTTTTGATAATAATACAATATTTATAACTCAATTATTTATAGAGATATTCTTATAAAACTATTTTGCTCTTCAAGTAAACTATTACTTATAGTTAATAGATTACCACCAAAATCTATTTAGCTTGCAATTAGACCTTTATAACTATAAATATAAAATTTGAAAATAATTGTATGAATATATTTTGAGTTATCATATAGGTCAGTCAATGATAATTTATTTGTATAAGTATAACTTGAAACCTATTAAAGATAACATCTTTAAATTTTATATTTATACTTTAAATGTTCTTGCTACAATTTGATAAAATTTTTGGGGTAATCCATGTACCGAAAGTGGTAGTTTACTTGAAGCCCAAAACAGTTTTTTCAGAATATCTCAGTAAACAATTAAGTTACGACAATTTATGTTATTAGGTAAAAGATGTAAAATAGCATTGGCTACAATATTTATTTGAAACATTTTTCTATATTTTGCTCCGTTTAAAAATTATTAGCTTATTTACCCGAGAAGTGCTGTGTTGTCCGCACATAAATCTAAATATATCTTATTCAAATTTCATATTTAGGCTTCTTGGGGCCTTCTTGCAAGTTAATTAAATTTTGGTGGTATTCCAATAACCGGAAGTGGTAGTTTACTTGAAGCCCAAAACAGTTTTTTCAAAATATTTCAGTAAACAATTGAGTTAAGACAATTTATGTTATTAGGTAAAAGATGTAAAATAGCATTGGCTACAATATTTATTTGAAATATTTTTCTATATTTTGCTCCGTTCAAAAATTATCAGCTTATTTATCCGAGAAGTGCTGTGTTGTACACACATAAATCTAAATATATCTTATTCAAATTTCATATGTAGGCTTCTTGGGGCCTTGTTGCACGTTGATTAGATTTTGGTGGTATTCCAATAACCGGAAGTGGTAGTTTACTTGAAACCCAAAACAGTTTTTTGAGAATATCTCAGTAAATATTTGAGTTAAAAAAAATTGTTATTATTAAAAATGTGTAGAATATTATTGGCTACAACTATTATTTGAAACTTTTTTTTGTATTGTATACTGTTAATCAAATATATTCAATTTAGGAACATCAAAGCAACACAAAACGCAGTTCTCGCTTTCTTCTTAGTGGGAGAAGGCTGGCATAATTTCCACCATACTTTCCCCTGGGATTACCGTATAGGGGAATATGGGCAAGGTTGGCAATTCTCTGCTTACGTCATAGAGGCTTTTGCCAACCTAGGAATGGCGTATGATTTAAAAACAGCATCGCCTGATTTAATAAAAAAAGTTCTTGCGAAACAAGATTTACCCAAAAATTTTGAAGTTCCCGAAACTGGGTTAGCCGATAAAACAGAAACTGTTAATTGAATAATTATTGTATTATTAATTTATGTATTAAGTATTTGTGTATTGTAATTGAATAAATGTAAATTAATTTAAACGAAAAAAAAAAAAATTTATTTGCTAATACACTTTGACAACACAATTGACACGTTAAAAGTTAGGTTATTAGACGCAACAGTGTTGCCAATGCACCAATCGAAATTAAAATCGAGTTTTACAATATATTTTTTGTAGAATTATATTGGTAACACTTTATATTTCCCTCCCTAGAGAGGAAAAACCTATTTTTTTTACTGTTTCGTCAAAATAAATACGTGGTTTCTTGATATATCGAAAAAAAAATATTTCCCTTTTTCAAATTTCACCAAAATCATTTAGAATCTTTCTTAAGTTGTACAAACGTAAAATACAAATTTTTATAATTTTTTGTACAGTAGTACTTGAGAAAATCAACGAAACTCTACACATACATCCATCCACACACACAGACCCATACAAGCATCCTTGTACGAATAATATATATGAGTTCTATAGGGTCTAAAATGTGTTTTAAAAATGGTAGGTAAAAAAAGTTCTGTGCTACTATTACCACAAAAATTTAAATAACCTTCAAATTGACCTTGACAATTTTAAATATTAAATTTCAAAATGATATATTCATACACACAGACGTTATTAATAAAAGAGTATAATCATATTTTGGGAACCCTAAAAATTTTGACAATTTTTTTTCTGAATTGTTACCAAAATTAATATTTCAAAGCAAAAAGGCGTGATGAATATAGGGTGAATAAATTTTGAAAAAATATGTAGAATAATATGGGCTACAATTTTTATTTGAAACATTTTTTGATATTTCGTACCGTTTTTTAATTATTGAACTACACAAAATAAGATTTAAAAAAATATTTCAATTGTATTTTAGAATACTAGTTATAAAATGAGTTATTGGTATTTTACAAGGAAATGCTTCAAATAAAATTTGTAGAGAATTAAATTCTGCATCGAAAACAATTTCCTTCATTCATTTGTTTAGTTTAGTTCAGGAATAAATTAGGTTTAAAGTTAGTAAAGACACGGGAGTGGGACACATCGTAAGTGTGTAAGGCCTCAATTTTTTTAAGAGAGAATGCAACAATTTCTAGGGCACCATTATTTTCCTGAATATTTTAGAGAAAAATGCTTTAAATAAATCTTGTAGAGAATTAAATTTTGCATCTAATACTGTTTGGTTCATTCATTTGTTTTATTTAGTTCAGGAATAAATTGAGTTTGAATTCGGGATTTTATTGTTTTGACATATATAGGAGTTTTCTCAAAAACGGAAACAGGTACAAGAAAATTACACATAACCTTTTTTGTTCTAAATTTTATTGCAAACAATTTTTATATGAAATATTTTTTTTATTTTGTACCGGTTAATAGTTATGGGAGGTTATCTGTTGGCACATAAGATTTTTTAGGTAAATTAATTGTAATACACAATTTTTATCATATTTTATTATGGATATTTATACATTATGTTTTAAATAACATTATTTATTGATGTACGTCAATAATAAATACTAGTTTTATAATAGTTGTACATGGGTATTTTCATTTCATTCAGATTTCTTTTTCCCATAAGCATTTTTGTAAAAATGTGTGAAAAGAGCGTATAATATTACGCCTGCTGAGAAATATGCTATCAATATTTCTCTAGGAATATCACATTTTGGATCCGTTCTTATTATTGCAAAGAATATATGAACTATTCCAGTAATAAATTGTACCTAAAAAAATTTTTTTTGTTTAGTTTTTATTTATTATAATTGAAAATTATATTATTTAATAATAACGATTAACTGTATTCTTAATTGTTATTCAATAAACGCAACGAAATTCTATACATACATTCATCCATATACACGCACACAGTCACAGACACACAAACACACACACATACAGTTCAAAATTATATTATTTAATAATAACCTTTAACTTCAGTCTTAATTGTTATTCAATAAACGCAACGAAATTCTATACATACATTCATCCATCCACACACACAGTCACAGGCACACACATACACACACACATACAGTCACTTCAAAATTATATTATTTAATAATATCCTTTAACTGTAGTCTTAATTGTAATTTAATAAACGCAACGAAATTCTATATATACATTCACCCATCCACACACACAGACACACACACAGACACACACACACACACACACACACACACACACAGAAACACTTCAAAATTATATTATTTAATAATAACTTTTAACTGTATTCTTAATTGTTATTCAATAAACGCAACGAAATTCTATACATACATTCATCCATCCACACACACATACACACACACACCTACACACACACCCACACACCCACACCCACACACACACACACACACACATACACACACACACACACAGAGACACTTTCAAATTATATTATTTAATAATAACCTTTAACTTTAGTCTTAATTGTTATTCAATAAACGCAACGAAATTCTATACATACATTCATCCATTCACACACACACACAGACACACGCACACACACACACACATACACACACACACACACACACACACACACACACACACACACACACACACACAGAGACACTTTCAAATTATATTATTTAATAATAACCTTTAACTTTAGTCTTAATTGTTATTCAATAAACGCAACGAAATTCAATACATACATTAATCCATCCACACACACACACAGACACACACACACACAGACACTTTCAAATTATATTATTTAATAATAACCATTAACTTTAGTCTTAATTGTTATTCAATAAACGCAACGAAATTCTATACATACATACATCCATCCACACACACAGAAACAAACACCTCATAAAACTAGTAAAAATGATTTTTATATGTAGTAAAACATGATTATTGAGATAAAAAATAAAGTTATTTTCTGACAAACGTTGAAGCCGCCATTTTGTTTTGAAAACATTCTTACCAACTGTAATGTAGTCAAATATTTTTTCCACCATAAATATTTTTGCATATTTGGTCCCATTGCAGCTAGTAAATAATACGCGTACATTATAATATGCACGAAAGTATTTAGTACTATTAAAAATATAAAGGAACCTCCAGGATAATATTTCAGACCGAACCAACAAAATATAGGCGTAGAAATATGATGATAAATATGTAGAAAAGATACTTGATTGAATTTTTTTCTTAGTACGAAAAAGATCTGAAAGATAAGTTAATATATAAAGGATGAGTCATAATAACATAAGAAAAATATTTAAATTATTTTTCGGTATTCCTAAAATATTGTATTTTATTTGCAATCAGCTCTAAAACGCTCGAAAATAATAATAATAATAATAAAAGCTTAGAAATCGTCTGTAAAATAACTCATTTTAGGACGATTTTGAGCAACGCAGTGTTGGCAACCCTGTAATAATTATTGTACTAGTAATATAATTTTGACAGATCTATGACGTATTGTAATAAATAATAGTTATTTACTTTACAAGTGGAGAAAGTAATCAAATTACCCACGAGAGAAATTTTAGCACACTCGTATGATAATTTTATCGAGTGGGTAATTCCACTTTGCCCACGTGTGAAGTATAACGTTTTATCCAACACCTCTTAATAAATAAAAAATTTATTAAAGAAATATTATTTGACAGTGACATATGCTTTAAATTAAATTAAAATGTCAGTCGAAGTAGTTACCAAGATGTGTGTTATTATTATTGTTATAAATAAAAAAATACTCACTAGTGACTTTTCTCAAAATTTTACCCACTAGTGGGTAATCTGTTACTTTCCGTATTTAAAATCGCTGTAGTTATAGAGCATTTATTTAAAGAGTGTTTGATAAAAGAATTAACTAATTAATTCCGATAAAGAAATTAAGGACAAACCACATAATTTTGAGTGTTCGAGGTTGGTAACACTGCGTTAATTAACAACTGACAGATGTAGAAACTTCACCTATATAATATTTTTTTTTACAATTTAGATTTCAAATAAAATTTAATATGTATCTCGGCACTAAAATTCCTTTTTATCTTTCACATGTTTTATTTTGACAAATAAATGCCCTATTCGTGATTATAAAAAGTTAAACTTTAGTGCCTTGATACCTAAATATTTATTTAGGGGAACAGTATTTATTGGTGCAACATTTTTGTTTATTGAGAAACTATTTTGAACCCCTGAATATTTTCCGTAGGTTATGTAACACCCTGTAGTACACTTAAAAATGAGAGAGAGTAATAAATTAGTCTGTTAAAGACTTATGTTTTTGACGACAGCAAATCGTACTGTGGTAATATAGTACTAGGTTCAACGCCCGGGCACTGCAAACTCAATCTAAATGCATTGGTGTAGGCTCAAGTGATGGGCAAAGTAGTACACTATGTAATATAATAAATATAATAATAGAAATATTTACATTTATCGCAATTTTTATTACGGTGTTCTAATTGTTTGAGGGTCTAGGTAAGAGTATTGGTGTTATTCGAGGTACTAGGTATGAGTATTTCTATTTTTCGAGGTTTTATTACAGTCTCTCATTTTTAAATGCAGTATACATACATTTTACTAAAAGTTTATACACTTACCGTGTCTAGAAATTCAGTATATTTCGAAAGAAAATATAAATATCCACCTAAAAGAACCTGAAAACAGCAATTTAATTAAATATGTATTACTTTTTAACGGAGCCCAATATAAAAAAAAGTTTCAAATAAATTTTGTAGCCAATACTTCAATACATATTTTTGTATATAACAATATTTACTGTAACTCAATTATCTTTTGAGATACAGGCGTATAAATACCTGTAATGTTTCTGGGGTACTGGATCTATCCACCGGATTACATTTAAAATATTGCCCTCCTGTTACAATCCATGAACGTGCATTCTACAAAAATATTATTGGTTATTTACTTAAATCTACAAATAAATAATTATGTTAAAAAATACATATACAGGGTGTTCTTTTTAAATGGTACACTAATGCTATTTCAAGAACTATAAGAGCTACGAGGTCGGTTAAATTAGCAAACAATTTCTATATTATAAGACAATCAAAATGAGCGAAACAAGAATTTTTTTAGACCAGTGGTTCTCAAAATTCGGGGTGCAACTTTCTTATTTTAAATATCAACCTATATTTTTTATTTGCTTATTCGATTCAGTACTTTTTCTGAATTCAATGATATTCACATATAATGACCAAATAATACAAAATATTTGAGAAAAATGCATAATAAAAATGTATAATTTTTATTTAAATATGCATATACAAAGTTTGCCATGGAAGAAAACAAATAAATCAAATGCAGAAATAATTGAAAAAACTGTAATATGAGAATAATTATTAATTTAACTTAAAAAACTCATATAAAAAATTGTTTGATTTATTTGTTTTTTTTTTCCATGGCAAACTTTGTATATGCAAATTTAAATGAAAATGCTACTTTTTTATTTTGCATTTTTCTCAAATATTTTGTATTATTTGGTCAGTACATGTGAATATCATTGAATTCAGAAAAAAATACTGTATCGAATAAGCAAATAAAAAATATAGGTTGCCATTTAAAATAAGAAAGTTGCACCCCGAATTTTGAGAACCACTGGTCTAAAAAAATTCTTGTTCCGCTCATTTTAATTGTTTTATAATATAGAAATTGTTTGCTAATTTAACCGACCTCGTAGCTCTTATAGTTCTCGAAATAGCAACTTAAAATGAACATTCTGTATATGTATTTTTTAACATATTAATTTCAATTTTTTTTATACTTACAACATAAAATAAATATGCACTTAAAATAACTTGAATTCCATTGTACCAAATTAAAACTTTATTTAATTTATAAGGTTCCCTGCTTTCCATAAATTTTGGCAAAATTTTTCTGACCAATACATAATAACCTATTAGTGATATGATAAAATGTCCAGGTGATAACAAAAAATATCCAGACAGTCGGGGGTCTGAAAAATAAAAATTATTATATTTTATAGTATAGTGAGTAGCTATTTCGAAAATAAATTGCTTAAAATTTATTTGACAAGTCAAAAGTATTGCACAAAAAATTCAAGCAAATATTTGAAGTCATCCACAGCAAAAAAAAATTATGACAGTTTAAAATTTTACTGATTGTCTTAAAAAAAAAACAAAAAATAATTTTGATAAATCATTAACATAATGTCGAAATATCATTACCTTTCAGAAATTGTGTAACAAATAAATAGAAACTACAGGAATGTCTACAAATCAAACAAAATAAATAATATTTGACATTTCATAAATAGTTATTTGTTTAACTAGGCACCAAAATACCAGATTTACGGCAGATAGATAATATTTTGTTTAACAGTTTCTATACAAAAAAAAATTTACACAAAAGTTATTTCTGATGTATTTTATGTAAATGTTGAAGAAATATTGAAATGTCAAATTATTGCTAGGTATAGGTAGGTAGTAAAAGTGATATTTACAGACTGTCAGCTGTCAAAAAAATCGTACATTTTATGTCAACTAGCAAAAAACAGTTGAAAATTTATTTGTTTATAAATATATTTTCAAAACGAAATTTGCCATTATGTCATTACAATCTTCTACAAATTCTAGAATTTCTAGAAATTCTAGAAAATAAAATTAAAAATTTTCTCACCTGTAGTTCTTTCGAAAGCTTCAACAACTTCATTATAAATTTGAAACATGGTTTCTCTTTTGTTTTGTAAAATGTGAAGTCTGCTGCAAAAAAATTTCAAATCAAAATTATGCGAATGATATATTCTGATAATTTTTTTTAATTATATTTATTATGTATAATTACTAAAAATAATCAATAATTATAAAATTATTTCAGACAGTTCTAATAAAAATTATTCCTTATAGTATTTAAAACAAAAAAGCCTTCAGAAATTTCTTTCTATTTCCTACAGTTTTTGAATAAAACTCTTCTATTTCTCACACACATATCAATGATAATTCAAAACTTTAAACTTAATTTACACCGAAACTAAACAAGATAAATGAATGGTTCAAACAGTTTTAGATGCAGAATTTATTTCTCTACAAGATTTATTTGAAGCATTTTCTTGTAAAATACTCAGGAACAAAATGGCGGCTCAAAAACTGTTGAAGCCTTACACTCTAACAACGAATCACACATTATTAATTCTACACTTTATTTAAACCAGAACCAAACAAGATAAATGAATGTTTCAAACAGTTTTAGATGCAGAATTTAATTCTCTACAAGATTTATTTGAAGCATTTTTTTGTAAAATATTCAGGAAAGCAATGGCGGCTCAAAAACTGTTGAAGCCTTACACTCTAACAACGAATCACACATTATTAATTCTACACTTTATTTAAACCAGAACCAAACAAGATAAATGAATGGTTTAAACAGTTTTAGATGCAGAATTTAATTCTCTACAAGATTTATTTCAAGCATTTTTTTGTAAAATATTTAGGAAAGCAATGGCGGCTTAAAAACTGTTGAAGCCTTACACTCTAACAACGATACACACATTATTAATTTTACACTTTATTTAAACCAGAACCAAACAAGATAAATGAATGTTTCAAACAGTTTTAGATGCAGAATTTAATTCTCTACAAGATTTATTTGAAGCATTTTTTTGTAAAATATTTAGAAAAGCAATGGCGGCTCAAAAACTGTTGAAGCCTTACACTCTAACAACGAATCGCACATTATTAATTTTACAATTTATTTAAACCAGAACCAAACAAGATAAATGAATGTTTCACACAGTTTTAGATGCAGAATTTAATTCTTTACAAGATTTATTTGAAGCATTTTTTTGTAAAATACTCAAAGGAGTAATGGCGGCCCCAAAACTGTTGTAGCCTTACACGCTATCGACGAGTCGGGCTACCGTGTGTCAATACTAACTTAATTAATTTAATCCCAAACTATACAAGATAAATGAATGATCTAAATAGATTTAGATGCAGAATTTGATTTTCTACAACTCTTATTTGAAGTATTGTAAAATATTATTGGTGCTAATTAAACAAATTTCAGTTTTCAAGCTATAGTTCCTGAACGCTACAAAATACTGAAAAAAGTTTCAAATAAAACCTGTGGCTAATACTATTCTACATATTTTTTGTTGTAAAAAAAATTTTTGTAACTCAATTATTAACTGAGATATTCCAAAAAAACTGTTTTGACCTTCAAGTAAACTACCACTTCCGGTTAACGGATTACCCTCAAAATTTAATCAGATTGCTTCCAACCCATTTAAATACTAAATATAAAATTTGAAAATGATTGATGTGCTAGTTTTTGAATTATTGTTATCGACTTACTTATAAAATATATACGTATAAATTTTTTTAGGTTATATTTAATGACAACATGTGTCTTTTTCACCAGTTGACTAAAAACTAAATCTTCTGTAAATCAAAGATTACAAATATGTATTGATTTATATATAATTTATGTACATTTTTTCAATAACTTAACTAGTAAACATATGAAAAAATATGCGAATATAAATATATATTTTATTAGATTACTGGGTTGTCCATTGACCTGTATTAATACTGGAACATGTACTGCAATTTTTCCCTGTATTACAAAATGTCAAATAAGTTATTTATAATATAAATTAGACATAAAGACATCGAACAATATATAATAGAATACCAGAAATATTTTTTCTGTTTTTTTCTGTCAAAAAAATCATTAAATTTCATAACTATTTTACGACACCAATAAACGTTCCACTATTACTACAGTTCAGTAGTGTTGACCTTTTCCATATTATAGTACATTGTTTTGTTTGTCTGTGAGAAAAAATGTTTATTTTATGCTATTAGAAAACAATAAACAATAGAGAACAAATGATATTTCAAAATTTTTATTTTTGAATTCTCGTACAACTTATTCTAAGTACGTCATATAGTAGTAGTTTATTTTATGCTTTGAACTTGAGTAGAAACAGCTGAAGAATAATTATACAAAGTAAGTGTGTTCAGCACATAACTTCCCTTGTTAATTTCTAAACGGTACAAAATATCAAAAAATGTTTGAAACAAAAATTGTAGCCAATCCTATTACAAATATTTTTTGTTATAATAAAATTAACTGTAACTCAATAATTTACTGAGATATTCTTAAAAAACTGTTTTGGGCTTCAAGTAAACTGCCACTTCCGGTTTATAAATTATCACTAAAATTCTCCCAACTCTCAATTACAGCTTATAAATTGTAAATATAAAATTTCAATTTGATATGATCACTCAAACAAACGTAATTGTTAAAAAACTAAAATTCCAGTGACGCCAAAACTTTTATTCATTTTTCTAAACCTACCTCCGAACATTGTCAAATTTTATATTTTAATTTTATATAGCATGAATAGACGGTAGATTGATTTTGGTGACAATCGGTTAACCGGAAGTGGTACTTTACTTGAATACCAAAATAGTTTTTTGGGTATATCTCAGTAAATAATTGAGATACAAAAATTTTGTTAGTATCAAAAATATGTGGAATAGTATTGGCTACAATTTTTATTTGAAACTTTTTTCGATATTTTGTACCGTTTACAAATTACCCATTACGTATTTCCTCCCGAAATAGTGAGGAAAATGGGGTTTTCCTCTCCACAACAAAATATATTGGAATAATTATAAATAAATGCCTAATTTTATTGGAAATCCTTATTTTAGGAATATACATACTTTATTATGTCTTATTATTTTTTTTCTTAAAGTAAATCACAATTTGTCAAATTTAAATTTATGTATTGGCAACACTGCTAATGCGCCTTGCGTCTGATAACCTAACTTTTGACTTGTCAGTTGTGCTGTCAAAGTGTATCAATCGTTTTTCGAAACATGTGAAAAAAATGTTGAAAGTCTTTCTTCCTCTCTCGCTCGAATTTCCTCATTCGCTACGCTCATAAGACAGAAACAGCCTATTTCATATCTACGGGAGATTTGTACACTTTCTCTCCCGTCGTGAGGTGTTTGAATAATGTGAAAAATAAATCAAAGGAAACTAATATAAATTAAATTACAATTCAAATTATTTTGAATTACATAAAAAACATAAAAAATATTTAGGTCATAAAATAATTGTTTATACACCTTATTAGAGAAGTGTCGTTTTTTCTCGTAGAGTAAATTAAAGCACGAGCCGTAGGCGAGTGCTTCAATTCGACACTTCTCTTCTTGAATGTATAATATACTATAATAACTGTCACAATACAATATATTTATTGATACATTACATTTTAGAAAATTAAATTAAAAAGATACATGAAAGATCAATAATTATTAGGCGCACTTAACTTTTTCGTTGTTATTTGTAGAGGTTAACAAAATAAAATCATTTTTTTCTTTGCTTGCAACAACCTTCATTTGACCTTTGACCTGAAAAATTCATATTTTTGTTAAACCGTACAAAATATCAATAAATGTTTCAAACAAAAACTCAATTATTTTTATAAATATTGCAAAAAAACTAACTAGTCTTCAAGTAAACTACCGTATCCGGTCAATGGATTGGCACCAAATTTTAGCCATATCATAATTAGACCTTGTAAATATAAAATATGAAATTTCAGAATAATCGGTGTAATATTTAGAAACATGTAAAAAGTTTTGTGTTCACTGGAATTTTAGTTTTTTAACAATTACTTCTGTGTGTGTAAAGATATAACTTTGAAATTTCATATTTAGCATTTATTAGGTCCAGTTGAGAGTTGAGAAAATTTTGGTGGTATTCCAATAACCGGAAGTGGTAGTTTACTTGAGCACCAAAACAGTTTTTTGGGTATATCTCAGCAAATAATTGAGTTACGAAAAAAATTGTTATTATTAAAGAGATGAAGAATAGTAATGGGTACAATTTTTGTTTGAAACTTTTTTTGATATTTTGTACCGTTTACAAGATATCAACTAGTTTCGACCGGAAGTTCTGTGCTGTTCCATCAAAATCTCAAGATATTAACTTCAAATTTTATATTTTAACTTTTCGGGGTCTATTTGTAAATTGGTGAGATTTTGGTGCAAATCAAATAACCGGAAGTGGTAGTTTACTTGAAGCTCAAAACAGTTTTTTGAGAATATCTTAGTAAATAATTAAGTCACAAGAAATTTTGTTATAATCGGAAATATGTAGAATAGTATTGGCTACAATTTATGTTTGAAACTTTTTTTGATATTTTGTACCGTTTACAAGATATTGACTCATTTGTTTACATAAACACTTACATTAGATTTTTCGTAGCTCTTATCGTAGAATCTTGAAAAAAGCATGTAAAAGAAGACACCTAAACCTATGTAAAATAAAATAAATTGTTTAGAAATATTACATTCGGACCCACTAAATAAAATAATTATAAAATGCGTTGTTCCAATTATAAACTGTATCTGAAAAATAACAAATATTAAAAATCAAAATTGGTAAATGGCACTGAGAAGTAAATAAATACACCCAGAGCCATCTACCGTATATCAACAGAAGTACAACGTTACCATTTGCATGACTGTCAAATATTTTTTACACCAACGCAAACGCTGCATTTCTTCTCCCAAAAGAGAAATCAGATAATATGAATACATAATAATATGAATAAACGAATTTAAAAATGCGATTATTGTCATACTTCCTCCAGGATAAAATTTTGTTATCATCCACGTGTATAAAGGCATGCTAACATGGTGGTACACGTGCAGAAAGGTCACCTGAGAAGATTTCTTTCGAAGAACGAAGAAAATCTAAAACAGTAAATAGTGAAATACAAAATGTTACAGTACGGTAAATAATATTTACAGGTATATTTCAAATATAAGAGCAGTTACAAAAAATAGTTTCAAATAAAAGTTGTTGCCAACAAAATTTAGAACAAAAAAGGTTATATACAATTTTTTTGTTACTACTTCCGGTTTTGAGAAAAAACTTACTATATATCAAAACATTCATACCCTAACTTTCACCCTAATTTAAACTTGAAACCAAACAAGATATCCAAACAAGCCAAACAGTTTTAAATGCAGAATTTACTTCTCTACAAGATTTATTTGAAACATTTTTTTGTAAAATACTCTAAAAATTATTGGGGCGCCCAAAACTATTTTTTGAAATTATGCAATATTTTATTTTTGAGATTTGTGCTAGTAGTAACTTTAGATTTAGCTCAACCCGGAAATAAACAAGATATGTGATTAGAACAAACAGTTTTAGATGCAGAATTCAATTCTCTATAAGTTTTATTTGAAGCATTTTTTAGTAAAATACTCTAAAAAATATTGGGGCGCCCAAAACTGTTTTTTGAAATTATGCAATATTTTGTTTTTGAGATTTGTGTTAGTAGTAACTTTAGATGTAGCTCAAACCAGAACTAAATAAGATATATGATTGAAACAAACAGTTTTAGATGCAGAATTTGATTCTCTACAAGATTTATTTGAAGCATTTTCTTGTAAAATAATCAGGAAAGCAAAAACTATTGAAGCCTTACACTTCTACGATAGGTCGCACCCCCTTTAGTAGTTACTAACTTTAAACTTAGTTTAAATCTGAACCAAATGAGATAAATGAATGAACCAAACAGTTTTCGAAGCAGAATTTAATTCTCTACAAGATTTATTTGAAGCATTTTTCTCTAAAATACTCAGGAAAGTAATGGCGCCCTAAAAATTGTTGCACTCTTACAAAAAATTGTTGCTGCCTTACACACTTACGATGTGTCACACTCCCGTGTCTTTACTAACTTTAAGTCTAATTTATACCTGAACTAAACAAAAAAAATGAATGAATCAAACTGTTTTCGATGCAGAATTTAATTCTTTACAAGTTTTATTTGAAGCATTTTTTTGTAAAATGTGCAGGAAAATAATAATTGTATATTATATATTTTGAAAACTTTTTTTTTGTAAAATACGTCAACTTATATAATGTAGTAAAATTACAAAAAATACATAATTTTGTTCGTTTATTTTTCTCTACAATTATTTTGTATTTACTAACAACAATGTGTCCCACACATAACCTGCCAGAAACAATTTCAAAACTGCAGAAAATATCGAAAAGTTTTTTAATAAAAACTAACACAATTA
The DNA here is from genome assembly GCA_963942605.1 of Poecilus cupreus. NCBI lineage: Eukaryota > Metazoa > Arthropoda > Insecta > Coleoptera > Carabidae > Poecilus > Poecilus cupreus. The sequence continues at coordinate 39,262,369 of OZ012713.1, forward strand.
TTTACTGATATATGCTGAAAAAACTTTTTTGGGCTTCAAATAAACTACCACTTCCGGTTAATGGGTACTACCAAAATTTAACTTTTTAATTATTTATATTTTAAATTATTTAAAATGTAACAAAAATAAAACTTACCGTATCAAAAAATTCCGTGAATTTTGACAGGAAATAAATGTAAGTTATTCTCATTTCCTACACAGAAAAAATAAGCTGTTTAATGTAATTATTTCTGGTACACCCTGTATATAATACTTACCCTATACGAATTATAATTATCAGATGAGTAATCAATGGAATGGCATTTAAAAATGCCATATTTTGTCAACCATCCTATTGCAAGACACTAAAATAAATTAAAATAAATTTTACATTAATATTCTCATTTCTAGAATATTTTGGGGATTATTATTTGAGACTAAAATGTAGGCAAAAATAAATTAAATCGAAATCTGCAAAGTAGATTGCCACACAAATAGTTAAAAAAATCTGTAATGGTCAGCACATAACCTCCCGCCCAATACAACTCTTAAACGGTACAAACTAGTATTTGATAATACAGAAATTTTTTTTTTTTGTTTATTTTCTATTTACATTTAACAAATTTAATTTATTTTTGTATATTTATTTAATTAATAATATTTGTGTAATCAAAATAACATAAATTTAATTGGGTTTTTTCACTTTATATTCTACTTCCGGTTGCCCAATTTTTTCCAAAATCTAATCAGCTCTTCAATAAATATAACAAGCAAAAATACACAAAATTGTATTTTTTTGTATTATAGTATTTGAGTTATACAAGACTCACTACCCAATATTTTGACCAAAAAAAATACCTCCCTTACTCATAGGTAGGCGGGAGGTACCTGCCGTCAAACTACACCCCCCAAAATTACCTCATAAAAAATATAGCCGCTTATTAAAACTTGTAAAATATTATAAACAGCAATAATTTTTTTTAATTTGAAAGTTTTTCTGTCTTCCATTAATTTGGGCCCTAAAAAAACAATTAAAAATATATATATCGAACAAAAACCCAAGACATGAGATGGAGTCTTCATAAGGAAGAGATCTGCAACACGCGGATCTGAAACAAATAATATTTATAATTATTTAATTATTATTACCTGTCGTTAAATTTGAAACACCAAAATGACACTAAAATATAAAGATATCATTCTTAAATTTTATATTTAGTGTTATCAAGGTTAAGTTAAAAACTGAGCTAAGTTTGGTGACAATCCATCTACCGGAAGTGGCAGTTTACTTGACGCCCAAAACAGTTTTTTGGGACTATCTCAATAAATATATAAGTTATACAAAATTATGTTATTACAAAAAAGTTGTAGAATTGTATTTGCAATAATTTTGATTTGAAACTTTTTTTGATATTTTGTACCGTTTACAAAATATCTACGTATTTATATGGGAGGTTGTGTGTTGTACACTCTAAAATCTAAAGATATCAATGTCAAATTTCATATTTTATATAAGCAAGGCCTAATTGTAAATTGAGCAAGTTTTGGTTAAAATACAGCAAATGCGAGTGGTAGTTTATTTGAAAGCCGAAACAGTTTTTTAGAAATAACTCAATAAATAATTAAATAACAAAAAATATTTTATTAAAGAAAAGTTGTAGAATATGATTGGCTACAATGTTTATTTGAAACATTTTTCTCTAATTCGTACCGTATAAAAGTTATTCAGCCTGAAAGTTTTGTGTATTTACAGGGTGTTACAATTTAAACGACCTATAACATTCAAATGTTTCTTACCGCTTTTAGACTCCAATAAGTCGGTATAGTAGGCTGCTATTGTATCAAACATTGTATTGTTTCTGGAACAAATATATTAGAACATCATATACATATTTGAGCCAATCAATTGTAAACACGTCATTGTGTGTCTGTCTGTCTGTCTGTGTGTGTGTTTGTGGGTGTGTATATAAGGCAACCAGTTTCAAATTTTATATTTAGGTTTTACAAGATAAATAAATAATGATTAGTTTTTCGTGGTAATCCTTGTACCGGAAGTGGTAGTTTACATGAAGCCCAAAACAGTTTTTTGAGAATATCTCAGTAAATAATTGACTCACAAAAAATTTAGTTATAATCATAAAGGTGTAGAACAGTACTGGCTACATTTTTTATTTGAAACATTTTTCTATATTTTGTAGCGTTTACAAATTATCAATTAGTTTAGACCGGAAGTTCTGTGCTATCACACCAAAATCTCAAGATATTGACTTCAAATTTCATATTTTAACTTCACAGGGTCTAGTTGTAAATTGGTGAGATTTTGGTGCAAATCAAATAACCGGAAGTAGTAGTTTACAGGAAGCCCAAAACAGTTTTTTAGAAATATCTCAGTAAATAATTGAATAACAAGAAATTTTGTTATGACAAAAAATATGTAGAATAGTATTGTCTACAATTTTTATTTGAAACATTTTTTTATATTTTGTACCGTTTACAAGATATCAACTAGTTTCGACCGGAAGTTCTGTGCTGCACACCAAAATCTCAAGATATTAACTTCAAATTTCATATTTTAACTTCACAGGGTCTAGTTATAAATTGGTGAGATTTTGGTGCAAATCAAATAACCGGAAGTGGTAGTTTACTTGAAGCCCAAAACAGTTTTTTGAGAATATCTCAGTAAATAATTGACTCACAAGAAATTTTGTTATATTCAAAAAGATGTAGAATAATATTGTCTACAATTTTTATTTGAAACTTTTTTGAGTATTTTGTACCGTTTATAAGTTGTTATAGAAAATATAACTTACCCTCTATTATAGTTCAAGAAAATTAATCAAATTAAATATAAAAGACGCTTTTTATATATGTTGGTAATATTGTACGTAAAGGACAAGATTTATGAATTATTAAAATAAAAAATATTTTCTTTGGATCGATTATTACAAGTGACTATATAATTTTGATTTTTTTTCCAAGAAAATTGAAATTTCTACGAGTATTGATAAAAAATAATTATTTTAATTATACATGATACAAATATCATATATAATATTTTATAATTACGAACACACACACAGACACACACACACGCACACGCACACAGACACATACACACACACACACACAGACACACATACATATATACATACATACATACATTCTTACAGACATCATGGTGAAAATAGTAAAATCGTAAAATTGTTCCTAAAACGTGCACCATAGAAAACTCACTACCAAATTTTTTGACCAAAAACATTACCTCCCTTACTCAGAGTTAGGCGGGAGATAAAAAAGTTATGTACAATTATCTAGCATATGTTTCTGATTTTGTATATCAAATATGTTTTAAAGGTGTTTTAAAAATAATTGTAATAATTTAGCACTAACTTTGACGCTAGTTAAATCCTAGATTAAACAAGATAAATGAGTGAAGTAAACTTTATCCGATGCAGAATTTAATTCTTTACAAGTTTAATTCAAAGCTTTTTCTTGTAAAGTTCTCAGGAAAATAAATATTGTACAAAAACTATTTTGAAGATGATAAAAATTTTTGTTGATTTTGATTTAATTTTGTTCAATATTTTTATACAATTATTATAATAATTTACTGTCTTAAATACTTTGTTTTATGAACTGTCGAGTTGTCAAGGACACTCTTATTACATTGAACTGTTATATGCAAAAGAAAGTATTGCAATAAACTCATTTTTATTATGTAATACTTGAATGAAATAACATATGAAATCTGTGACATTTATTTTGACACAATTTTGTAGTTTTATAAATTATTTTTTATCTTGTAACCTATTAACTTTACAGCAAAAATACAAAGAACAAAATTTGTTCAAAATTAAATAATACATACAATAATGTCCATTTTGTTACTTAAATGTTAGTATTTCATGATATATTAGTCAAAATAAAACTAATATTTATTAGAAAAATTGTAACACATTCAAGGAAAATTTTACAAAAACGAAAACATATTTTATAAAACAATTTTCAGGTTAATTATTTATTAATTTAACAGAAAGAAATACGCATTTTCGTCATTACAATTTTCTACGAAATTTCTGCAGAAAAAAATGAAAAACTGTAATATATAAATCTAAATTCTTTATGTGAAAATGTCAAATATTTTTTGTTTTTGTCTAATTTTCCATGGCCGTCTTACTATTTTCCTAATAATTAATTATAATTTGATTGATATATCGTAAAATACTAATATATAATTAACAAAATAGGCAAAATTTTATTGATTAAATACAACAAATAAATCTATAAAAAAATTCTTGAAAATACTCTAACAAAAAAAATCGGATAACTCTTAAACAACATAAAATACCAAAAAATGTTTCAAATAAAAATCGTAGCCAATACTAATCTACATATTTTTTATTATAACAAATTTTTTGTAACTCAATTACTAGCTGAGATTTTCCGGAAAAACTGTTTTGGTTTTCCAGTAAACTACCACTTATGGTTGTTTGATTTGTACCAAAATCACACCAATTTGTTATTTTACCGCCACAAATCTAAATATGAAATTTGATAATTGTATCTTTATATTTTGGTGTGGGCAACACAACCTTCCGTCAAAACTAGTAAATATTTTTTAAACGGTACAAAATATCGAAAAAAGTTTCTTATAAAAGTTTGAGACAATACTATTATACATCTTTTCTATTATAGCAAAAATTTATGTAACTCAATTACTTACTGAGATATTCTCAAAAAACTGTTTTGCTCTTCAAGTAAACTACCATTTCCGGTTGGTAAAATACCACCAAAATCACACCAATTTGTAATTTCAGCCTGAAAAATCTAAATATGAAATATTATAATTGTATCTTTACATTTTGGTGTGCATAACACATAACCTCCCGACAAACAAGTGAATATTTTTTAAACGGTACAAACTATCGAAAAAAGTTTCAAATAAAAATTGTAGGCAATACTATATTACATATTTTTGTAAATAACCAATTTTGCTCTAACTCTATTATTTACTGAGATATACTCAAAAAACTGTTATGGTAATAAAAAGATATATTTTAGTGCTTTAAAATATAAATAAATATTCTTACCTTTTGTGAATTCCTCTATTCAATCGTTTGAACTAAAATTGTATCACTTTTAAATTATTTATATTAATATAAATTTATTTATTTGTCACAGTACATTTGACAATAATTTTACAATAAGTGTCCTACATAACAAATGAATACAGACTGATTGTAAGGTATAATAGCTAGTGCTGGGTTTATTTAAAGGTAATGTACAAAATACGAAATTTTTTATCCACTTTTATCACTCGAAACAAGTTTGACAAGAAACAGATAAAAAAAGAACATCTACAGTACGTTCAGACATGTAATATAGGTCAAAAAATAAATACTGTTTATAAAACAAGAAAACAAAACAAAATAGAGGCCTTCATAATTATTAAAAACATTTTTTTATGTATCTTTATCTAAATTATATACATTATAAGTCAAGTGTGAATTAGAAAATTAATGCAATATATGGTAGTGATTTTCTCGAAATCTGTAAATTTAATCGAAATATTTTCCAATAAAAGTTGTTCAAAATTGTTTAATTAAGCTTTTTTATTTGAAACTTTTTTCTATTTAAGCCCTAGTTTCAGAGATATCGCTTGACAAATTTGAAAACGAGTTCCCAGTCAGCAAGCTTGTTTATAAAAACACTGGAGAAGTGTACGATGTTCATATGCTACAATGAATTGTACAAGGTCATACTACACTGGAACTCTAAAATGCACCAGTAAAGAGTTACTGCTAATTACTTGTTAACCAGCTGTCAAAACGTGTTACCCACAACATTTTTGAGGTCAGTGCTGTACTGTGCAACTTTTTTGTTTGAACAAGTTTGCTCTAAAATGCACCGGTAAAAAATTACTCCTAATTACTCGTTAACCAGCTGTCAAAATGTGTTACCCAAATTATTTTTTAATTCAGTAGTGTCCTGCGCATCATTTCTGTTTGAACAATTTTGCTCTAACAAGCACCAGGAAAGAGTTATTGCTAATTGCTCGTTAACCAGCTGTCAAAACGTGTTACCCACAACATTTTTGAGGTCAATGGTGTACTCTGCATCGTTTTTGTTTGAACAATTTTGCTCTAAAATGCACCAGTAAAAAGATACGCCTAATTACTTGTTAACCAGCTGTCGAAACGTGTTACCCAAATTATTTTTGAGTTCAGTTGTGTACTGCGCATCTTTTTTGTTTGAACAATTTTGCTATAAAATGCACCAGTAAAGAGTTACTGCTAATTATTCGTTAACCAGCTGTCAAAACGTGGTACCCATAACAGTTTTAAGGTCAGTGGTGCACTGTGCATCTTTTTTGTTTGAACAATTTTGCTCTAAAATGCACCAGTAAAAAGTTACTGCTAATAACTCGTTAACCAGCTGTCAAAACGTGTTACCCATACCATTTTTGTGTTCAGTGCTGTACTGTGCATCTTTTTTGTTTAAACAATTTTGCTCCAAAATGCACCAGGAAAGAGTTATTGCTAATTACTCGTTAACCAGCCGTCAAAACGTTTTACCCATATCATTTTTGTGGTCAGTGCTGTACTGTGCATCGTTTTTGTTTGAACAATTTTGCTATAAAATGCACCAGTAAAGAGTTACTGCTAATTACTCGTTAATCAGCCGTCAAAACGTGTTACCCACAACATTTTTTAGGTCAGTGGTGCACTGTGCATCTTTTTTGTTTAAATAATTTTGCTCTAAAATGCACCAGTAAAAAGTTACTGCTAATAACTCGTTAACCAGCTGTCAAAATGTGTTATGCACATTTTTGAGGTAAGTGGTGCAGTAAAGAATTTCTGCTAATTGCTCGTTAACCAGCTGTCAACATCTACATAACAACACTGCCATAAAGTATTATCGAAAATGTTATGTAGATGTTGACAGCTGGTTAACGAGCAATTAGCAGAAATTCTTTACTGCACCACTGACCTCAAAAATGTGGATAACACATTTTGACAGCTGGTTAACAAGTTATTAGCAGTAACTTTTTAGTGATGCATTTTAGAGCAAAATTTTTCAAACAAAAAAGATGCACAGTGCACCACTGACCTTAAATATGTTGTGGGTACCACGACTTGACGGCTGGTTAACGAGTAACTAGCAGTAACTCCTTACTGGTGCATTTTAGAGCAAAATTGTTCAAACAAAAAAGATGCACAATACAGCACTGACCACAATAATGTTATGGGTAACACGTTTTGACGGCTGGTTAACGAGTTACTAGCAGTAACTCTTTACTGGTGCATTTTAGAGCAAAAGTGTTCAAACAAAAAAGATGCACAGTACAGCACTGACCACAATGATGTTGTGGGAAACACGTTTTGACGGCTGGTTAACGAGCATTTAGCAGTAACTCTTTACTGGTGCATTTTAGAGCAAAATTGTTCAAACAAAAGAGATGCACAGTACAGCACTGACCACAATGATGTTGTAGGTAACACATTTTGACGGCTGGTTAACGAGTTACTAGCAGTAACTTTTTACTGGTGCATTTTAGAGCAAAATTGTTCAAACAAAAAAGATACACAGTACAGCACTGACCACAATAATGTTGTGGTAAACACGTTTTGACGGCTGGTTAACGAGTTACTAGCCGTAACTTTTTACTGGTGCATTTTAGAGCAAAATTGTTCAAACAAAAAAGATGCACAGTACAGCACTGACCACAATAATGTTGTGGGAAACACGTTTTGACGGCTGGTTAACGAGCATTTAGCAGTAACTCTTTACTGGTGCATTTTAGAGCAAAATTGTTCAAACAAAAGAGATGCACAGTACAGCACTGACCACAATGATGTTGTAGGTAACACATTTTGACGGCTGGTTAACGAGTTACTAGCCGTAACTTTTTACTGGTGCATTTTAGAGCAAAATTGTTCAAACAAAAGAGATGCACAGTACAGCACTGACCACAATGATGTTGTAGGTAACACATTTTGACGGCTGGTTAACGAGTTACTAGCCGTAACTTTTTACTGGTGCATTTTAGAGCAAAATTGTTCAAACAAAAAAGATGCACAGTACAGCACTGACTACAATAATGTTGTGGGAAACACGTTTTGACGGCTGGTTAACGAGCATTTAGCAGTAACTCTTTACTGGTGCATTTTAGAGCAAAATTGTTCAAACAAAAGAGATGCACAGTACAGCACTGACCACAATGATGTTGTAGGTAACACATTTTGACGGCTGGTTAACGAGTTACTAGCAGTAACTTTTTACTGGTGCATTTTAGAGCAAAATTGTTCAAACAAAAAAGATGCACAGTACAGCACTGACCTCAATAATGTTGTGGGAAACACGTTTTGACGGCTGGTTAACGAGTTACTAGCCGTAACTTTTTACTGGTGCATTTTAGAGCAAAATTGTTCAAACAAAAAAGATGCACAGTACAGCACTGACCACAATAATGTTGTGGGAAACACGTTTTGACGGCTGGTTAACGAGCATTTAGCAGTAACTTTTTACTGGTGCATTTTAGAGCAAAATTGTTCAAACAAAAGAGATGCACAGTACAGCACTGACCACAATGATGTTGTAGGTAACACATTTTGACGGCTGGTTAACGAGTTACTAGCCGTAACTTTTTACTGGTGCATTTTAGAGCAAAATTGTTCAAACAAAAAAGATGCACAGTACAGCACTGACCACAATAATGTTGTTAAAAACACGTTTTGACGGCTGGTTAACGAGCATTTAGCAGTAACTCTTTACTGGTGCATTTTAGAGCAAAATTGTTCAAACAAAAGAGATGCACAGTACAGCACTGACCACAATGATGTTGTAGGTAACACATTTTGACGGCTGGTTAACGAGTTACTAGCCGTAACTTTTTACTGGTGCATTTTAGAGCAAAATTGTTCAAACAAAAAAGATGCACAGTACAGCACTGACCACAATAATGTTGTGGAAAACACGTTTTGACGGCTGGTTAACGAGCATTTAGCAGTAACTCTTTACTGGTGCATTTTAGAGCAAAATTGTTCAAACAAAAGAGATGCACAGTACAGCACTGACCACAATGATGTTGTATGTAACACATTTTGACGGCTGGTTAACGAGTTACTAGCAGTAACTTTTTACTGGTGCATTTTAGAGCAAAATTGTTCAAACAAAAAAGATGCACAGTAAAGCACTGACCACAATAATGTTGTAGGTAACACATTTTGACGGCTGGTTAACGAGTTACTAGCCGCAACTCTTTACTGGTGCATTTTAGAGCAAAATTGTTTAAACAAAAAAGATGCACAGTACAGCACTGACCACAATGATGTTGTAGGTAACACATTTTGACGGCTGGTTAACGAGTTACTAGCCGTAACTCTTTGCTGGTGCATGTTACAGCAAAATTGTTCAAACAAAAAAGATGCACAGTACAGCACTGACCACAATGATGTTGTAGGTAACACATTTTGACGGCTGGTTAACGAGTTACTAGCAGTAACTTTTTACTGGTGCATTTTAGAGCAAAATTGTTTAAACAAAAAAGATGCACAGTACAGCACTGACCACAATGATGTTGTAGGTAACACATTTTGACGGCTGGTTACCGAGTAACTAGCAGTAACTCTTTACTGGTGCATTTTAGAGCAAAATTGTTCAAACAAAAAAGATGCACAGTACAGCACTGACCACAATGATGTTGTAGGTAACACATTTTGACGGCTGGTTCACGAATTACTAGCAGTAACTTTTTACTGGTGCATTTTAGAGCAAAATTGTTCAAACAAAAAAGATGCACAGTACAGCACTGACCACAATGATGTTGTAGGTAACACATTTTGACGGCTGGTTAACGAGTTACTAGCCGTAACTTTTTACTGGTGCATTTTAGAGCAAAATTGTTCAAACAAAAAAGATGCACAGTACAGCACTGACCACAATGATGTTGTAGGTAACACATTTTGACGGCTGGTTAACGAGTTACTAGCCGTAACTTTTTACTGGTGCATTTTAGAGCAAAATTGTTCAAACAAAAAAGATGCACAGTACAGCACTGACCAAAATAATGTTGTAAGAAACACGTTTTGACGGCTGGTTAACGAGCATTTAGCAGTAACTCTTTACTGGTACATTTTAGAGCAAAATTGTTTAAACAAAAAAGATGCACAGTACAGCACTGACCACAATGATGTTATAGGTAACACATTTTGACGGCTGGTTCACGAATTACTAGCAGTAACTTTTTACTGGTGCATTTTAGAGTAAAATTGTTCAAACAAAAAAGATGCACAGTACAGCACTGACCACAATGGTGTTGTAGGTAACACATTTTGACGGCTGGTTAACGAGTTACTAGCCGTAACTTTCTACTGGTGCATTTTAGAGCAAAATTGTTAAAACAAAAAAGATGCACAGTACAGCACTGACCACAATGATGTTGTAGTTAACACATTTTGACGGCTGGTTAACGAGTTACTAGCCGTAACTTTTTACTGGTGCATTTTAGAGCAAAATTGTTCAAACAAAAAAGATGCACAGTACAGCACTGACCACAATAATGTTGTGGGAAACACGTTTTGACGGCTGGTTAACGAGCATTTAGCAGTAACTCTTTACTGGTGCATTTTAGAGCAAAATTGTTCAAACAAAAAAGATGCACAGTACAGCACTGACCACAAAACTGTTATGGGTAACACGTTTTGACGGCTGGTTACCGAGTAACTAGCAGTAACTCTTTACTGGTGCATTTTAGAGCAAAATTGTTCAAACAAAAAAGATGCACAGTACAGCACTGACCACAATGATGTTGTAGGTAACACATTTTGACGGCTGGTTAACGAGTTACTAGCAGTAACTTTTTACTGGTGCATTTTAGAGCAAAATTGTTCAAACAAAAAAGATGCACAGTACAGCACTGACCACAATGATGTTGTAGGTAACAAATTTTGACGGCTGGTTAACGAGTTACTAGCCGTAACTTTTTACTGGTGCATTGTAGAGCAAAATTGTTTAAACAAAAAAGATGCACAGTACAGCACTGACCACAATGATGTTGTAGGTAACACATTTTGACGACTGGTTAACGAGTTACTAGCCGTAACTTTTTACTGGTGCATTTTAGAGCAAAATTGTTCAAACAAAAAAGATGCACAGTACAGCACTGACCACAATGATGTTGTAGGTAACACATTTTGACGGCTGGTTAACGAGTTACTAGCCGTAACTTTTTACTGGTGCATTTTAGAGCAAAATTGTTCAAACAAAAAAGATGCACAGTACAGCACTGACCACAATAATGTTGTGGGAAACACGTTTTGACGGCTGGTTAACGAGCATTTAGCAGTAACTCTTTACTGGTGCATTTTAGAGCAAAATTGTTCAAACAAAAAAGATGCACAGTACAGCACTGACCACAATGATGTTGTAGGTAACACATTTTGACGGCTGGTTAACGAGTTAATAGCCGTAACTTTTTACTGGTGCATTTTAGAGCAATATTGTTCAAACAAAAAAGATGCACAGTACAGCACTGACCACAATGATGATGTAGGTAACACATTTTGACGGCTGGTTAACGAGTTACTAGCAGTAACTTTTTACTGGTGCATTTTAGAGCAAAATTGTTCAAACAAAAAAGATGCACAGTACAGCACTGACCACAATGATGATGTAGGTAACACATTTTGACGGCTGGTTAACGAGTTACTAGCAGTAACTTTTTACTGGTGCATTTTAGAGTAAAATTGTTTAAACTAAAAAGATGCACAGTACAGCACTGACTACAATGATCTTGTGGGTAACACATTTTGACGGCTGGTTAACGAGCATTTAGCGGTAACTCTTTACTGGTGCATTTTACAGACATGCATATAAATTATGAACCAATGAATAAATTTTACAGATACATATTACGGACTGAAAAATATATTTTGCGGACTAAAAATTGCTGATTGGGTACTCAGTGTAAACCGATCAACCCAAGAATTCATATTCCAGTTCAATATAACCTGGTACAAGTCACTGTTACGTATGAACGTCGTACACTTCTCCAGAGAGGTACTTTACTCTGGTGATTTTATATAAAAGATTACTGATTGGGTACTCAGCGCAAACCGATCAACTGTTAAATTCATATCCCGATTCAGTATGACCTGGTACATATTACTGTTGCATATGAACGTCGTACACTTCTCCAGAGAGGTACTTTACTCTAGTGATTTTATATAAAAGCTTGCTGATTGGATACTTAGCGTAGACTGATCAACTCGAAAATTCATATTCCAGTTCAATATAACCTGTTACAAGTCACTGTTACATATGAACGTCGTACTCTACTCCAGAGAGGTACTTTACTCTAGTGATTTTATATATAAGCTTGCTGATTGGGTACTTAGCGTAGACTGATCAACTCGAAAATTCATATTCCAGTTCAATATAACCTGTTACAAGTCACTGTTACATATGAACGTCGTACTCTTCTCCAGAGAGGTACTTTACTCTAGTGATTTTATATATAAGCTTGCTGATTGGATACTTAGCGTAGACTGATCAACTCGAAAATTCATATTCCAGTTCAATATAACCTGTTACAAGTCACTGTTACATATGAACGTCGTACTCTACTCCAGAGAGGTACTTTACTCTAGTGATTTTATATATAAGCTTGCTGATTGGGTACTTAGCGTAGACTGATCAACTCGAAAATTCATATTCCAGTTCAATATAACCTGTTACAAGTCACTGTTACATATGAACGTCGTACTCTACTCCAGAGAGGTACTTTACTCTAGTGATTTTATATATAAGCTTGCTGATTGGGTACTTAGCGTAGACTGATCAACTCGAAAATTCATATTCCAGTTCAATATAACCTGTTACAAGTCACTGTTACATATGAACGTCGTACTTATCTCCAGAGAGGTACTTTACTCTAGTGATTTTATATAAAAGCTTGCTGATTGGATACCTAGCGTAGACTGATCAACTCTAAAATTTATATTCCAGTTCAATATAACCTGTTACAAGTCACTGTTACATATGAACGTCGTACTTATCTCCAGAGAGGTACTTTACTCTAGTGATTTTATATAAAAGCTTGCTGATTGGATACCTAGCGTAGACTGATCAACTCGAAAATTCATATCCCAGTTCAGTATAACCTGTTACAAGTCACTGTTACATATGAACGTCGTACTCTTCTCCAGAGAGGTACTTTACTCTAGTGATTTTATATATAAGCTTGCTGATTGGGTACTTAGCGTAGACTGATCAACTCTAAAATTTATATTCCAGTTCAATATAACCTGGTACAAGTCACTGTTACATATGAACGTCGTACTTTTCTCCAGAGAGGTACTTTACTCTAGTGATTTTATATATAAGCTTGCTGATTGGGTACTTAGCGTAGACTGATCAACTCGAAAATTCATATTCCAGTTCAATATAACCTGTTACAAGTTACTGTTACATATGAACGTCGTACTCTACTCCAGAGAGGTACTTTACTCTAGTGATTTTATATATAAGCTTGCTGATTGGGTACTTAGCGTAGACTGATCAACTCTAAAATTTATATTCCAGTTCAATATAACCTGGTACAAGTCACTGTTACATATGAACGTCGTACTTTTCTCCAGAGAGGTACTTTACTCTAGTGATTTTATATATAAGCTTGCTGATTGGGTACTTAGCGTAGACTGATCAACTCGAAAATTCATATTCCAGTTCAGTATAACCTGGTACAACTCACTGTTACATATGAACGTCGTACTCTTCTCCAGAGAGGTACTTTACTCTAGTGATTTTATATATAAGCTTGCTGATTGGGTACTTAGCGTAGACTGATCAACTCGAAAATTCATATTCCAGTTCAATATAACCTGTTACAAGTTACTGTTACATATGAACGTCGTACTCTACTCCAGAGAGGTACTTTACTCTAGTGATTTTATATATAAGCTTGCTGATTGGGTACTTAGCGTAGACTGATCAACTCGAAAATTCATATTCCAGTTCAATATAACCTGTTACAAGTCACTGTTACATATGAACGTCGTACTCTTCTCCAGAGAGGTACTTTTCTCTAGTGATTTTATATAAAAGATTACTGATTAGGTACTCAGCGTAAACCGATCAACTGTAAAATTCATATCCCGATTCAGTATGACCTGGTACAACTCACTGTTACATATGGACGTCGTACTCTTCTCCAGAGAGGTACTTTACTCTAGTGATTTTATATATAAGCTTGCTGATTGGGTACTTAGCGTAGACTGATCAACTCGAAAATTCATATTCCAGTTCAATATAACCTGTTACAAGTTACTGTTACATATGAACGTCGTACTCTACTCCAGAGAGGTACTTTACTCTAGTGATTTTATATATAAGCTTGCTGATTGGGTACTTAGCGTAGACTGATCAACTCGAAAATTCATATTCCAGTTCAGTATAACCTGGTACAACTCACTGTTACATATGAACGTCGTACTCTTCTCCAGAGAGGTACTTTACTCTAGTGATTTTATATATAAGCTTGCTGATTGGGTACTTAGCGTAGACTGATCAACTCGAAAATTCATATTCCAGTTCAATATAACCTGTTACAAGTCACTGTTACATATGAACGTCGTACTCTTCTCCAGAGAGGTACTTTTCTCTAGTGATTTTATATAAAAGATTACTGATTAGGTACTCAGCGTAAACCGATCAACTGTAAAATTCATATCCCGATTCAGTATGACCTGGTACAACTCACTGTTACATATGGACGTCGTACTCTTCTCCAGAGAGGTACTTTACTCTAGTGATTTTATATATAAGCTTGCTGATTGGGTACTTAGCGTAGACTGATCAACTCGAAAATTCATATTCCAGTTCAATATAACCTGGTACAAGTCACTGTTACATATGAACGTCGTAATCTTCTCCAGAGAGGTACTTTACTCTAGTGATTTTATATAAAAGATTACTGATTGGGTACTCAGCGTAAACCGATCAACTGGAAAATTCATATTCCAGTTCAATATAACCTGGTAAAAGTCACTGTTACGTATGAACATCGTACACTTCTCCAGAGAAGTACTTTACTCTAGTGATTTTAATATAAATGACAATAACTTTAAAACTAGTCACGTGATAATTTTTAAAATTCATATTTAGAGTTAATAGTACAAAAGAATATATTGACTAAATTTTGGTAGTAATACCTCAACCGGAAGTGGTAGTTTACTTGAAGACCAAAACAGGTTTTTGAGCATATCTCAGTAAATAATTGAGCTACAGAAAATTTTATAATAATCAAAAAGATGTAGTATAATATTGCTTATAATATTTATTTGAAACTTTTTTTGAAATTTTGTATTGTTGAGGAATTAAAACCGGAAGTGTAATTTTACAATGATCAATAAAGTTTTTTGGGGCGCATCTCGGAAAATAATTGAGATACAATAATTTTTGTAAGGAGGTAAAAGATGTAGAATATTATTGCCTATAATATTTATTTGAAACTTTTTTTGAAATTTTGTACCGTTTATAAATTAAAACCGGAAGTGTAATTTTACAATGACCAATCAGTTTATTGGGCATATCTCGGAAAACAATTGAGTTACAATAATTTATGTAAGGAGATAAAAGATGCAGAACAGTATTGGCTACAATTTTTACTTGAAACTTTTTACTCTATTTAGTACCGTTTTGAAATTATAACCGGAAGTGGTAGTTTACTTGAACCCCTTTCAAGTTTTTTGGGTATATCTCAGTAAATAATCGAGTTACATTAAATTTTGTCAGGAGGTAAAATATGTAGAATAATATTACCTACAATTTTTATTTGAAACATTTTTTTATATTTCATACCGATTTAAAGTTATTTAGCCTAAAAGTTATTTAAATTGTTTAAAATTACAACAATTTGTTCTGAATCATTCTACAATGATTCATTGCAAATTTATTGTTTCAAATTGGGTTGATTTAATTATAATTTGACCCATGCCCCCTATTTTACCTAATGACCTATTCGTACGCCACTGAGCTCCACTACCGCCACTAGCAAATGGTGAGTCATACCCGAACTAAAATTGGACTCGCCCATCTTGCTGACCTGAGATTTCTGCTACGTTCTATCGAATACTTTTACTTTTTAATCAATTCTTAGTTAATTAAGAGTATCTTAAACCTGTTTTAGTAGTGATAGAATGTTAGTAGTGCACTAGTGTTGTGTTAGTGGTTAATTTGTGAGCCGGAGAGAGAAAATTTCTGCAGCTATGGGTGAGTACCGGTTTATAATAATTATTTTCATATCAAAAGTGTTTTAAATGTTTTTCGTGGTATTATTTTGTTTGAAAACACATTTGAAAGATATTTACAGTGTCATAATTGCAGATATATTCGTGTAATTACAATAATTGTTATCAGATTTAGGTTATAATTTATTGTTTTAATAATGTTACATCACAAAAGTTGATAAGCAATATTTTTGTACAATTTTTCAAGCCCTGAAGCTAAAAAGTAATTCCCAAATTTAATCGAGAGTTGTGTATAATACTTCAAATACAATTTGTGTTAGTTGTTTATTGAAATTTTGCCAAAAATCTGCTTATCTGAGGTCAAAGTTTATCGCAAAAACTATTATTAATCGATTTATGTTTATTATTTGCATAAACATTTGAGTTTATTGCATAGAAATTATGCCAAATTTGATTATAAATTGATTACTACAACAATATACAGTTCAAATATTATTTAAATTGTTGCAATCAAGTGTATTTAAAATAATTCAAACGGAAAAATTCTAGAATCTGATAGCAAGTAGCATATGTTAGGTTATGTATGAAAAATCAATATTTCAGCACGAATTTGAAATAAAATTTTGAGCAATACATATCGTGTGCATTCATTTTAAATTTTAAAGCAACCATTTTGAACAATACAAGATGACAATTACAAATAAAGATAAAATATTATAAGATATGCTAAATATTTGATAAAGTACTGATAACATCAAAGAATTGTACCGATCTTTTAAACAGTAAGAGATATCAAAAAAAGTTTCAAATAAAGATTGTAGACAATACTATTATACATATTTTACCTCCTTACAAAAATTATTGTATCTCAATTATTTGCCGAGATATGCCCAATAAACTGCTTGATCATTGTAAAGTTACACTTCCGGTTTTAGTTCCTAAACGGTACAAAATTTCAAAAAAAGTTTCAAATACAAATTGTAGCCAATACTGTTCTACATCTTTTACCTCCTTACATAAATTATTGTATCTCAATTAATTTCCGAGATACGCCCCAAAAAACTGATTGATCATTGTAAAATTACACTTTCGGTTTTAATTCCTAAATGGTACAAAATTTCAAAAAAAGTTTCAAATAAATATTGTAGGCAATAATATTCTACATCTTTTTGATTATTATAAAAATTACTGTAGCTCAATTATTTACTGAGATATTTTCAAAAAACTGTTTTGGGCTTCATGTAAACTACCACTTCCGGTTGAGGTATTTCTACCAAATTTTAAACAATGTATTATTTAGTCCTATTAAGTCTAAATATGAATTTTGACAATGATCACATGACTAGTTTTTAAGTTATTGGCACATGTAATCCTGTCGACGTTGTTTTGTAAATTTCTACAAATGAAAAACAAATGAACGTCTTGTTTATTTCACAAACAAATGAAATGCAAATTGCTATGACGCATTTAAGCGTACTATAAATACGTGAATGTGCATTTTTAGACAATTATTTTAATCGGTTTAAAATATTTTTAAAAGTTAAATAAAAAACAAAATTTAAAGTAACCTAACCTAAAAATTTTGACAGCTCTAGTTTGTTAATTTATTTAGAGCCACTGGTCTAGTGATATAATAGCGGGTGTATAACGGAAATTCTTAATTAGTATTTAACTAATTTAAAATGTTACTTTAGTACATAAGACCTAATTTGTTATGACCTTGAAATATATAGTTGTCTTTGTTGCTCTACTGGACATGTGGTGGTGTAATGTGGGCTTTGTCACGCGTAAAGGCGGGAAATTTGAAAATAATAATTGTTAAACCGTAATCTAAATATGAAATATAATATTGATAGTCCCATAAATTTTTGAGTAATCGTGAACAAAATCGTCTCACAGTTTTAGGTAGCAAAATGTGCTTATTTTTTGAAAAATCAGTACTGAAAAATTTGAGGTGTTAGTTAACACAATAAGCTACATTTTTTATTTGAAACAATTTTTTATATTTTGTACCGTTTATAAAATAAAAAATTCAGAAATTATGTGATAACTTTTATTACATTACAATATAACTATTAATATTTTTTTTACAACCGGGAGAGAAAGTCAGTGTGTTTGACACCAAAATCATGACAGACACAGGAGGGAGGTTTGTGCACTTTCTCTCCCGTCGTGAGGTGCTCAAATAATGTGAAACAAAATTGAATATGTCATAGATAACTATCATAAATTATTCAAACAATTTTTATTGGGGAAGCAAAAAAATAGTATATACAACACAGTAGAAGGAAAATGATCATAAACTATGTATGTACAATATATATAATAACATATTTTTAGGATAGACAGTAGTTTTGTCAGACAGTTTTGTCAAAACGGGTAGTAGCAAATTCATCAAATAATATTTCAATGTTTTCTTTCGTGTATATTGTGTAGAATAGCAGCAAAATCGCGGATCTCGTTTCAGCGATTCAGGCTAAAAATAAAAACATCTCTTTTCAGGATTTTTCAGGTTTGACCTGACTTTCATTTGTCTAAAAATCCACAGCCTGCTAGATTTATATTTGATAATTATCTGCGTAGAATATGCAAGTCACGTATTTTAATTTCACAAGAAAATTTTGTATATTAAAGTTTGATATATTATATTTATTAATGTTTTGAAATAAATGTTAAATATTGTAGATACAATTATATTGTAACAATATTTTGATATTTCTATGGAACTAGGGCTCATAAATAATTATGGTAAGAGCTATCCTGTATACTAATACTTCTAAGTACATTTTTAATCTTAAACAAAATATTTTTCCTGTCAACTTTGGCTGTCAATAAAATTTGTATTCAACTAAACTTTGTAATAAAAATTTATTAAGTTACATCTAGAATATCAAATACATAAATATAATAAACTTTTTGGTCTCACACACAATTTAATATTTGAAAGAACAAAAATTATTTGCTAAATATTTTGACACTTTGACAACTTGACAGCTCAAAAACAAGAGACGTACAAATAATTTAGAATAAACTGTGACGTCATTGTTGAGGTCTTTAAAACTCAAATATCTGAATAATTAATAATATTTTTCGATGTTTTGAGTCTAGTTATAAAATAAATTACTTATTTTTTATTTTGTGAATATAGTGAATGACCTGGTTATATATTCTAACCTAGGGCAAATACAGGAGTACCACTACAACAAAACAAATTATTAATCTTGTTGTGTTATGTTTTAATGCATTTACTTGTATAGTACAGTTATTTAAAATGTGTATTGGCTTCTGAAGCGAGTAACAATAAAAATCTTGTTTGTTTTTCAAGTAAACTACCACTTCCGGTTCAAGCAGTGCTACCAAAATCTGTACAATAAATAAAATGGACCTATTAAAAATAAATATGAAATTTCAAAATTTGAGTTGTTTTTATTTTTGTAATATCTCGTGACGCAAGCAAGATTTAGAAAAAACAATGACATCATTAGAAAGGCCTGATATTTCTGCACATTTTTTGTTATTTCATCTGCAGTTGCAGCTCTAATACTTCTCGAGATATTCCACAATAAAGCTGATTCGTTCACTTTCGATTTCTGTTATGGGTACATATATGAGTGAATTTTTCTCAACCGGTTTTAGGAGCAGAGAAACTTTATTACGTAACTCAACGTAAGGTAGGCGAACATAAC
The DNA here is from genome assembly GCA_963942605.1 of Poecilus cupreus. NCBI lineage: Eukaryota > Metazoa > Arthropoda > Insecta > Coleoptera > Carabidae > Poecilus > Poecilus cupreus. Next base: position 39,282,284 of record OZ012713.1, read on the forward strand.
GTAAGGTTAACAAATCGTGGTTAAATTGCAAGTGTTTGACGGTTAGAGTTTAATAACTGAAAGAATTACTGCGATTTTTCATTTGATATTATTTGATATTCAATGCAAACTTTTAGAAGGTGATTCTTAGGTTATTGACATCGGATATTATAGTCGGAAGTATTCGTGATGCCGACAGGCATTTTGTCGTGATCGTGATAGTGATTCGTGAACAGTTATATCTTCGTTTTCTTAAATGGCTCGATTACGATGTATAGAATACATATTTGAGGGTTTATTTGAAATGTGGGAGGAGGTATAAAAAAAAGTTTCAAGTAAAAGTTGGTCCTTATAATATTTAGAACAAAAAAGGTTATGTGCAATTTTTTCGTATCTACTTCCGGTTAAGCAAAAAACCTTTGTTTATGTCAAACTTAACTCAAAAAATAATCCTCGACTTTTTTAAACCAAAACTAAATAAGATAAATAAATGAATCAAACATTTTTAGATGCAGAAATTAATTGTCTACAAGATTTATTTGAAGCATTTTCTTTTTAAAAGCTCAGGAAAGAAATGGCGGCCAAAAAACTGTTGAGGCCTTACACGCTTACGATGAGTCACACTCCCGTGTCTTTACTAACTTTAAACCTGGTTTATACCTGAACTAAACAAGATAAATGAATGAACCAAACAGGTTTAGATGCAGAAATTAATTCTCTACAAGATTTATTTGAAGCATTTTTAAATAAAATTCTCAGAGCAGTAATGGCGGCCAAAAAACTGTTGAGACCTTACACTCTAACGATGAGTCGCACTACCTTCTGTCTGTACTAACTTTAAACCTAGTTTAAACCAGAACTAAACAAGATAAATAAATGAACGAAACAGATTTAGATGCAGAATTTAATTGTCTACAAGATTTATTTGAAGCATTTTCTTTTTAAATGCTCAGGGCAGCAATGGCGGCCAAAAAACTGTTGAGGCCTTACACTCTTACGGTGTGTTGCACTCCCTTCTCTCTTTATTAACTTAAAACCTAGTTTAAAACACAAGTAAACAAGATAAATGAACGAACCAAACAGATTTAGATGCAGAATTTAATTCTCTACAAGATTTATTTGAAGCATTTTCTTGTAAAATCTTCAATAAAGTAATGGCAGCCAAGAAATTATTTCAATTGTAATATATTTTGATTATTTAGACAGTTACCTTTTTCATATTATTTGAGCACCTCACAGCGGGAGAGAAAGTACACAAATCATTATTTTGTTATCATAAAATCCAAGTTTCTCTCCCGGTCTTGCAAAAAAATGTTGAAACATCAATAGGTCAAAAAGAAGCACCGAGTTTTTTCCAAATATCTCAATAAATAATTGAGCTACGAAAAAAATCGTTATTTACAAAAAGATGCATCGGAACACTAGCTACAATTTTTATTTGAAACTTTTTTTGATATTATGTACCGTTCACCTAGAAACTTTCTAAACGTTGCAATCTTCCTGGTTCTCTGACCGTAAGAACTCAACAATAGAAACAACAGAACTATATCGGCTGTTTACAGATATATAGAATTGACCTTGGGATGTAGCGTATTAGCTGTGAAATAATGACGATAATCGCATAGCTTATTAAGTATAAGACGTTGTATCAACAGGAAACGGAAATTATGGCTGTTGAAGTAATCGTTGCGAAGATTAAGGAAGCAGATAAAATTTTTATATTGTTTATTTTCTCGAAAACGGAAGCAGATAGAAGGAAATTGTACATAACTTTTTTTGTTCTAAATATTGTTAGGTACATTTTTTATTTGAAACTTTTTTTTGTAGCTCTAACCATATTTACGAATTTTCAAAAAGAATTCAAGAATTCTGGTATTTAATGTTGCTAATGATTGTTTCGATAGTTTTTGTGCCGCCATTTTGTTCCTGAGTATTTTACAAGAAAATGCTTCAAATACAATTTGTAGGGAATTAAATTCTGCTACTAAAAGTGTTTGGTTCATTTGTTTATCTTGTTTGGCTCAGGTTTAAATCAGGTTTAAAGTTACTAATGATTGTTTCGCCAGATTTTGTACCGCCATTTTGTTTTTGAGTATTTTACAAGAAAATGCTTCAAATACAATTTGTAGGGAATTAAATTCTGCTTCTAAAACTGTTTAGTTCATTCATTTATCTTGTCTAGTTCAGGTATAAATTAGGTTTAAAGTTGAAATTTCAAGTTTTGATTTATTTTGATTTTTTCACTACCATTTTTTAATTAAATAAAACAGGACTTTTTTTGCGCCAAAAAAATAGAAAGTTTAGCTGTATGAATCTGGTTTTCATTTTACATATTTATACATGTACCTGCCGTCAAAAATCAACCCCCAATGAACTTAAACACAGTACGATTCGAATTCAAATAGTTGCAAAATTATTTAGGTTTTCAGTCAAGTGTGAACCAGGCTTTATCCTCCCCCCACCTATCACTTAGAGGGGTGGGGGGTACTGCTGAATTCTCACGCTAAGTAGATTGTCAGTTGTTTTCCAGTTATAGTGCTGTGAAGTTGGTACAAGTGCTAATAAGTGTAAATATTTATTTTAAAACAATTATTAAATTTTTCCGGGGGTTGTGTTTTGACGGATGGTACACTGCATACCAAAAAACCCAGAATAAAATGGTACCCAATTATGGGTTAAATACATAAGTGTAATTTAATTTTTGATTATTTAACTATTTCAAGGTCAAATTTAATTAGAGTTATGTCGTTTTTAAACTTTCATAATTGTCTAGTAATTATTTAATTGAATTATTCAACAGTTTAAAACCCAAATTACACTGGAAAACTCAAAAAAATTAATGAGATTTTGATATTTCGTATTTTAATTTTAAAAATTATTTATAACATTTTATTTATTTTAATAGCAGTCCGTCAAATAGCGGCCCCCAATTTTGAATAGAAGGTGGGGAGTATTTATTGTGAGTGGCCAACACATAACTTCCCGACATTTTATCAGCGTGCTTATCAATTTAATTTTATAATTTTTCAAGTAAAAAAATATTGTTTTAATATTTATTCGAGATATCTACAATAAATATTTGACAATATTTAAATAAAAAAAAACTAGAAATCTATTCAAACTGATGACATAATTTCAAATAGACCTTGTTCTATTCAACTTTATGCTAATATAAAGAATAAATTACGCGCACAGGCTGTAAAAGGGAATTTAAAAATTATTTTATGAATACGGTCCTTCACTAACTTCAAAAATGTCAAATAAGTTATTTTAATTTCATTACACAATGTGATTATAATTATTTACAATCCTTACTGTTTGAGATACATAATACGACAGCTATGACGTCATAATTATTTTAAAAAATCTTTGCGGCTTAATTAATAACAATTAAGGCTTTTTAAAAGTTTAGATAGTCTTCAATTTAGTTAAAAATAAAAATAAAAAATATTAAAAGTGGTTTTGTACTATTTTACTTTTCACTTGAGCCTACACTAATCCATTTAGACTGAGTATAACGGCTTGATTTGTAAGGCAGTCCTAAATGTATGTTTATTAAAAAATTAATGATAATAAAAGCGAGTATAACGACTAGAGTTTGTAGAGTTGTCTTAAATTTGTGTGTTTATTTAAGATGTTAGTCAATAATAAATAGCAATGAAATCGAGTATAACGGCTAGAGTTTCTAGGGCTGTCTTAAGTTTGTGTTTATTTAAAATGTTAGTCCAAAAATAAATAGCAACTAAAGCGAGTATAACGGCTAGAGTTTGTAGAGCTGTCTTAAATTTGTATTTATTTTAGATGCTAGTCAAATATAAATAGCATTGAAATCGAGTATAACGGCTAGAGTTTCTAGGGCTGTCTTAAATATGTGTTTATTTAATATGCTAGTCAAAAATAAATAGCTGCGTAATCGAGTATAACGGCTAGAGTTTGTAGAGCTGTCTTAAATTTGTATTTATTTTAGATGCTAGTCAAATATAAATAGCATTGAAATCGAGTATAACGGCTAGAGTTTCTAGGGCTGTCATAAATTTGTGTTTATTTTATATGCTAGTCAAAAATAAATAGCTGCGTAATCGAGTATAAAGGCTAGAGTTTGTAGAGCTGTCTTAAATTTGTATTTATTTTAGATGCTAGTCAAATATAAATAGCATTGAAATCGAGTATAACGGCTAGAGTTTCTAGGGCTGTCATAAATTTGTGTTTATTTTATATGCTACTCAAAAATAAATAGCTGAGTAATCGAGTATAACGGCTAGAGTTTGTAGAGCTGTCTTAAATTTGTATTTATTTTAGATGCTAGTCAAATATAAATAGCATTGAAATCGAGTATAACGGCTAGAGTTTCTAGGGCCGTCTTAAATATGTGTTTATTAAATATGCTAGCCAAAAATAAATAGTAATCAAATCGAGTATAACGGCTTGAGTTAATAGGGCTGTCTTAAATTTGTGTTTATTAAATATGCTAGTCAAAAATAAATAGTAATAAAATCGAGTATAACGGCTAGACTTTGTAGGACTGTCTTAAATTCATGTTTATTTAAGAAACTACTCAAAAATAAATATTAACGAAAGCGAGTATAACGGCTAGAGTTTATAGGACTGTTTTAAATTTGTCTTTATTTAAGAAGCTAGTCAAAAATAAATAGCAACGAAATCGAGTATAATGGCTAGAGTTTAAAGGGCTGTTTTAAATTTATATTTATTTAAAATGCTTGTCAAAAAATAAATAGCAACGAAATCGAGTATAACGGCTAAAGTTTGTAGGAGTGTCCTAAATTTGTTTACTTAAGAAGCTAGTCAAAAAATAAATGGCAATGAAATCGAGTATAACGGCTGGAGTTAGGAGAGCTGTCATAAATTTTTCTTTGTTTATGAAGCTACTCAAAAATAAATAGTAACGAAATCGAGTATAACGGCTAGAATTTGTAGGGCTATCTTAAATTTGTATTTATTTAAGAAACTATACAAAAAATAAATAGCACCGAAATCGAGTATAACGGCTAGAGTTTCTAGGACTGTCACAATTTTTTTTATGTATTTTAATAGTGAAGGACTTCATTGATTTAATAATAATAATAACAATTATAATAATTCAACAGTGTTCAACAACATTTTCTAACCTAAAAGTGTAATTGTAAAACATCAAAATGAAGAACAAAAATAAATCTGTGCAAATAATTGATGAAAAATTAGAAACAAAACAATTATTGTTATCGGAAAATCAACACAATACCAACAACAATAATTCCAACAATGGCGGACAAAATGGCGTCAAAACCAAACCTCCTCTACCTAAAGACGAAAAAACTGAAAAGTTATTGGTGGACAAGAAAAACAAGGAAAACGAAAGTGATTTAAAAATTCTTAAAAAGGGTGAGAAAATTAAAATAACTATTTTATTTTGTCAAGTAAACTGCCACTTCCGGTTGACCGATTGTCACTAAAATTTACACAGCTTACAACCATATCCTGTAATATGTAAATGTGAAATATGAAAATAATCGTATGTTTAGTTTTTGAGAAATTTTACGTGGACAACACACAACTTTCTGAGCACTTTCTGGGCAAACGGTACGAGATATCAAAAAAAGTTTCAAATAATAATTGTAGCTAATACTATTTTACATCTCTTTCATAATAACAATTTTTTTGTAAGTCAATTGTTTATTGAGATATTCTCAAGAAACTGTTGAGGGCTTCAAGTAAACTACCACTTCCGGTTGACCAATTGTCACTAAAATTTACACAGCTTACAACTGTATCCTGTAGAATGTAAATATAAAATTTGAAAATAATCGTATGCTTAGTTTTTGAGTAATTTTATGTGGGCAACACACAACTTCCTGGGCACTTTCTGGGCAAACGATACGAGATATCAAAAAAAGTTTCAAATAAAAATTGTAGCCAATACTATTTTACATCTCTTTCATAACAACAATTTTTTTCGTAATTCAATTGTTTATTGAGATATTCCCAAAAAACTGTTGAGGGCTTCAAGTAAACTACCACTTCCGGTTGACCAATTGTCACAAAAATTTACACAGCTTACAACCATATCCTGTAGAATGTAAATATAAAATTTGAAAATAATCGTATGCTTAGTTTTTGAGTAATTTTTATGTGGGCAACACACAACTTCCTGGGCACTTCCTGGGCAAACGGTACGAGATATCAAAAAAAGTTTCAAATAAAACTTGTAGCCAATACTATTCTACATCTCTTTTATAATAACAATTTTTTTCGTAATTCAATTGTTTATTGAGATATGCTCAAGAAACTGTTTTGAGCTTCAAGTAAACTGCCATTTCCGGTAGACTGATTGTCACAAAAATTTACACAGCTTACAACCATATCCTGTAGTATGTAAATATAAAATTTGAAAATAATCGTATGATTAGTTTTTGAGTAATTTTATGTGGGCAACACACAACTTCCTGGGCACTTTCTGGGCAAACGGTACGAGATATCAAAAAATGTTTCAAATAAAACTTGTAGCCAATACTATTCTACATCTCTTTCATGACAACAATTTTTTTCGTAATTCAATTGTTTATTGAGATATGCCCAAAAAACTGTTTAAGGCTTCAAGTAAACTATCACTTCCGGTTGACCAATTGTCACAAAAATTTACACAGCTTACAACCATATCCTGTAGAATGTAAATATAAAATTTGAAAATAATCGTATGCTTCGTTTTGGAGTAATTTTAATGTGGGCAACACACAACTTCCTGGGCACTTTCTGGACAAACGGTACGAGATATCAAAAAATGTTTCAAATAAAAATTGTAGCCAATACTATTTTACATCTCTTTCATAATAACAATTTTTTTCGTAAGTCAATTGTTTATTGAGATATACTCAAAAAACTGTTGAGGGCTTCAAGTAAACTGCCACTTCCGGTTAACCAATTGTCACTAAAATGTACGCAGTTTACAACCATATCCTGTAGAATGTAAATATAAAATTTGAAAATAATCGTATGCTTAGTTTTGGAGTAATTTTGATGTGGGCAATACATAACTTCCTGGGCACTTTTTGGGCAAACGGTACGAGTTATCAAAAAATGTTTCAAATAAAACTTGTAGCTAATAATATTCTACACCTTTTTCATAATAACAATTTTTTTCGTAACTCAATTGTCTATTGAGATATATTCAAAAAACTGTTTAGGGCTTCAAGTAAAGTACCACTTCCGGTTTTGGGATTGCTACCAAAATTTAGTCAAGTGTCAAAAGGGCCTTTGAAATGTTATATATTAAATTTAATAGTGGTACAATAACGCATACAGACCTTATCGTAAAAATAGTGAAAATAGTGAAAATAGTGAAATTGAATTATTTTATATTTTTATTCAAAAATTATTTTCTTGTACTCATTTGCTGTTCTTATAAATATAAACATATTATTATTAATTTATAAATGTTTGTTGACAAAAATCTATATGAAACAATAACAAAATTTGTTACTTTCTTTTTTTTTTTTTGTTTTAAACTTATTTAGGATGTGATCTCATAATATCGTAGTAGGCGATGACTCAGCCTCTACTAACTAGCGTTAGCATTGGGGCCATACGTTACTATGCAGCAATAACAATAACACTACAGTCACTAAACAGTGGCGTACGCAGGAAAAATAAAAGGGGCATTCAAAAAATAAATAAGTTTTTTCAAACCTTAAATAACAAAAATATTATTCTATAATACTGTTGGTGAATTTGTTTATTATTAAGCTTTGATAATAATTTATCGGGTTTAATGCAGATCACTTGCAGAACACGTCTAAGAATTTATATAAAAAAATAATGAAAATTATAATCAAGTTTGACAGCTTGATTCCTAGAATTTTTCATGCTCACAGCCATCGCTGTCTCATTAGCAAGCTGACGTTTTACAAATACACAATGCTATTTATTTTTTAAATTAATAATTTAATAATTTCGGTATTTAATTATTTTTTTCGAAAAAAAAAATTTTGGTTTAGTTCCTTGATATACAAATAAATATTTATTTATTTATTTTTCGTCTATAACGGAATTTTATTCAAACTGCATATGTTGTAATACCCTTACAAAACATTTGTACTATTTTGCGACGATGTCTGTGTGCATGGATGGATGATATGTACCTGCATAGTTTTATTGCAATATCTCAAGTACTACTAAACAAAAATTAATAAAATTTTGTATTTTACTTTTATACACCTTAAGGAAGACCTCAGTTTATTATTGTAAAAAAAATTCAATTAGAACCACTATAATTTTTTTTTATTTGTTATAATATATTTTAAAGCCTATTGAATTTAAAATAATATATTTCAAATCTTTTAGTATGTTTATACTGGTGATAAAGTCATGGTGTCAAAGTTACCAGCCGTCAAAACGTGCCCCCTTGAGACATACGCAAAATAAGAAATTACAAAAAATTAAATAATAATTGAAATATCTTTTTTTTGTATGGTTCTAGTAGATTAAACGCGTACCAGCTGTCAAATAGCAACCCCCAAACACTAATCAATTTTTTAACGGCACCGGGCAGTTGTAGTACTACGGTTGAAGCGCTAAAATTACAATAATCTGGTACCATTCAAAAATTATAGTTTTAATTTAATGTTATTTTGTAAAGAGTATTAACATGGAATTATTAAAATTAGCTGAGTGGGAAGTCATGTGCTGGCCACATCAATTTTTTCTTCTTTCCTTTGATGACTGATATATCCAATTATAAGTTGTTTTTATTTATTTTTTTGTACAAATAATTACTCTTATAAGAATATTAATCTTATATAAGGATAACCTTCAAAATATGTAAATTATAATTTACAAAATAATAATTTGATTTCATATCTTTGACAGGAAACCTAATTTGTTATCAAAACCACTAATATTTCTTTTGGTTTCCTTTGATTTCTATACAAAATAAACTTTAATTATAAAAATTATTGAAGCCTTACACTCTAACATTTAGCCACGTTCCCGTGAGAGAATGATTTTGTCCTGAGAGTAAATTTGAACCTAATTTAAACTAGAACTATACAAGATAAATGAATGAACCAAACAGTTTTGGATGCAGAATTTTATCCTCTACAAGATTTATTTGAAGCATTTTCTTGTCAAATACTCAGAAACAAAATGGCGGCCAAGAAACTGCTTAAACAATCATTAATAACTTTAAACCTGATTTGAACCTGAACCAAATAAGATAACAAAATAAACCAAACAGTTTTAGATGCAGAATTTATTCCTCTACAAGTTTTATTTGAAGCATTTTCTTGTAAAACACTCAGAAAAAAAATGGCGGCCAAAAAACTGTTGAAACAACATTAATAACTTTAAACCTGATTTGAACCTGAAACAAATAAGATAACAAAATAAAACAAACAGTTTCACATGCAAAATTTAATTCCCTACAAGATTTATTTGAAGTATTTTTTTGTAGAATACTCAGGAACAAAATGGCAGCCAAAAAACTGTTGAAACAATCATTAATAACTTTAAACCTGATTTAAACCTGAACTAAACAAGATAAATAAATAAACCAAACAGGTTTAGATGTAGAATTTAATTCTCTACAAGATTTATTTGAAGCATTTTCTTGTAAAACACTCAGAAAAAAAATGGCGGCCAAAAAACTGTTGAAACAACATTAATAACTTTAATCCTGATTTAAACCTGAACTAATCAAGATAAATAAATAAACCAAACAGGTTTAGATGTAGAATTTAATTCTCTACAAGATTTATTTGAAGCATTTTCTTGTCAAATACTCAGAAACAAAATGGCGGCCAAGAAACTGCTTAAACAATCATTTATAACTTTAAACCTGATTTGAACCTGAACCAAATAAGATAACAAAATAAACCAAACAGTTTTAGATGCAGAATTTATTCCTCTACAAGTTTTATTTGAAGCATTTTCTTGTCAAATACTCAGGAACAAAATGGCGGCCCAAAAACTGCTGAACCAACATTAATAACTTTAAACCTGATTTGAACTTGAACCCAATAAGATAACAAAATAAACCAAACAGTTTTAGATGTAGAATTTAATTCTCTACAAGATTTATTTGAAGCATATTCTTGTAAAACACTCAGAAAAAAAATGGCGGCCAAGAAACTGCTGAACCAACATTAATAACTTTAAACCTGATTCGAACCTGAACCAAATAAGATAACAAAATAAACCAAACAGTTTCAGATGCACAATTTAATTCCCTACAAGATTTATTTGAAATATTTCCTTGTAAAATAACCAGGAAAGTTATGGTGGCACAAAATCTGGTGATGCGTCAGTTTAAAATTTATCTAAGTAGGTTAAAATTAAATAGAACTGACTTTATGTTCAAGATTAGTTCTAATTTTGCTTTCCCGTCAAAAGGTTACTTAATAAAGCGATAATAGCTATGACCTTGAACGATTTGCACATGCTTTAGGTGGGTTATCATTGAAATAACTAAAATTTGTTTATAAGAAATGTGTTTAACAGTTTTTTTTATCTTGATATCATCTTGAATTTACTCAAAATTTTCTACACTTCATCGTTAGATTCCGAGCAACATCACACGTGTTAAAACACGCTTCACTGGTTTCCATAGCAACTAGAGCATGCAAAGTTATATCTGTTTTCTATCAGTGTTCCTAAGAACGGTATATCGGGTGAATGAAAAATTATTTTGATTGGAAATTGGTTTTGTTTTTAACTTCATGTCATAGAATACTTGTTTCAAATCTTGAAAATTTCTCTATTAGATATTTGAGACAGAAAATTGTTTTAAATATTATTATAAACAATTTTTTTGATAGCTACAGTTTATTTTTCTTGTTTCACGTCACTATCTTCTATCTCTATATCTTCTATATCAATAGTGGGAGAAAGTGCGAAAGAAGATAGTGACGTGAAACAAGAAAAGTAAACTGTAGTTCCATATTTATAGTAATTTCTGAAATAGCAAAATGAATTATTTAAATATTAAATTAATATATATTAAGACGCGTCTGCATCCATAGGGTTACAACTGCCTGGTCTGTGGTTATAAATAGATTTTCTTATTCGAATTTGTTGCACAAAAAAAAAATTATTGTACTTAATACAAAAAGGTAAAAAATTGTCTAAAAATTTCAAAATAGTTTTTGTACAATAATTATTTTTCTGAATGTTTTACAAGAAAATGTTTCAAATAAAACTTGTACAGAATTAAATTCTGTATCTAAAATTGTTCGATTTATTCATTTATCTTATTTAGTTCAAGTATAAATCAGGTTTAAAGTTATTCATGATTGTTTCACCAGTTTTTTGTCCGCCATTTTGTTTCTGAGTATTTTACAAGAAAATGCTTCAAATAAATCTTGTAGAGAATAAAATTCTGCATCTAAAACTGTGTGATTCATTTATTTATCTTGTTTAGTTCAGGTATAAATTAGGTTTAAAGTTATTCATTATTGTTTCGCCAGTTTCTGGGCCGCCAGTTTGTTCCTGAGTATTTTACAAGAAATTGCTTCAAATAAATCTTGTAGAGAATAAAATTCTGCATCTAAAACTGTTTGATTCACTCATTTATTTTGTTTGGTTCAGGTATAAATTAGGTTTAAAGTTATTTATGATTGTTTCGCTAGTTTTTGTGCCGCCATTTTGTTCCTGAATATTTTACAAGAAAATGCTTCAAATAAATCTTGTAGGGAATTAAATTCTGCACTTAAAACTGTAATATTCTTTAATAAACACTCGAAGCATGAAGGCGTTTTCCCACTGTTTCAGAATAACTATGAGTCATCCAATAAAATACAAAAACTAGAGTCTACTTTCAAATTGTAGAATATCTTAATAATCAGCGTAGCGTCACGTTTCTGCTATAAAAACTGAAACTGTTGGGGGGGGGGGTCTATGGTTGCTGTAAACAATTTCACTCGTAAAGTGGATTATTTTCTGTACGGATTCCAAAAATCCTGTTAGACAAATGTCACGTTTTGTTAACATTATGTAGGGTTTTATTGTGTGTAAATATGAATATTCTTATAGATATTTATGTTTTTCTCAAAACCTGAAGCACTTAGGAGAAAATTGTACATAACCTTTTTTGTTCCAAACAGTGTTGCCAACATTTTTTATTTGAAACATTTTTTTGTAGCTAGTACCATTTTTGAAATAAATTTTGTTTTGTTTTATATTCCAGTTAATTTTCTAATTATGATATTTCTTATCAACAATATTATTGTTTTCTTTGTTTTATAGCCAATATATGAATCACCAAATGGAATTTTAATACGTTTTAGTAAAGTTAGTGATATATTTATGGCGTAATTTTCTAAATAGTTGATTTAATTTTAAACAATTTACATAAAATTAATTGTAAATAGTTTCTGCGAAATATAATTTTTTTTTTCAACATTGATTAGTTTATCAGCAAGTTGTATTTATTAATAATTATGATATTTGCGTCTGGTAATTTATATAAATAAATAAGGAAATATTAAAAAAATATATTATCACGCTATGTAACATTCTGAAATTTCATTTTTATTTATTGATATAATTCACATATTTTCCAGGACCTATTCTCGTGGTCGCACTATATATACCTCCATGGTTTTAAAACCACTAATACAGTATCTAAATCTAGATTTGACTTCCGGTTTGTTCCGGTTATTAATTAGATAAAATATATTAAGCAATATCCGAAACACACTTTCACTTAAAATTAAATTGAATTCACAAAATATGATGATGATATTTTATCGTTTATAAATTATTTTTGGGATTAAACCTACTATTAATAAGTAGGGGGGTTGTTTTATTGACGGAACTATAAGTGTAGAACTGTCTAGAAGCTTCTAGAAATTCCTTAGAATTTTTACAAGTTGAAAGAAATGCGAAAGAAAAATATAAATAACAATTTAAACGTGATTTAATCCGGAACTAAACAAGATAAATGAACGAACTAAACAGTTTTGGATGCAGAATTTAATTCTCTACAAGATTTATTTGAAGCATTTTCTTGTAAAATACTCAGGAACAAAATGGCGGCCAAAAAACTGTTGAGGCCTTACACTCTAACATCGAGTCACACTCCCTTTTCTCTTTACTAACTTTAAACCTAGTTTAAACCTGAACTAAACAAGATAAATGAATGAACCAAACTGTATTAGAAGCAGAATTTAATTCTCTACAAGTTTTATTTGAAGCATTTTTTTGTAAAATACTCAGGAACAAAATGGCGGCCAAAAAACTGGCGAAACAATCATTAATAACTTTAAACCTGATTTCAACGTGAACTAAACAAGATATATGAGTAAACCAAACAGGTTTAGATACAGAATTTAATTCTCTACAAGTTTTATTTGAAGCATTTTCCTGTAAAATAATCAGGAAAAAAATGGCGGACTCAATATAAAAACATCTCCAACAAAAATAAGGAAAAGTGAAATCATATAGTACTATATAGTATTATTTATGTACAAGAAAGTAGTATCACCTATTTATCAGCACAATAGTACAATAAGTATCCGCCCAAATCCATTATAATGACATTATAAAATGCGAAAACAATACACCAGGCGATATTGTATTATTATTTATATTCCGATCTTGTTCTGGTTTCATTTCAATCGTAGTAGGTTGTGCCACACCTGTTGCAATTGTTTCGCGTGCTAACAAAAGACGATCGTGAAATGTGAAAAAATCGGTGAAATAATTTTTGTTTGTAGAAGTAGGTTGTAAATAGTAATAGTTTTGTGTTTACCATTGCTTTCCTGAGTATTTTACAAAAAAATGCTTCAAATAAATCATGTAGAGAATTGAATTCTACATCTAAACCTGTTTGGTTCATTCATTTATCTTGTTTAGTTTAGGTATAAATTAGGTTTAAAGTTAGTAAAGAGAAAAGGGGGTGCGACTCATCGTAAGTGTGTAAGGGCACAATAGTTTTTTGGCCGCCATTGCTTCCCTGAGTATTTTACAAAAAAAATGCTTCAAATAGATCTTGTAGACAATTGAATTCTGCATCTAAACCTGTTTGGTTTATTCATTTATCACATTTAGTTCAGGAATAAATTGGGTTTAAAGTTATCAATGATTGTTTAATCAGTTTTTTGGCCGCCATTTTGTTCTTGATAATTTTACGAAAAAATGCTTCAAATAAATCTTGTAGAGAATTAAATTCTGCATCTAAACCTGTTTGGTTTATTCATTTATCACATTTAGTTCAGGAATAAATTGGGTTTAAAGTTATCAATGATTGTTTAATCAGTTTTTTGGACGCCATTTTGTTCCTGATAATTTTACAAAAAAATGCTTCAAATAAATCTTGTAGAGAATTAAATTCTGCTTCAAAAACAGTTTGGTTCATTCATTTATCTTATTTAGTTTCAGTAAAAATTAGGTTAAAAATATAATTTTTTCTAGAACTTGAAGCTGTGTGTTCTGTTTACGTGTCTACATTAACCTTGGACCTTCAAAACAATTTTTAATTTAATTTTTCCTGTTTTCAACTTTTTATGGGCAATTTGAACATTCCAAGTTTTTTGTTTTAAGAATTTTGTCTAAATGTGTAAATAGCGTGATGTTGTATTTATTTTAGAAAACGTCAAATATGTTTTCAGCAGCGTTGACAACAAAAAGAAATAAAAAAGACAGTTAATTTCATCATTAATGAAATTGGTACAGGCTGAGATAGAGTTAATTACGCCCTTATTTACAGCAGTAATAAGGCTCAAAATCGTTTGTTTTGTATGTTATTTCTTTATTGGATAAAAGCCAAAAATTTGACATAAATTTATCACAATTTTTAAATTTGTTATTGACAAGTTTATTAATACACTGTTTTTAAAATTATGTAAATACACATTTTGACGACCCCTGGACTTGTATGTGTCCATATTTGAGGTTATAAATATCTTGATTTCTTCAAAACATTTAATTTGATACCAAACACGACTTTTAGTAAAATGTGCCAACACATAACTTCCCACAACCGTATTTTCTAAACGGTACAAAATTTCGAAAAAAGTTTCAAACAAAAGTTGGAGCCAATACTATTCTACATATTTTTTGTTTGAAATATTTTTTTGTAGCTCGTTCTATTTTTGAAATAAATTGAATTTTGTTTTATATTCCAGTCAATTTTCTAATTATGTTCGTCACAACTTTATTTTGTAAACGGTACAAAATTTCGAAAAAAGTTTCAAACAAAAGTTGAAGCCAATACTATTCTACATATTTTATGTTTGAAATATTTTTTTGTAGCTCGTTCTATTTTTGAAATAAATTGAATTTTGTTTTATATTCCATTCAATTTTCTAATTATGTTCGTCACAACTTTATTTTGTAAACGGTACAAAATTTCGAAAAAAGTTTCAAACAAAAGTTGGAGCCAATACTATTCTACATATTTTTTGTTTGAAATATTTTTTTGCAGCTCGTTCTATTTTTGAAATAAATTGAATTTTGTTTTATATTCCAGTCAATTTTCTAATTATGTTCGTCACAACTTTATTTTGTAAACGGTACAAAATTTCGAAAAAAGTTTCAAACAAAAGTTGAAGCCAATACTATTCTACATAATTTTTGTTTGAAATATTTTTTTGTAGCTCGTTCTATTTTTGAAATAAATTGAATTTTGTTTTATATTCCAGTCAATTTTCTAATTATGTTCGTCACAACTTTATTTTGTAAACGGTACAAAATTTCGAAAAAAGTTTCAAACAAAAGTTGTAGCTAATACAATTCTACATATTTTTCATCATAACAATTTTTTTGTATCTTTATTATTTACTGAGATATGCGCAATTCAAGTGGACGAATTTTAAAAGTTATTCAAACGAAAGTTTCAAATGTTTTAAAGTACAGTTAACAATTGAACATCGTACGGTTAACCTATCTCAATCATTTCAATGTAACCCAAAAACAAATACGAATCGTCCAGCATGAAACAATTGAACCGTAACAAAATGCAGTCAACCGGAAAATTAAAATTAAAAAATTTAAAAAATAATCGTTATTTGTCATGGTTATGCCTAGACGATTCGTTTTTGTTACCTGCTTTCATTTGTCTTTTGGACAGCTGCCAAGCTGCTAATCAAGAGAGCAGCGATAGGTTTTTGTTTACGAAAGAAATGAGAACAAAATGTCAAAAAACTTTTGTGTTATTTGGAAAAATTTGATTCCCGAAAATTGGTAGTTGATTTACTTTTTTGTGAATATCTCAGTAAATAATTGAGATACAAAAAATTTTATAAGGAGGTAAAAGATGCAGAATGGTATTGGCTACAAATTTTATTTGAAACTTTTTTTTATATTGTGTACCGTTTAAGCAGTAAAGCTTGTGTTACACTATACAGTAGATTTTTATAACTTTCTATGTAGGTACGTTGTAAACTCGCCTTTATTGTACAAGCTAAACATTTCACAGGCTTCTTCGTGACTACTCAAACAATTTCTTTAATTTACTTCCGTTTCCTGTTTCTTACAACCTTTTTAATTGCGTATTATTTGAAAAATTCTCATATCAACTTAAATACATACGATGAAAATTAAAAAAGTTACTTTTTAATAATTAAATATAGATTAGAAAAATTAATAAAATATGTTGTGGGCAGCACAGTACCTCCCGCCATAGATTTCTTATCAAACATTATAAAACATTTTTCACCATAATTCTTTTAGGTTAGGTTAGGTTAGCAGATTAAAACAAAAATGTCAAAAATATTTTTTTAACGTGTTGTAATTCGTAAATGGTGACAGTAAGAGAAAAATGTTTCAAACAATAATTGTAGATAATAATATTTGAAACATTATTTTAATAACAAAATTTTTATTTAATCATAATTTACTGAGATATTTCAAAATAACTTGATAGGGCTTCAAGTAAACTACCACTTCCGGTTATTGGATTATCACCAAAAACTAATCAGCTCTTCCAAAGTGGATACAATTGATATATACAAAATATCACAATTGTCAGTTTAGTAGTTTTTGAGATAACTCACACACAGACAGACAGACAGACACACATTCAGCCAGACACCCACACAGACATAATCGCGAAACTATTCAAATCGTATATTTAGCAAACATTCAAAGATTCAAACATATTTTATAAATTTATTTATTGTTTTTTCATGGCACACTTCCTGTGTTTGATTATTTATTAATAATGACCATAATTCTGAATATATTACTGTAGTTTTTCTACTCCTGTAAATTCGGGATCGCTTTGAAAATAATAGAAATTCGTTGAAAACATAAATCGTCAACATTAAAATACACAATGTCAACTGACATATGTCAACTGACATGGCCGTTGCTTGGTGATTAGGGCTTTAAAATAACAGTGAATTATGGATTTCTTGCTCTTTGATTGGTCGAGAAAAATGAATTATAAATCATGGATACTATAATATATAAGAATTTTTTATACAAATTTTTATTTATATTTTTCTTTCATTTCCAAATGAAATATATACTGTTTTATATATTTTACAGAGTAATGTCTGTGAAACATAAATAGTAGATTTAAGTGATGCTATATTAAGTGCAAAAATAAAGTGATTTCACTTTTATGAGGGCAATGTACTGAAATTACAACAATTTTATGTTTTTTAGTTTGAATTAGAAAGTTAAATATTTCATCATTGTTTACTAATTAATCTATTTGTTTATTTTTTTGGTAATTTGAGCAACAGAAGCTCTAATAACAATTGATATTATATATATATATATATATATATATATATATATATATATATATATATATATATATATATATATATATATATATATATATATATATGTATATAGGCTGGAACGAAAATAAATACATTAAATTTAAACACAAATAAAACTCCTTAAAATATTTTTTTTATGTAGCTTTATCTAAATTAAAGAATATTTGAATTTAATAAAATCTGATGTGGCCAGCACATAACCTCCCGCCCAATACAACTCTTAAACGGTACAAAATAGTATTTGATGATACAGAAACATACCTTCTTATTTGTTTATTTTCTATTTATATTTGAGAACATTAATTTTATTTCGTATATTTATTTAATTTTTTGACATTTATTTCAATCAGAAAACAGCTTCACAATCACAATGATATGTCACACATTTCCATCTGACGACGTCTGTGTGCATGGGTGGATGTGTGTCTATACGTTAAATAATTCACGAACGATACAACATAGATAAACCAAACTTTATAGTCTATAATTATACATTATTTTATGACAATTTTTTGACATACAATATTTATTTGTGTATCAAGGCACTAAAGTATAACTTTTTATATTTTGCTTCTATAATAAAGCTATTTTGACATTCAAATGTGTTTTATAATAGCTCAATTGAGTGTTATAATAAAGCAGTACCATTTATATTTTCTAGGTTGTTAAAAAATCTGATGTGGCCAGCACATAACCTCCCGCCCAATACAACTCTTAAACGGTACAAAATATTATTTGATGATACAGAAACATACATTCTTATTTGTTTATTTTCTATTTATATTTGAGAAATTTAATTTCATTTCATATATTTATTTAATTTCACTAAGAAAACAGCTTCACAATCAAATAATCAAAATGACATGTGTCACATTTCGTAAAAAAATTAAAATTATTAAGTGTAAATGCAAATTAATAAATTATTATCTATAAATTTAATGAAAATTAATAAAATTAGTGTAATCAAAACACATGTAAAATTAAATATTCTTCAACTTTCAAACTAACATAAATTGTTGAAAAAGGAAATTTAACCGTGTTACGAAAAACTGTTAAGGGCTTCAAGTAAACTGCTACTTCCGGTTGACCAATTTTATCCTAAATCTAATCAGCTCTTCATTTTAATATAACAAGCAAAAATACACAAAATAAGATTATAGAAATATATTCTAAAATATTTAATTTAGTTTTTCTCAAAATTAGATGCATGTACAAGAAAAGTGCAAATAACATTTTATATTCCAAATATTTTTGCTAACATCTTTCATTTGAAACTTTTTCTCACAGCTGATTCTATTTTTGAAATAAATGGAATTTAAAGTTTGGTGTGTCCAGTAAACTTCCTTTTCCGGTTTTTCAATTTCATTCAAAATCAACACAGCTCTTCATTTTTTCATGAAACTTATAAATTCCAAGTTTCGTTTACGTAGCTTGTCTCGTTCATGAGATATTGTGCACACGGACATCCATCCACCCACACACACAGACATCATTGCGAAATTGGTCGTAACGGATTCAGTGGACGTCAAAATATTTCCGCAAGAATTTCGTCAACGATTTTTTTCCTGATTTCAATACTTTCTTATACTTTGTATAAGAAAGTAAAAAAAATTTATATTTTTTTTTGTTGCAAGTATTTTGAACTAATGATACCAACAAAATAAACACACACTTCCAACCATAATAAGAGAATTGTAAAATAATTTAAAATAGAGTTAATTAATAATTATATTATATTAGTTTGGTCTTTGATGTTTAAATAAATATAATTATGGTATAAACTATTAATTTTATAATTCATAATTGGTTGACAGTTATAAAAACATAATTATTCTGTCAAAATGTTTTAATTTATTATTGACATTTCCGGTTTTGGATAATTATATAAAATATTTTTATGATTTGTTAATCTCTGTATACATAATTTTATGTATTCAAATTATAGCGTTTTCAAGTGTGTTATAAATAATTTAATAATTGTAGAAAATATGGAAAAATATTTCAAATAAAAATAGTCACTGAAATATATTTGATAGGGCTTCAAATTAACTACCAATTTTACTGCCCTTTTGTATATTTTTCTGCCTGTATTATATGTAAATTAATTTATTTTTTGTTACAGGAAAAACGCTTTGCCAAGCTTGCAAAAAAAAATGTTCAGGTGAAGTTCTACGTGTCCAAGAAAAATATTTTCACACTGACTGCTTCAAATGTGCAGTTTGTGCTCATTCTTTGGCCCAAGGCGGATTTTTTTCAAAAGATGGAAAATATTATTGTACTGGAGACTACCAGAGAAACTTTGGAACGAAGTGTGCCCAATGCCAAGATTATGTGGAAGGAGAGGTACGTAGTTTCAACCTGATTTATTCCTGGACTAAATGAGGTAGAGGAGTGGGGGTGACTGTTTTGGACGCAGAATTCAATTCTCTACAAAAGTTATTTGAAGCTTATTTTTGTAAAAGTATCAGGGAAGCAGTAGTGTTTCAAAAACTGTTTCAATGTTTCATATTTGAAAAACTTGTCTTTTCTAACTTTGGACCAAATTTATACCTGAACTATACTAGATATAAAAATGGGACAAACTGGTCTAGACGCAGAATTTAATTCTCTACAAGTTTTATTTGAAGCATTTTTTTGTAAAAGTATCAGGGAAGCAGTAGTGTTTCAATAACTGTTTCAATGTTTCATATTTGAAAAAAATGTCTCTACTAACTTTGGACCAAATTTAAACCTGAACTATACTAGATACAATAATGGGACAAACAGGTCTAGACGCAGAATTTAATTCTCTACAAGATTTATTTGAAGCTTTTTTTTGTAAAAGTATCAGGGAAGCAGTACTGCTTCAAAAACTGTTTCAATGTTTCATATTTGAAAAAAAATGTCTTTACTAATTTTGGACCAAATTTAAAGCTGAACTAAACTAGATACAATAATGGGACAAACTGGTCTAGACGCAGAATTTAATTCTCTACAAGATTTATTTGAAACTTTTTTTTGTAAAATTATCAGGAGAGTAGTGGTTAACCTAAAAACTTTTTTGTAGTCTGTAGCATTATTTGATAAAGTAAAGAAGTAACTTGACATTTAATTTATACATGAACTAAACAAAGTATAAGAATGGGATAAACTGTACAAGATGCAGAAATTAATTCTCTACAAATTTTATAGGAAGCTCTTTCTTCTAAAATTATTAGGGTAGCAGTATTTCTTCAAAAACTGTTTCAATGTTTCATTTAAAAAAAAATGTTTTCTTTATTATATTTGGATGTTATTTAACCCAGAACTAAACGTCATATAAAAATGGGATAAACAGTACTAGATGCAGAATTCAATTCTCTACAAGATTTATTTGAAACTTTTTTGTATAAAATTATCAGGAAAACATTGGTAGCCTTGAAACAGTTTTGTGGACCAATACAGTATTTGATATTGTAGAGAAGTTGGCTGCAGTAAATTTAGACCTAATTTTAACTTGAAATAAACAAGCTATAAGACCAAGAGTGACAGTTTTAGATGCAGAATTCAATTCTCTACAAGTTTTATTTGAAGCATTTTTTTGTAAAAGTATCAGGAAAGCAGTTGTGCTTAAAAAACTGTTTCAATGTTTCACATTTGAACACAAAACTGTTTTATAACTTCGGACCTAAATTAAACCTGAACTAAATTAAATACAAGAATGGGATAAACTGTGTTAGATGCAGAATTTAATCGTCTACAAGTTTTATTCGAAGCATTTTTTTGTAAAATACTCAGGAACAAAATGGCGGCCCAAAAACTGTTGAGGCCTTACACACTTACGAGGAGCGACAGTCCCTTTTGTCATTAGTAACTTCAAACCTAATTTAAACAAGAACTAAGTTAGGTACATGAATGGGACCTACAGTAATCGATGCAGAATTTAATTCTGTACAAGTTTTATTTGAAACTTTTTTTTGTAAAATACTCAGGGGAGCAATGGCGGAAGTAAAACTGTTTGAATATTTGATTTTTACAAAAAAATGTTTTGGTAACTTTGGATTCAATTTATTCCTGAACTAAACAAGATATAAGTATGGGACAAACTGTTTTGAAAGCAGAATTTAATTCTCTACAAATTCAATTCAGCCCCCCCTCCCTCTCCCCCTCCCCCTGCAACTGTTTTATCTCTTATCTGAACTGTACAACCAAATACTTATTCAAACATTTCTACGCTTCTTTCTATCGCTGTTTTCAACCAACTCTTCTTATTCTTCATACTCTTCTTCCTCTAGGTGGTAACAGCTTTAGGCAAAACTTACCACCAACGATGCTTTACGTGTGGGAGGTGCCGTCAAGCTTTTCCTACGGGAGAGAAAGTTACCTATACAGGGAAAGAAGTTCTGTGTCAAAAATGTGTTGCGATTCCAATTCGAGAAACTGTTAGTCCTGTAACTAATAGCCAACCTCAGAGCCCTACCCGGGGTGGGGATCAAGGAGATAATGGTGAGTGAATGTACAGATTTTTTGATTATTTTTTAGGTTAGAAAAATGTTTTAGTGTTTATCAAACATTTGACTAAAATATTCTTACAGTTTATTCGTGTTTCCTTCTGAAATATTTATGTATATTTTAATTATTTACCAGGAAAAGTTATTTTAATTAATTATTAATGAATCTTACAATTTTTTTTTAGGATAATAATTAATTTGAACATTTTTTGTCAATGAAACAATAATTGATTTATTTATTTATTATTTTTCCAGTAAAAACTTACGTTTGTCTCTCGTACCCCTTAAAAAATTCTAATTTAAATCTACCAACATCAAACGGAATCATATTTAAAGGTTTGTTCAATCAACAAAAAGTTTTCTTGGTTTCTGAATCATCCTTTAAGCTATAAATGCTTTTGACTTTATTAAATCATGTATCTTGAAAAATCATCATTTATTTCGTGGGTTTTTATGCTGTGCTTTTAATAGAGGGAGTAAAGTTTGTCATTATGTACCTTGAGGCAAATAATGACGTTTTACTCACGTGATGTTTTATATACAATATTTTATATACAACTTACGCCATTTAAAAAAAAATGGAAATAAATATGTTTGAATTTATTTTATTTTAAATTGTTACAAAAATTATTTTGTTGTAAAATAAATATAAAAAATACATTGTTTCTAGGTGGCACTGCCAATAGCCACTTTATCTCCCTAGGGAGTACTTGATTTTGATCATATTTATCTGTTGTATATAAATATATTTACATAAGTTGTTATTATATATTAACAAATAATTCTATTTTACAAATACATACTTCAAAAGTTTTTCTTAATATTTTCGCACTCTGTATAATAAAAAAAAAACTGTTATACATATTTTTACAGCCAAAGCATTAAAGAAATACAGCAATTTTTTAAAAATAATAAAATTTAAAATATTAAAAAATATATATTTGGTAAAATTTCATCCAAAATACTCCAAAGATTTAATCCAAATTTTATATTTAGACCTCTAATGGTTTATATGTGAACTGGATAAATTTTGGTCGCAAACTATTTACCGGAAGTAGTAGTTTACTTGAAGACCAAAAACAGTTTTTCCGGAATAACTTAATAAATAATTGAGTTAAAAAATGTTGTTACAATAAAAATGTTGTAGAATGTTATTGTCTACAAATATTATTTGAAACTTTTTTTTGTATCTTGCGCCGTATAGAAACTATGCTCTTTTATGCCTAGGCTGTAAATATAAATAGTGCGTGCTTTGTTTTCAATCATTTAACAATACACATCATACACTATCTCTATAAGGTGAACTATAACATTATTTCTGCAATAATTTAATTAAAAAAATATCAACGCCTTTTATCACTTGTACCTAGTTCATATTTCTCTCCATAGAGTGTGCTGGATGTTCAGAAGAGCTCAAAGAAGGTCAAGCGCTAATAGCTCTCGATCGCCAGTGGCATATTTGGTGCTTTAAGTGTGGTTCTTGTGGTACTGTTTTACATGGGGAGTATATGGGAAGAGATGGAGTTCCCTATTGTGAACGCGACTACCAGCGTCAATTTGGTGTGAAGTGCGCTTATTGTTCGAGGTATATCAGCGGAAAAGTCTTACAGGTAGGTCAATTGTTTTTTTTAGTTAGCGGTTTTGTCACTTGGAACATGGGAACGAACGACTAATCTTATGTAATTCGTGGCCTTACACTCTAACGATAAGTCGCACAAACACATACACACAAATGTTATTTGACTCTCTCTCGATGAATCACACAAAAACATAAACACAAATGACATTTATTTGACAGGCGCTTGTCACTTGCTTAGTTGAACTAATCAAATTTCCACTAGTTCTGTTGTCTTTTGCTATAAACTGTTTTGAAACTTGATTCATGGGATTGAAAGACTAATCTTATGTAACTTAAGTGGGTGGCCTTACACTCTAACGATAAGTCGCACAAAAAAAAACACAAATGACATTTGACTCTCTCTCGATGTGTCACACAAATACATAAACACAAATGACATTTATTTGACAGGCACTTGTCACTTGCTTAGTTGAACTAATCTAATTTCCACTAGTTCTGTTGTCTTTTGACAAAAACTGTTTTGAAACTTGCATCATGGGAACGAACGACTAATCTTATATAACTTAAATGAGTGGCCTTACACTCTAACGATAAGTCGCACAAAAAAATAAACACAAATGACATTTGACTCGCTCTCGATGAATCACACAAAAACATAAACACAAATGACATTTATTTGACAGGCACTTGTCACTTGCTTAGTTGAACTAATCAAATTTTCACTAGTTCTGTTGTCTTTTGCTATAAACTGTTTTGAAACTTGCATCATGGGAACGAACGACTAATCTTATATAACTTAAATGGGTGACCTTACACTCTAACGATAAGTCGCACAAAAACATAAACACAAATAACATTTGACAGGCACTTGTCACTTTGCTTAGGGCCGGTATTTCCAAACTCGGTTACCTAGAGAATAAATTTATCAATAGTTATATCACGAGTGCTAAGAATTTAATCGATTAAATTTGACATGTCTAGCTTATGCAAAAAAATTTGCTTAAAAAGTAAATTATTATGTACTCAAACACTTTGGGACACCATCGTTTCCGTGATTATTTTACAAAAAAATGCTTCAAATAAATCTTATAGAGGATTAAATTCTGCACTTAGTACAGTTTGTCGCGTTCATTTATCTTGTTTACTTCCGGTTTAAATCAAGTCTGAAGTTAAGACAGACAGTCAAGTTCTCGTGCGGCATCTGTTTTTTGGGACGTCATCGCTTCCGAGATTATTTTACAAAAAAATGCTTCAAATAAATCTTATAGAGGATTAAATTCTGCACCTAGTACAGTTTGTCGCGTTCATTTATCTTGTTTACTTCCGGTTTAAATCATGTCTAAAGTTAAGACAGACATTCAAGTTCTCGTGCGGCATCAGCTTTTTGGGACGTCATCGCTTCCGAGATTATTTTACAAAAAAATGCTTCAAATAAATTTTGTAGAGGATTAAATTCTGCACCTAGTACAGTTTGTCGCGTTTATTTATTTTGTTTACTTCCGGTTTAATTTACGTCTAAAGTTAAGGCAGTCAAATTCTCATGCGGCATAAGTTTTTGGGACGTTATTACTTTCGGGATTATTTTACAAAAAAATGTTTTGTATAAAACTTGTAGAGGATTAAATTCTGCATCCGGTACAGTTTGTCGCGTTCATTTATCTTGTTTACTTCCGGTTTAAATCAAGTCTGAAGTTAAGACAGACAGTCAAGTTCTCGTGCGGCATCAGTTTTTTGGGACGTCGTCGCTTCCGAGATTATTTTATAGCATGCTGCTGTTTAATCACTTGTCTAAAATGCACAACAATGAAAAAAGAGACATTCTGATTGGTCATATTTGTAATGAGTGAAATAATCAAGAAAATAAATAAAAAATATCGCAACAAAATTATAGCTTTAATGATAATTATTATTCTAGCTGTCATTTTTTGATACGATATTTTTTTGTTTATTCCATTGATAATTTATTCTATAGTTTATCTGAGGTTGAAAATACCGGCCCTTAGTTGAAATAATCAAATTTTCACCAGTTCTGTCGTCTTTTGCCATAAACTGTTTTGAAACTTGCATCATGGGAACGAAAGACTAATCTTATATAACTTAAGTGGGTGGCCTTACACTCTAACGATAAGTCGCACAAAAAATAAACACAAATGATATTTGACAGGCACTTGTCACTTTGCTTTGTTGAACAGTTGAACTAATCAAATTTCCACTAGTTCTGTTGTCTTTTGCCATGAACTGTTTTGAAACTTGTATCATGGGAATGAAAGACTAATCTTATATAACTTTAGTGGGTGGCCTTACACTCTAACGATAAGTCGCACAAAAAAATAAACACAAATGATATTTGACAGGCACTTATCACTTTACTTAGTTGAACTTCGCTTAGTTGAACAGTTGAACTAATCAAACTTCCACCAGTTCTGTCATCTGTTGCCATGAGATGTTTTGTCACTCTCATCATGGGAACGAAAGACTAATCTTATATAATTCAAATGGATGTAGGGCCTTACACTCTAACGATGAGTCACACACCCGTGACATTTGAAAGTTGCTTATCACTTCGCTTGTTTAATAGCACTATAAACTGTTTTTTCAATTTTTTTACGAAATGTGACACATGTCATTGTAATTATAAAGCAGTTTTCTTAATGAAACATCAAAAAATTAAATAAATATACGAAAGAAAATGAAACTTTTCAATATTTTTCTGTACCATAAATATGTTTCTCAAGGCTGGAGATAACCACCATTTCCACCCAACTTGTGCCAGATGTACCAAATGTGGTGATCCATTTGGCGATGGTGAAGAGATGTACCTGCAAGGTGGTGCCATCTGGCACCCTCGTTGTGGACCTGGACCTACAGAAAATGGTACGAATGGTGGTTAATTTTTAGTTAATTTCAAACTAAAAATAAACGTGTATTTAGGGACAATTCTAAATGGTACGAATGACACAAATGGTCATTGTACTGATACGGAGTCCAGAGGATACACTTCCGGAAGGGAATTTGACCGGATGAGCAGCTCCGGAGTCAGTGAGCTTCAAGTAAGTGTGATGCCAGCTTTATTTAATCATAAAATGTTGCTATATAATTTTATTTATTTGCTGTTTTATTATTTGTTTTTTTTTTTTTTATTTTGTGGTGTCCATCGGCCATTGTAATTCAAAATGGCCGCCGATATCAAGGCCACCTATGTTTATAGCAGTGTATAATAGTAAAATTATTATTTTTAAATATTCTTTCAGCTTAATTTTGTTTGTTTGATTTTTATTATTTTGCATGTTTGTTGTATTGTTTCCAGTTTTCTATGCGTTCTCGAACACCCAGTATTACAGGCTCATTGTATAGTCCACCATCTCGTAGATCTAGAAAGGTTTGTTTTCACCTTTTCTTCATTTCTTCAATTTTTATCATGTTTATTTATATTTTTCTTGAAATGGGATAATAGTTTTTGGGGCGCCGTTGCTTTCCGGATTGTTTTACAAAAAAATGCTTCAAATAAATTTTGTAGAGGATTAAATTCTGCATCCGGTACAGTTCGTCGCGTTTAGTTATCTTGTTTACTTCCGGTTTAAATCAAGTCTAAATTTAAGACAGACAGACAAATTCTCATGGAGCATTAGTTTTTGAAACGCCAATATTTTCGGGATTATTTTACAAAAAAATGTTTCAAATAATATTTGTAGAGGATTAAATTCTGCACCTAGTACAGTTCGTCCCATTTATTTATCTTGTTTACTTCCGGTTTAAATCAAATCTAAAGTTAAGACAGTCAAGTTATCATAAGACATAAGTTTTTGAGACGCCATTATTTTTGGGATTATTTTACAAAAAAATGCTTTAAATAAATCTTGTAGAGGATTAAATTCTGCATCCGGTACAGTTCGTCGCGTTCATTTATCTTGTTTACTTCCGGTTTAAATCAAATCTAAAGTTAAGACAGTCAAGTTATCATGCGGTATCAGTTTTTGGGACGCCATCTCTTCCGAGATTATTTTACAAAAAAAATGCTTCAAATAAATCTTGTAGAGAATTAAATTCTGCGTCTAGTACAGTTTGTCCCATTCATTTATTTTGTTTACTTCCGGTTTAAATCAAGTCTAAAGTTAAGACAGACAGTGAAGTTCTCGTGCGGCATCAGTTTTTTGGGACGCCATTACTTTCGGAATTATTTTACAAAAAAATGCTTCAAATAAAACTTGTAGAGAATTAAATTCTGCGTCTAGTACAGTTTGTCCCATTCATTTATTTTGTTTACTTCCGGTTTAAATCAAATCTAAAATTAAGACAGTCAAGTTCTCATGCGGTATCAGTTTTTGGGACGCCATCGCTTCCGAGATTATTTTACAAAAAAATACTTCAAATAAATCTTGTAGAGGATTAAATTCTGCATCCGGTACAGTTTGTCGCGTTCATTTATTTTGTTTACTTCCGGTTTAAATCAAATCTAAAGTTAAGACAGACAGTCAAGTTTTCATGCGGAATCAGTTTTTGGGATGCTATCGCTTCCGTGATTATTTTACAAAAAAAATACTTCAAATAAATTTTGTAGAGGATTAAATTCTGCACTTAGTACAGTTTGTCGCATTCATTTATCTTGTTTACTTCCGGTTTAAATCAAATCTAAAATTAAGACAGTCAAGTTCTCATGCGGCATAAGTGTTTGGGACGCCATTACTTTCGGAATTATTTTACAAAAAAATGCTTCAAATAAAACTTGTAGAGAATTAAATTCTGCGTCTAGTACAGTTTGTGGCGTTCATTTATCTTGTTTACATCCGGTTTAAATCAAGTCTGAATTTAAGACAGTTAATTTCTAACGCGGCATCAGTTTTTTGGGACGTCATCGCTTCCGAGATTATTTTACAAAAAAATGCTTCAAATGAAACTTGTAGAGGATTAAATTCTGCGTCTAGCACAGTTTGTCGCGTTCATTTATTTTGTTTACTTCCAGTTTAAATCAAGTCTAAAGTTAAGACAGACAGACAAGTTTTCATGGGGCATTAGTTTTTGGGACACCATCGCTTCCGAGATTATTTTACCAAAAAATGCTTCAAATAAAACTTGTAGAGAATTAAATTTTGCGTCTAGTACAGTTTGTCGCATTCATTTATTTTGTTTACTTTCGGTTTAAATCAAGTCTAAAGTTAAGACAGACAGACAAGTTCTCATGGGGCATTAGTTTTTGGGACGTCATCGCTTCCGAGATTATTTTACCAAAAAATGCTTCAAATAAAACTTGTACAGAATTAAATTCCGCGTCTAGCACAGTTTACCCCATTGAGTTATCTTGTTTAGTTCGCGAAATAATCAAATGTAAAGTTAACTCATCATCATCTGATTCCCTTTTGCTTTTCGTTCAATCCAGCATTCATACAGGACGCCCTCTCCCGGTCTAATCCTCCGGGAATACAACAAAAGCGCTCACGACGACATAGCCAGGATATACACCTATAGTTACCTGACAGAAGAACCCAGTCTTGGGTATCTTCGTCGACCAATTGACCCATACGATAAAACACCGATTAGTCCACATTTCCATCGGCCGACTTGTAAGTTTCATCGGATAAATCAGTGTTTCTTCTATTTCTTCGTTTGTTTTTCTTCTTCTGCGAACAGCTCAACACTCAATGCGTGCTTCAACTCCTCGATCGTTTTCGAAGAAATCGGGCATGCGCGTTATGGCCGAATCTATCCGAAGCGAAACGCCGAGACCGAAGTCACCTAAAATGAATAATGAAGAGCCAATAGAATTGGCCCATTTTCCCGATGCTAAGAAACCTAAACCTGGGCAACAACCGAAGATCGAACGGGACGATTTTCCAGCGCCTCCTTACCCCTACACCGATCCTGGTAAGTTCAAGGTCATTTGTATTTTTGTTGTGCCATTGACAAACTACAACTTCCGGTTGAAATTTCGTGCTGGATATTTCAACAGTAGACTTGCTTAAGTCTAAATATGAAATTTGAAAAAGATCTATTGGATACTTTTTGATTTATTGTGATTGAAACATTTAGCAAAATTTTTTGAAAATATATGTGCAAGTTTGTTGCAAATTTTCTCGGACCCAAATAGAGGTTTTTGAAAATCCGTTTTATATTATGAATCCTTAATTCTTTAGCTTCAAAATGATGTGTAACACATATCAAGTTTCAATTGTTTTAACGATGTTATTTTGTTTAAAACAATTTATGATCATCTGTATTTCTAATTTTTTGAAAATATTTGTGCAAGTTTGTTGCAAATTTTCTCGGACCCAAATAGAGGTTTTTGAAAATCCGTTTTATATTATGAATCCTTAATTCTTTAGCTTCAAAATGATGTATAACACATATCAAGTTTCAATTGTTACAACGATGTTATTTTGTTTAAAACAATTTATGATCATCTGTATTTTTTTTGAAAATAATTGTGCAAGTTTGTTGCAAATTTTCTCGGACCCAAATAGAGGTTTTTGAAAATCCTTTTTATATTATGAATCCTTAATTCTTTAGCTTCAAAATGATGTATAACACATATCAAGTTTCAATTGTTTTAACGATGTTATTTTGTTTAAAACAATTTATGATCATCAGTATTTCTAGCTTAGCTTACCTTCATCATTTTCTGTCGTATTTATGTACATTTAAATGTATTTAGAATAATTTATTTTCTCGCTTCTGTTCATAAAGCTTTTACTAATATTTTATTATATTTTTATTTTTCACTTTACTTTTTGCTATCATTCTTATCTTATTTTTGATTGTAGTACTTAAAGCAATATTGATCTTGTGAAACTATACACTTTGAAATTTTTTTCATGCATTTTTCTAGCTTGGGCAAGTAAGTAAATAAGCATGAAAAGTTAAAATGTAGTTTACATTAGTTGGTTTTTATTTTCAGTAATTTTTTTTTTAATACTTGTCTCTTCAATTCATATCCTGATAAGATTTATACCGTTGTGTCTGGTAGTTACTGTAACCTCCTAAAAGTCTCATCCATCCATCCATCCACTCAGAATCTGGCGAACAGTTATGAGCTGATCTAATTTCCACCCTTTCTGTCACCTTTTGTTTTAAGGTGTAAAATTTATTTTAAACAGAACAAGTTTTTGGACAGGTACACTCGAGTGAGAACTACTTTAAGGTGTTTTGTCAATGGGGTCATGGGCATCAGTTTTTGGGACGCCATTACTTTCGGGATTATTTTACAAAAAAATGTTTTGTATAAAACTTGTAGAGAATTAAATTCTGCATCCGGTACAGTTTGTCGCGTTCATTTATTTTGTTTACTTCCGTTTTAAATCAAGTCTAAAAGATAAGACAGACAGACAAGTTCTCATGGGGCATTAGTTTTTGAGACGCTATCGATTTCGTGATTATTTTACAAAAAAATGCTTCAAATAAATCTTGTAGAGAATTAAATTCTGCACCTAGTACAGTTTGTCGCGTTCATTTATTTTGTTTACTTCCGGTTTAAATCAGATCTAAAGTTAAGACAGTCAAGTTCGCATGCGGCATTAGTTTTTTGGGACGCCATCGCTTCCGAGATTATTTTACCAAAAAATGCTTCAAATAAATCTTGTAGAGAATTTAATTCTGCATCTAGTACAGTTAAACGCGTTCATTTATCTTGTTTACTTCCGGTTTAAATCAAGTCTAAAGATAAGACAGACAGACAAGTTCTCATGCGGCTTCAGTTTTTTGGGACGTCATCGCTTTCGAGATTATTTTACAAAAAAATGCTTCAAATAAATCTTGTAGATAATTAAATTCTGCACCTAGTACAGTTTGTCGCGTTCATTAATTTTGTATATTTCCGGTTTAAATCAAGAGTAAAGTTAAGACAGTCAAGTTCTCATGCGGTATCAGTTTTTGGGACGTCATCGCTTCCGAGATTATTTTACAAAAAAATGCTTCAAATAAATCTTGTAGAGAATTAAATTCTGCACCTAGTACAGTTTGTCGCGTTCATTAATTTTGTATATTTCCGGTTTAAATCAAGAGTAAAGTTAAGACAGTCAAGTTCTCATGCGGTATCAGTTTTTGGGACGTCATCGCTTCCGAGATTATTTTACAAAAAAATGCTTCAAATAAATCTTGTAGAGAATTAAATTCTGCACCTAGTACAGTTTGTCGCGTTCATTAATTTTGTATATTTCCGGTTTAAATCAAGAGTAAAGTTAAGACAGTCAAGTTCTCATGCGGTATCAGTTTTTGGGACGCCATCGCTTCCAATATTATTTTACAAAAAAATGCTTCAAATAAATCTTGTAGAGAATTAAATTCTGCACCTAGTACAGTTTGTCGCGTTCATTAATTTTGTATATTTCCGGTTTAAATCAAGAGTAAAGTTAAGACAGTCAAGTTCTCATGCGGTATCAGTTTTTGGGACGTCATCGCTTCCGAGATTATTTTACAAAAAAATGCTTCAAATAAATCTTGTAGAGAATTAAATTCTGCACCTAGTACAGTTTGTCGCGTTCATTAATTTTGTATATTTCCGGTTTAAATCAAGAGTAAAGTTAAGACAGTCAAGTTCTCATGCGGTATCAGTTTTTGGGACGCCATCGCTTCCGAGATTATTTTACAAAAAAATGCTTCAAATAAATCTTGTAGAGAATTAAATTCTGCACCTAGTACAGTTTGTCTCGTTCATTTATTTTGTTTACTTCCGTTTTAAATCAAGTTTAAATTTAAGTCAATGGGGTCATGGGAACCAACGACTATTCTTATAGAAATTATAAGGATGTCAGGCCTTACACTCTTTCGACGAGACACACTTCCGTCAGTCTACCTGGTTTCACTAGTTTTAAAGTAGTCACTGTTGCCTTTTCATGCAATCTAATCAGCTCGAAA
The DNA here is from genome assembly GCA_963942605.1 of Poecilus cupreus. NCBI lineage: Eukaryota > Metazoa > Arthropoda > Insecta > Coleoptera > Carabidae > Poecilus > Poecilus cupreus. Next base: position 39,314,875 of record OZ012713.1, read on the forward strand.
CTTAATCTTTAGATTCAGTACGTTCCACTTCTAAACTCCGTAGAAATCTTATAAAAATACTTCTCCTTAACTTGTTTGACCATTGAAGAATTTTCAAGGTCTTCATGATCTTCCATGTCTGTCTCTTGCAGAACGAAGACGAAGATGGTCAGACACTTACAAAGGTGTCCCAGAATCTGACTCAGAGGAAGACCAAGTAGACGGTACACTAAGTCCTCAAGAAATCGAAGATTTACAGTTAAAGAAAGAAGAAAAAGAGTTGAGTAAAATCGCTACAGGAATCGGTAAAGTCTTCTTGAAAAACGTCAAAGAAAGAGAGAAAATAAAAAAGTGGAAAGCTGCTCATTTAGATCCTAGAAACGCCAGCAGGTAATCCACCAAATGATCCACAACGCAAGATCTATAACATTTTGGTTGACAGGACTCCTTCAGCTAACAAAGAGCCTCCTCATCGCCTACGTTACGATTCACCAATAGGAGCGTCTCCATCGCGAAACACCGACCATCCTAAGCCGTTTGAAGATGAAGATCCTTCATATGCCCAATACGCGGATCGGAGCGTCAGTTGCAGATCTGTGTCGCTGGGACGGAGCAGCGGTGGACAAGCCCCCAGCTATAATGGTGAGTGATGCTCATTTGTTTATTTAGTTTGAAATTTGGGGGGAAATACAGTGACAATTTCGTGCAAGTCTCGCAATGGGAACCAACGACTACTCTGACATAATTTCAAGTTTTTGTCGGGCCTTACATCCTTACGCAGTGTTCGCACCCCCGTCAATCTTTATAATTTCTATATCTGTAAATTGTCACTGTTATATTTATTAAGTTTTAAGTGATTTATTTCGACTGAAAACACAAAACAATTGGCTGATAGGACACGATAGGGTTTTGTAAAATGTTTCCAATTGTTTCTAGAGGCCTATAACTTTGTTTCAGATAAGGTGAGACAGCATGAACTGTTGATAATTTACATATTATTGTTTTTATGCACAAGTTTATTACAATTTTTTTACTAAATACACTCAGCAACAAAAAAAATTCACGAAATTCAAACCGCTGTAACTTTGTTCAGTTTCGACGAAAATGGTTGAAACTTTGACTGCGAGAAAGTTTGAAATGTTTTCTTTAAGGCTATGTGAAGGAATCATTCGCAAATTGGAAACTAACCCCCATAAAACCCCATGAAAAAAAAATTCGGAATGACAAAAAATGTCAAAGTTTGACAACTTGTAACACACGTGAAAAAAATCGTGGCTTAGTGTGACATACAAGGTGATGAAGTTCACTCAATTTCCGTTAGATTTCGCAAACATTCAAGCCGCTACAATAAAATGGCGGGAAGTTATGATTTTTAAAAAAATGTATGCCTAAGTTTTATAAAAAATTACAGTTCACACTTTTGCACCCCCTAAAAGTGAAAAAATGTTCGTACTGTCAAAACATCAATGTTTGACATTTTGTACCGTGCGCAAACAAAAAATTAGCTTCATGTGACATGATTAACGATACAATTCAATCATTTTACGATAGATTTCGCAAAAAATCAAGGAGATTAAATGACTTTTCGCAAAGTTATGAATTTTCTAAAAAAACATTTCAGACCAAAATTTTGTGGTTTGAAATTGATGATTTTTTTCAGATCTGAAATGGAAAAATAACAAAAAATCTGATGTGGCCAGCACATAACCTCCCGCGCAATACTACTCTTAAACGGTACAAAATAGTATTTGATGATTCAGAAACATACCTTCTTATTTGTTTTTGAGAATTTTAATTTTCTTCACAGCTTCACAATCAAAATGACATGTGTCACATTTCGTAAAAATTGAAAATTTAAATGTTTCCATGGTGCACTAGGAATGCAAGATTTGTGAAATCTAATTTCTTTATATTTTATTATCTCTAAATCTAATGGAAATTAATAAAATTAGTGTAATCAAAACACATGTAGAATTAAATATTCTTCAACTTTCAAAATAACATAAATTGTTGAAAAAGGAAATTTAACCGTGTTACGAAAAACTGTTAAGGGCTTCAAGTAAACTGCTACTTCCGGTTGACCAATTTTATCCAAAATCTAATCAGCTCTTCATTTAAATATAAGAAGCAATAATTCACAAAATTGTATTTTTTGGTATTATAGTATTTGAGTTATGCGACAGACTACACACACGCGCACCTTCACACACACATACATACATACATACACACAGACATCATGATTGCGGAAATAGTAAAATCGTATTGTAGGTGCTTATTCATTGAAAACTCACTACCCAATTTTCTGACCAAAAACAATACCTCTCTTATCTAGAGGTAAGCGGGAGGTAAAAATCATAACTTCCCGCCATTTTATTGTAGCGACTTGAATGTTAGTGAAATCTAACGGAAATTGAATGAACTTTATCACCTAAGCCACGATTTTTTTCACGTTTGTTACAAGTTGTCAAACTTTGACATGTTTTGTCATTTGATCATTTTTTTTTTCACGGGGTTTTATGGGGGTTAGATTCCAACTTATGACTGATCCCTTCACATGAAATTAAAGATAACATTTCAAACTTTCTCGTAGACTAAGTTTCATCAATTTTCGTCGAAACTGAACAAAGCTACAGCGGTTTGAAAAATCGCGTTTTTATGTGCATTTTCAAGTCGCGCATTTTTTTTTTTTGTAGCTGAGTGTACCACCAGCATGTTTGTTTTTTTACTTGTTTAATTTCTGTGACTCTCTGTCTATGTTTATCTGGTTCATTTTGCTTTGAACTGACGGAAAATCAAAGACAAAATATCCCTGACAGACACTCAGAAAAGAGTCACAAAATAATTTGTTGTACTGTGTTTTTTTTATTTGTTTTATTGCCTGTTTTGTACAAATAAATGTTTATTATAGTTATATCTTCTATGAGAAACGTACCTAGGCCAGGGTATGGATTACAGAGCGCTACATTACCGATATCCGCTCGAAACGGAAACGGTTATCTTGTAAGTATATTTTTACAAGGTTTTTTAGTAGACTTGACATTGATTTAGGTCAAATGTCATCTACTTTAATTCTCATCACCTCATGTCATCAACTTAGCTAGATACACACTTCAAACACACAACACTTTAGTCGTTAACCGCGCGTTGTAACAACACCTGACAGTCGATAACAGCGTTAACTATGATGTGCAGTTGTAAGCGCTCTACGACACGTCCCTAAGCCAGGGTATGGCCTGGCTCCAAGGTCTCACACGTTCAGCACAACGGTCGACTCGTGCTCTGGAATTCCTGTAAGTGTACTTACCACACAAATTGGAACAAAGTATTGTTGAAACAAATGACTATCAGTGTATTATTGTAGCAAAGCATCCGAGGTTACATAATGTCTATTTTCTTGGAAATTATTTTAGGGAAAATTTTTTCATGGGAACCAACGACTACTCTAATGATATTAGCTCTAACTTCAGTTTTAAACTTAATAGGGTCTAGTTTTGACATTTAAAGATTTTTTGTTGAAACAAAAGACACTTCCTGTGTATTACAGTAGCCAAACACTCGAGGTTTCATAATAATTAATCAGTTTTCTTTAAAATTGTTTCGAAGAAAATAAGTTCATGGGAACCAACGACTACTCTAATGATATTAACTCTAACTTCAGTTTTAAACTTAATAGGGTCTAGTTTTGACATTTAGAGATTTTTTGTTGAAACAAAAGACACTTCCTGTGTATTACTGTAGCCTAACACTCGAAGTTTCATAATAATTTATCAGTTTTCTTTCAAATTATTTCGAAGAAAATACGTTCATGGGAACCAACGACTACTCTAATGATATAAACTCGAATTTCAGTTTTAAATTTACTAGGATCTAGTTTTGACATTTAAAGATTTTTTGTTGAAACAAAAGACACTTCCTGTGTATTACTGTAGCCAAACATCAGAAGTTTAATAATAATTAATCAGTTTTCTTTCAAATTATTTCGAAGAAAATACGTTCATGGGAACCAACGACTATTCTAATGATGTAAACTATAACTTCAGTTTTAAACTTAATAGGGTCTAGTTTTGACATTTAGAGATTTTTTTTTAAAACAAAAGACACTTCCTGTGTATTACTGTAGCCTAACACTCGAAGTTTCATAATAATTTATCAGTTTTCTTTCAAATTATTTCGAAGAAAATATGTTCATGGGAACGAACGACTACTCTCATTATTTTAGTTTGCATTTCATATTTAAACCTAGTAGCGACTAGTTGTGACATGTACACGTTTTTTGTTGCTACCTGTCAACCGGAAGTGGTAGTTTCCTTCAAGGTCAAATCCGTTTTTTGTTCATATCTCATCTAATAATTGAGTTACCGCAAAAAAAACTTGTAGAATTGTATTGGCAACAATTTTAATTTGAAACTTATTTTATATTTCTAGTATTCGTTCACAATAACACATTTTAGTACAGTAGTGTTCATTTTTATCACTCTTGCACCATCTATGCGTCAAATGAAGAACTAAAATATATTTTCATATTTGGCAGGTCGATTATTCTTTTAGTGGCTTGGGAGATAAAACTCATAGCACTGACTTTAGTAGTGGCAAATCTGATAGTAAGTATTCATCAATTGTTTTTTTATTTATTTATTTTTATAGTGTAAACTTGGCTTACTTCTATTTTGAAGAGGCAGCTCTGGATGGAAGTCATATTGTATTTTTTTTTTCATCGTTTACTTTTAGGTGTAAAACTTTAAAATTTTGACAGCTCAGGGGATAAAGAAATCTGAAAATTCCCTAGATTACAGTTGTCTAGTATTTTTTTAGTTGAACTGTAGCTATTTTCACAGCAAAGCACCAAACATTTCATCGTTTACTTTTGTTTGAAAAATTTATTTTGACAGTTCACTAATATGAAAAGTCCCTAGATTACAGTAGTCCAGTGACTTAACCTAAATAATAATTGTTTTTAAAGTAAATCTAAACAATTATATAATTATTTGTTTTGAGTTATTTGCAAATTGATATTTTAGGTTAGAAAACTATCCGACATTTTTATTTTTTTTTGCAAAACCTAACAATTGACAGTCGTGAAAAAATTCAAGCATGCGCATGAAGGTTCAAGGTCGCCTCATGCAAGCGCGCGCAATTCAAATCCATCAAGTTTTCCCAAAAAAAATTACAAACCAACAAAAGTTTTTGATGGAATTTTCTACTGCACAGCTTTTCAAAACGCTTTGTAAAATATTTCTACAAAACAGTTGTACAAATAATGCTTTTCCTACAGTTTCTACTGGTTCGAACACGGACGGAGAAAGACGAAACATGGTATGTAAATAATCTGCTTTCAATTGTTTTAACTTTGTTTTTATGTTGTCTTAACCTAACTTTGCTTTTGCTTGCTGTGGTTTTGTTCCGCAAACTTTGGTGTTTTTTGTGTTAGGTTTTTATTGGTTTAGTGTTTGTGTGTTTATTTTGGTGGTAGCATTAGTTGACAGTACTTCTTAACTTGCAAAAAAGGTTAAAAGTTTTTTTTTTCGTCTTTTGAATTTAGTAAATTTCTATGAGATCTTTCATTATGGTTAAGATAAATTTGAGTGTCTCTTTTTTCACACAACTACTTTATTCTAAATTCTTTGCACTTCTTTTATGACTTGTTTGAGAATTTGGGCGGTAACCACGTGGTTAAGTCAAGAAATATTGCGGGGAAAATTTTTTCATGGGAACCAACGACTACTCTGGGCAAATTTTAACGGCTGACTAAAATAATCGTACAGTTTATTTATGCTACGGAATAAATGGTTTTCAAGTATGTTTTTATTATTTACCACATACAACTCGTGACGTCATAATATTTTCAATAAATCTTTGCAGATTAATGAATATTAATTTCGACTTTTTAAAACTGCAAACTTTTTGCAATTTAATTAAAGTTTCACAAATAAAAAAATAATAATAAAAAAGATATAGTGAAAGATTTCATTAATTGTACTATAAATATAGATCTAGATAAACTAGAAATTTTTTAATTACAATATTTGTAATATATGTATTTATACTAATTAAGAAATATAGGTCCATTACAAAATAAAAAAAAAAACTTATCGTAATTTAAAGTTACTTTAAAACAGTTGGTGGTAGTTTTTAGGCATATCTCGGAAAAAAATAGAGTACAATTTTATTGTATTATTTTATCTCCCGCCTATTTCTAGTACGGGAGATATTGTTTCTGGTAAAACTTGGTAGTGAGTTTTCAATGAATTATCACAGTTTAGGGTCCCTACACAACCATTTTATCATTATTTCCTTTCGCCATGATGTCTGTGTGTATGTATGAATGTATGTATGATCCGATTTTTCGTCTCGCATAACTCAAATACTACAACACCAAAAAATACAATTTTACGTATTTTTGCTTGTTATATTTACATGAAGAGCTGATTAGATTTTGGATAAAATTGGCTAACCGGAAGTAGCAGTTTAACCCTTAACAGTTTCCCGAAAAAACGCGGTTAAATTTAATTTTTCAACAATTTATGTTATATTAATTCTTGCATTTCATGTACACCATGGAAACGTTAAACGAAATGTGACACATGTCATTGTGATTGTGAAGCTGTTTTCTTAGTGAAATGACACAAAAATTAAATAAATACACGAAAAAAAATTAAATTAAATATAAAAGTATGTTTCTGTGTCATCAAATAATATTTTGTACCGTTTACGAGTTGTATTGGGCGGGAGGTTATGTGTTGGGCACCTCAGAGTTGTTTTTAAAGCCACTACGAGAATTTGGGTAGGTGCCTGGCCACGTCGTAAACCGTTCATAGTATATGGCACCCCCCTTTCTGTACCATTTTTCTGAGAAGTTTATGGTCATAAACTTACAGCGCCGAAAATTTTTGCGGGAAGAAACTGAACTATTTCTAGTTCAGCTGTCTTTAAACAATTCAAACTGTCTTTAATAATAAATAATAAACATAATTTTAGGATATATATAAAATATCGTTCCCCCAGTTTGAACGAGGAACTGAGTTGTCAATGAACACTTTCAACTAGCTTTTCAAACACTGTACTCATAAAAAAAATTTGGTGTGGGCACCACACTACTTTCTTATACAAATAAAACTAGTTAAACACGTATGACTTGTTCCTTGCAACTATTTTGACATTTATTTGATATATAAATTTTGTTCTCAGTCTTCAAAACATTCTAACTAATAATACAAATAATACTTATTATTATACATATTTGTGACAGTTCACAATTATTTGACACGTTTGACACATAGACATTAAAAATATTTTAGTTTTTGTCTCCATTGTAACTAAGATATATTCTTAAATATTTTTCTCAAAATTAGAAACATTTTATATTCCAAATACTTTTGCTAACATCTTTCATTTGAAACTATTTCTCACAGCTTTATTTTTGAAATAAATTTATTGTTTTTCATTCAAAGCAACTCAGCTCTTCATTTTTTCATCTTCAACATAAATTCCATGTTTCGTTTACATATCTTGTATCGTTCATGAGATATTGGGTACATACATCCATCTACACACACAGACATCATTGAGAAATCTCGTCAGCGATTTTTTTCGTGATTCCAATACTTCCTTTTACTTTGTATACTTTGTATAAAAACATAAAAAACTAAACTAAAACTTTAAGCCAATAAATGGACCTATACATCTTCGATTCCACCTACCAAAAAGAAAAAACAACTTCTAATTTTCTTCAAATGTTTGTTCGCAATAGAATTCCGAGGCAATGCCGGTATCAACAACTTACACCGGGGGGATGACAACTGTAGGGGGGTTAGGGTACGTTACCCACATCCGCCGATCACTACCCAACATGGCCCACTCTGCGCTGATAAACGAGCCAGCGAAGATCTACCCATATCATCTTCTGCTAATTACTAATTACCGTTTACCAGCTGATGCTGACAGATGCAATTTAGAGGTAAATAATGCTTTATAACTTTGTGTTGTACATCATTTTCTGAAGCTACGAATACTTTCAAACGTTTTGAAGGGTCTGGTAGTACACTGAAGCGATTTTGGTTCGAATCGTTTTAGTAAAAGTGGTAGTTTACTTGAAGCCCGAAACAGTTTTTTTGAGATATCTCTGCTAATTATAGAGTTACAACAAAATTGGTTATAAACAATAATATAGAGCACAATTAAAGCTACAACTTTTATTTGAAACTTTTTTTGATATCGTGTATAGTTCTCGAAATATTTAGCCTGGAAGTTGTGTGCTACCCAACTACCAAATTTTATTTTTTGTGGTATCCGGCTCAAACTGTATATTTAGGCTCAAGAGCACTCAATTGGGATCTGACATTGTTTTGATACTGATCCAGTAACCGGAAGTGGTAGTTTACTTGAAGCTCAAAACAGTTTTTTGCGCATATCTCAGCTAACAATTGAGTTACAACAAATCTTGAAATAAACAAAAATAAAAAGCACAATTAAAGCAACATTTTTTATTTGAAACATTTTTCGATAACTTGTACCATTCCCGAAATATTTACCCGGAAAGTTGTATGCTACCCATTTACCCATTTTTAATTTTTGTGGTATCAAGTTCAAACTTTATATTTAGGCTTAAGAGCACTCATTTGGGATCTGATAGTATTTTGGTGCTGATCCAGTAACCGGAAGTGGTAGTTTACTTGGATCCCAAAACAGTTTTTTTGAGATATCTCAACTAATAATTGAGTTACGACAAAACTTGATATAAACAAAAATATAGAGCACAATTAAGGCTACAACTTTTATTTGAAACTTTTTTCGGTATCTGGTACCGTTCCCGAAATATTTACCCGGGAAGTTGTGTGCTACCCAGATACCTATTTTAAATTTTCGTGGTATCAAGTTCAAACTTTATATTTAGGCTCAAGAGCACTCAATTGGGATCTGATAGTATTTTGTTGCTGATTTAGTAACCGGAAGTGGTAGTTTATTGAAGGCCAAAACAGTTTTTTTGGGCATATCTCAACTAATAATTGAGTTACAACAAAACTTGAGATAAACAAAAATATAGAGCAAGGTTAAAGCTACATTTTTTATTTGAAACTTTTTTCGATATCGTGTACCGTTCCCGAGATATTTACCCGGGAAGTTGTGTGCTACCCAGTTACCCATGTTTATTCTTTGAGGTATCAGGTTCAAACTTCATATTTAGGTTCAGGAGGGCCTAGTTGGGACCTGGTATGGTTTTGGTGCTCATCTAATAACCGGAAGTGGTAGTTTACTTGAAGCCCCAAAACAGTTTTATTGAAATATCTTAATTTTTAATTACAATAAAACTAGAAGATTATTAAGGCTACCATTTTGATTTCAAACTGTTTCGAGTTAACATTAAACTTTGACCAGCCGTCAACTCGAGCCCCCTTAAAAATAAATATAAAATTATATCGTTAATAAATTTATAAGAAATTTTTTTGATTTATAGTCCAAGTTTGAACCCATTTTATTCCGATCCAACTCAACAAAAAAAATAAAACAAGTTATATTCTGAAACCTCAATTCGTGGGCTTCAAAATGATGTGCAACACTTGCCGATTGTCTTTTGTTATATAGGTTTTAAACACACTTTCGATTCCAGCGACATCTCTCCGATGCTGAATTCGAAGCAATTTTTCAGTGTCAGCGAGCCGATTTTTATCGACTGCCCCAGTGGCGTAGAAACGAACTAAAGCGTAGGGCGCGTCTCTTTTAAAGAGAACACTATTTTTTTTATTTTTTTGTTTATTTGTACGTTTTGTTTACCACTGACATCACAGTTGACAGCTACCCAATTTTGGGTTACTTATACGGTAGATTATTTGAGTCTTCTAGCATATATTTGTACATAACCCTACTTTTTTTATTTTACCAGTTGTTTTGACAGTTATTTTGACAGTTATTTGACAGGTGCTAGTGAAATAACCTAATATTTTTTTAGGTTATAAAGTGCTTTTTTTCGTTTGACTCGTTTTATTTTGTCCAACGCACAACATTTAAAATTTCAAATCTGCCGCCTTTTTCCCCCTCCCCTACCCATCATAGATGGCGCTGATACGTCAAAATAATTTACCATTCATTCAGCTTCTGCAATAATTTTGCCTCTTGTAAATAATAAATATTTTATTCACTTTTATGAAGCAACCATTTTAATTTTAAGGTAGGTGTAATATTTTGACGGCTGGTAGCCGATTACGACCAGTAACATCACTTTTATGGTTAAATGTGTGCGCGCCATTTTTATTTTCATTTTGAGGTTATGTTTGTTCCTAATATGCAAATAAATTAGTAGTTTCAACATTGCTTCATAATTAGTGATTTTTAATAATAATAGATCAGTAGAAACAATCAAATTTATTGTTGCTATAAACAAGTAATCAATTTTAAAACAGTTATGTGTATTTGTATTATTATAAACCTAATACTGGGTGCGTCAAAATGTATGGAAAATATTGTGACACACCCTGTATTTAGGTTAATAATATAAATATATATGACAGTTGTCCAAAAAGTGAGATTTTCTGAATTTGCTTTCGTGTACCCAAAAAATAAATATATATTAGTCAAATAATATTTTAAATATTTAATAATATGGAAAATTAATATATATACACAGAATTTTAGTATAAATTATTTTTATTATAGTGGATTGACAATTACGGAACGAGAAAAAAAATATATTTTTATTATTTTCCGCTTTTTTACTATCGTTCGCCGAACAGATACACAAACTATATAATCCATTTAAAATTGAAAGAGAGTCATAAATATTACTGAGCCAACTTTATTTCATCTAAATTGAGATGCAGTGATCGGGCGTTGAACCCAGTACCATCAATAAGTGTGTTTTACTTACTCTCTTTCATTCCCAAATTGAAAATAATAATATTTAATTTCAACATTTTTGAAATAATAAAACACTAAATTATTATTTCTAGTCGATTCTATTTTTAAATAATATTTAAAAAAAATTATGTACGATTAATTATTTTGACTTTTCAAAATGGTTTACTGACATTTACTTAATCGTGTTTCAAACAGAATTGACATATCAGTGCTGCCAACTGTAATACACAAATTATTAGGTTTCTTATTAAACAGTTGTTTTAATTTCAATACGCGACTTTGGTTAATTTAAATTAAATTAAATTAAACAAAAATTGATATTTATTACCAAACTAATTTAGTGATGTTTGTTTTCCCGAAAAAACCTGTAGGTCACTAGATATATAAACAAAAAAAAAACTCCCCAATTTTTTTTAATAATTACGTGTTTCTTACGTCAATTTTAAAAAATCTTTGCGGCTTAATGAATAACAATTAAGACATTTTAAAACTGAAATTATACTTCAATTTAATTAAAGTTGCTTTAAAAAAAATTTGGTAGTCGCAGCTTTTATAGTTTTCGAGATACCAACTTTATTATGTAAAAGTTCAAAATGGTACATACCCTGCCATCTACCGGTAGCATTTCGAACTACTCAGCTGTCAAACATATAAAACTGTCAAATTTGAGCTTTATTGTTTTTATGAAAAAGTCTTTAGGTCACTAGATATAAAAACAGAAAAAAAAACCCTATTTTTTTATTATTACATGTTTTTGACGTCACAACAATTTAAAAAAATTATTGCGGATTAGTGAATAACAATTAAAATTTTTTAAAACTGCAGAAATATTTCAATTTAAATAAAGTTACTAAAAAAAAATTTTGATAGTCCTAACTGTTATAGTTTTCGAGATACCAACTTTATTGTGTAAAAGTTCAAAATGGTACATACCCTGCCATCTACCGGTAGCATTTCGAACTACTCAGCTGTCAAACATATAAAACTGTCAAATTTGTGTTTTATTGTTTTTATGAAAAAGTCTGTAGGGCACTAGATATATAAACAGACAAAAAAAACCCTATTTTTAAATTATTACACATTTTTGACGTCACAACAATTAAAAAAAAATTATTGCGGAATAATTAATAACAATTAAAATTTTTTTAAACTGCAGAATTACTTCAATATTAATAAAGTTTCTTTAAAAAAAATTTGGTAGTCGTAACTGTTATAGTTTTCGAGATACCAACTTTCCTTTATAAAAGTTCAAAATGGTACATACCCTGCCATCTATCGGTGGCGTTTCGAAGTACTCAGCTGTCAAACATATAAAACTGTCAAATTTGTGCTTTATTGTTTTATACGAAAAAGTCTTTAGGTCACTAGATATATATAAACAGAAAAAAAACCATATTTTTTAATTATTATTACATATTTTTGACGTCACAACAATTTAAAAAAATTATTGCGGATTAATTAATAACAATTAAATTTTTTGAAAACTGCAGAAATATTTCAATTTAAATAAAGTTATTTTAAAAAAAATTTGGTAGTCGTAACTGTTATAGTTTTCGAGATACCAACTTTATTGTGTAAAAGTTCAAAATGGTACATGGTCTGCCATCTATCGGTGGCGTTTCGAAGTACTCAGCTGTCAAATATGTAAAACTGTCAAATTTGTGCTTTATTGTTTTTATGAAAAAGTCTTTAGGTCACTAGATATATATAAACAGAAAAAAACCATATTTTTTAATTATTATTACATATTTTTGACGTCACAACAATTTAAAAAAAAATTTTTACGGAATAATTAATAACAATTAAAATTTTTTAAAACTGCAGAAATATTTCAATATAAATAAAGTTACTTAAAAAAAATTTTGGTAGTCGTAACTGTTATAGTTTTCGAGATACCAACTTTATTGTGTAAAAGATCAAAATGGTACATACCCTGCCATCTATCGGCGGCGTTTCGAACTATTCAGCTGTCAAATAAGTAAAACTGTCAAATTTATGCTTTAAACATTAAAATCTCGTATTTTATTAATTCAAAAATGTTGAAATATATTTAAAAATGTGCTATTGCATTTAATATTACATATATTAAGGCCTTTTAGTGATTTTTCAAACATAAGATAATATTTGAAGGTGAAAAGTGCTGAAAAAAAAGCTAGTCTAAAAGAAAAGAAAGGTACTAAGGTTTATACAAGTTTATTTAAAAGAAAATGTATTATATATGAGTTCTATATATATAAAGAAAATAATTCTTTACATAGTTTAGCAGTAGTAATTTTATTATTTATTATATATAATTCTGGATATTTTAAGTAAAATTTTTAATTAGTTCTTGTACAATTGCACGTGCTATTTGTAATAATAATATTATTACAACAATTTTTTATTGTCCATTTCCTGTTCCTTAAAATATAGGTGCTACATATGACGTCATATCAAAATGGCGGCGGGAAATCTCAGCGAAAGGTAAGACTTATGTCAAATTGATTATAAATATATATATTTTGTTATAAATAGGTTGTGTCCAGTATATTCTAGCCGTTATACTCCATTCAATTTATTTTAAATTTTTTTTAATTGTCATTTTATTTTTTGGTTAATTTTTAAAAATATATTTTTGAGACAGCCCTAAAAAATCCAGCTGTTATACTCGCTTTTCTGTGTGATAGAGCCCTTAAAATTCCAGCCGTTATACTCTTTGATAAGTTTGTTTTACAATAAATTAATTTGGCGCAAAAAAATCTAGCCGTTATACTTGTTTTCTGTGTAATGGAGCCCGAAAAATTGCAGCCGTTATACTCCTTTTGAGGTTCATTTTATAATAAATTAATAGCCGTTATACTCGGTATAAATTGCAGTTTATTCTTTGGTTAATTTTTAAAATGTATGTTTAAGGCAGTTCTATATACTCTAGCCGTTATACTCGGGTTGCTGTGTAACACCGTGAAATTCTAGCCGTTATACTCTTTGCAATATATATTTTATAATCATTTTTTTAATTTGCATTTATTCTTTGGTTAATTTTTAAAAATATATATTTAAGACAGCCCTAGATAATTCAGCCGTTATACTCGTTTTTCTGTATAATTGAGCCCATAAAATTCTAGCCGTTATACTCTTTGCTAAATTTATTTTATAATATTTTTTATAATTGGCATTTATTTATGGTTCATTTTTAAAAATTTGTATTTAAAACAGCCCTAAAAAATCTAGCTGTTATACTCCTTTTTCTGTGTAATAGACCCTGTAAAATTCTAGCCGTTATACTCTTTGCAAAATATATTTTATAATAATTTTTTTAATTATCATTTATTTTTTTATGAATTTTTAAAATAAATATACATTTAAGACAGTCGTGTAAACTCCAGCTGTTATACTCCTTTTTATGTGTAACATTGCCCGTAAAATTCTAGCCGTTATACTCTTTGTTGAGTATATTTTAAAATAATTTTAATTTTACTTGGCATTTATTCGTTAGTTTATTTTTAAAATAAAGTTACATTTAGGAGAGTCTTACAAACTCTAACAGCCGTTATACTCATATTATTTTATATTGGCATTTAAATAAATATTCAAAAAGGTACTATACACTCAAGCCGTTATAATTTTTTCACTTTCACTTCGAAATTAACATCGAAACATTTCAAAAGTAGCATTTAAAACTCTTTAATTCTTGTATAAGTAAAAATCAATAATTTCTTGCAATGACATTGAAAATGTTTAATAAACAAAATAATTAGCACCTTATATTGTTTATTTTAACAATTAAACAACTAGTTTTCTGTTAGTAGTTGCTTAGTTGTAGATAAACTAAGTTTTAAAATATTTATTACAAAAACTGACAAATTAAACTAAAAAATGTAAGTAAAAAATATTTTGATACCTTTTACATATATATTACTTGAACCGCAAAACAGTTTTTTGAGGATATCTCAATAAACAATTGATTTACAAAAATTTTTGTTATTTTGTAAAAGGTGCAGAATGGTCAGGGCTACAACTTTTATTTGAAACATTTTTCGATATCTTGTACCGTTTACCCGGAAAGTTATGTGTTGTCCACTTGAATGTAACTCAAAAACTATTCGAGATAGAATTTTCAAATTTCATATTTAGCCTCTTTTGGGTACAGTTATAAATTGAGTATATTTTGTGGGAAATCCTATAACCGGAAGTGGTAGTTTACTTAAACCCAAAACAGTTTTTTTAGTTTATCTCAGTAAACAATTGAGTTAAGAAAATATTTGTTATAATAGAAAAGATGCAGAATGATTAGGGGTACAATTTTTATTTGAAACATTTTTCGATATCTTGTACCGTTTAGCAGGAAAGTTATGTGTTGTCCACTTGAATGTAACTCAAAAACTATTCGAGATATAATTTTCAAATTTCATATTTAGCCTCTTTTGGGTACAGTTATAAATTGAGTATATTTTGAGGGAAACCCTATAACCGGAAGTGGTAGTTTACTTGAAACCCAAAACAGTTTTTTTAGTATATCTCAGTAAACAATTGAATTATGAAAATTTTTGTTATAATAGAAAAGTTGCAGAATGATTAGGGCTACAATTTTTATTTGAAACATTTTTCGATATCTTGTACCGTTTACCTGGAAAGTTATGTGTTGTCCACTTGAATGTAACTCAAAAACTATTCGAGATATAATTTTCAAATTTCATATTTAGCCTCTTTTGGGTACAGTTATAAATTGAGTATATTTTGAGGGAAATCCTGCAACCGGAAGTGGTAGTTTACTTGAAACCCAAAACAGTTTTTTTAGTTTATCTCAGTAAACAATTGAGTTATGAAAATTTTTGTTATAATAGAAAAGTTGCAGAATGATTAGGGCTACAATTTTTATTTGAAACATTTTTCGATATCTTGTACCGTTTACCTGGAAAGTTATGTGTTGTCCACTTGAATGTAACTCAAAAACTATTCGAGATATAATTTTCAAAGTTCATATTTAGCCTCTTTTGGGTACAGTTATAAATTGAGTATATTTTGAGGGAAACCCTATAACCGGAAGTGGTAGTTTACTTGAAACCCAAAACAGTTTTTTTAGTTTAACTCAGTAAATAATTAAGTTAAGAAATTTTTTGTTATTTTAAAAAAGGTGCAGAATGATTAGTGCTACAATTTTCATTTGAAACTTTTTTCGATATATTGTACCATTTAGCCGGAAAGTTATGTGTTGTCCACTTGAATGTAACTCAAAAACTATTCGAGATATAATTTTCAAATTTCATATTAAGCCTTCTTAGGGTACAGTTATAAATTGAGAATATTTTTAGGGAAATTCAATAACCGGAAGTGGTAGTTTACTTGAAACCCAAACAGTTTTTTTTAGTTTATCTCAATAAACAATTGAGCTACGAAATTTTTTGTTATTTTGAAAAAGATGCAGAATTATTAGGGGTACAATTTTTATTTGAAACTTTTTTCGATATTTTGTGCCGCTCAGAAATTATGCAATTATTTAGATGATTTGCATCACTCGCCTACGGCTCGTGACATAAACTTCATCTTCATGAATATTGACTATCATAATATTGTATTATATTGTAATTTATACAACTATAAATGCTACAAAATTAATGCAAATCTAAATGAGTAAAAAGAAAATGTAATATTTTGTCATTTCTTTCGCTATTTTTGAAGTGGTGGGGGAAACATGGCCTACGTGACTTTTCGCACGTGTATCTCTCATGCGATTTTATGTTTTGACGTTTTCCACAGTCCTCATTGCGTCTTCTGTAGGACAAAGTATTCAGGACAAAATATTGTTAAAATGTGCAAAATAAAGATATTGGTGATAAAAAAAGTGTTTATTTAATAACATTAAAGTGAAAGTGATCCAGAGGCTGTTTAGGAAATTAAAGTGATGTTGTATCTCTTACAAAGTAAGTGGTTTTGACATAATTTATTATTATTTGTTTTGATTATAAATCGTTGTGAAATATTATTGCAAAATAAAAATTTGTTTTCATTTGAATCGTGTTTAAAATGCTATAAGCAATTTAAAACAATTGATTTGATGTCTCAACGATTTTCGATTGTTTTCCTGTTTATACTGTCAAAACGTGCTCCCAAAGTTGTTATTAATATAGACCAAAAATAACTACGTGATTTTCAATAAATAAATATTCGTGTTTTATTGACTTTTAGTGACCCTAAAATGTACGTGAGTTAAAATAATTGTATCTTTTAAACGGTACGAATTAGAAACAAAAGTTTCAAATAAAAATTGTAGCCAATACTATTCTACATATTTATACTCCTTAACAATATTTTTGTAACTCGATTATTTACTGAGATATGCCCCAAAAACTAAATAGTCCTGTAATTATACACACTTCCGGTTATAATTCCAAAACGGTACAAAATATAAAAAAAAGTTTCAAACAAAAATTGTAGCCAATACAATTCTACATATTTTTACTCCTAAACACTTTTTTTGTAACTCGTTTATTTACTGTGATATGCCCCAAAAACTAAATAGTCCTGCAATTAAACCCAGTTCCGGTTATAATTCTTAAACGGTACAAAATATAAAAAAAAAGTTTCAAATAAAAATTGTAGCCAATACTATTCTACATATTTTTTCTCCTTAACAATTTTTTGTAACTCAATTATTTACTGAGATATGCCCCAAAAACCATATAGTTCTGCAATTAAACCCACTTCCGGTTGTAATTACTAAACGGTACAAAATATTACAAAAAGTTTCAAATAAAAATTGTAGCCAATACTATTCTACATATTTTTACTCTTTAACAATTTTTTTGTAACTCGATTATTTACTGAGATATGACCCAAAAACTAAATAGTCCTGCAATTAAACCCAGTTCCGGTTGTAATTACTAAACGGTACAAAATATTAAAAAAAGTTTCAAATAAAAATTGTAGCCAATACAATTCTACATATTTTTACCCTTTAACAATTTTTTGTAACTCAATTATTTACTGAGATATTCTCAAAAAACTGTTTTGGGCTTCAAGTAAACTACCACTTCCGGTTAGCAAATTGCTACCAAAATTTAATCAGCTATTAATTGAAACACTAAAATTGGTAATATGAAATTTTGGGATGATATCTTTAATAGTTTTTGAGTTATTGTGGATGAAAATATTTTTGCAATCAATTTTGTAATTAATTTTTGACATTTAAAAATGTATAGGCCTGTTTTAATTGTCTCTGTCTAACTCAGAGAAGGTATAATACATATCTTATCAATATACATCAAGATTTTTATCAATATGCCTGCATTTCTTAACGTATTGATAACGAATAATTATTTTTAGTAGTGTTGGTATATAATAGTTTGATTTGCTGTTTGTAAATTAGTGATTATAGAGCTGTTTAAAATGCTTGATATTTTAGAAAAATGTGTTTTAGATATGCTAAATAATGATAATAGTGAGTATTAGCAGTTTTTAATGAAATTAAAACGTTTCTGACGTAAATAACAACTTGCATTTTGAATATTTATAAAGCTGTCAAGTTAGTTCGTGGTTTCTCCGCGTTTTGCTGCAGCGCTACTGTATTAATTTAGACAACTAATATTTTATTTTAAATATTGCAACTTTAAACAATTAAAAAATACAGATGACAGAAGATACAGTGATAATTATTTATTTTATTTTGTTTGTGACATAAATTACAACTAACATTTTGAATATTTTTGGTAAATTTATAAGCTGTCAAGTTAGTTCATGGATCCGCCGCGTTTAGTTTGACAGCAAAGAAATATTTTAATTTAAATTTTGCAAGTAATTCTAAACAATTAAATAACTACAGATCATCATGATAATAAAGATAAATAATTTTATCTAATTTTAAATAAATTCTACGCTCCTGAATAAATCTTGGGAGGGGGAACTGTATATTCCATTTCAGTCTGCCGCGTAAAGCCACCACTTTCTCTCTCTGTCTACCTTCACGTTTTCAAGCATGGTGGATTGGCATTAGTGTCCTAAATTTCAAGTGTATTTCTGGCGTAATTCTCTCAAAAATAAAACAAATATACAGCTTGTCAATTACATAAATAAATAGTATTGGTGTTTCTGTTGTACATAGTAATTAAATCAGTGTTTATTATGAACTTTGAAGACTATGAAACGCTACCAACGACAAATGTTCTGTCACATATGACTGCCGGGGCCATTGCGGGAATCATGGAGCATTGCGTAATGTACCCCTTGGATTCGGTGAAGGTATGTTAAAATATTCAGAAATTCAATTAAATAAACCCTAATTCGATAATAGTGCTGCATTGTGTCTCCGTCATCCTTATTTAATCTTATTTTGTACAAGGTTATTTCAAGTTAGGTTAGGTTGATCGTGCAGTACGTTTTAAACAGCTAAAACTATTTTAATATTTTGTAGTTGTCAAAATTTATTGTGAAGCTTCTTAGCTTGTTTATTGCTAAATTTCAGTGAATTTGTAACGTGTTTTTTTGCTCTAATTGATAACAAATGTTTGCGAAAAAATAGATAAGATTAAAGAAAATAATTTGTTTTACGTAACACTATTCCATTGTAATTATAACTATTTTAACAAATTATGGGTGTCACATTTTGACGTCTAGTGTCTGAAATACATTTCGCTTTTAAACTGTAGCAAAAATTATACACCTAGTGTGTTTAAAATATAATATTTTTGGTAGAGTTTTCAAGCACAGTTTACACCACAATCTAGTTGAGATATCTCTACCAAATTTTATATTTAAGCGTTACAGGGTATTGTTATAAGCTGAGTAGATTTTGGTTGTTTTTAAACAACCGGAAGTGGTAGTTTACTTGAAGGTCGAAACAGTTTTTTTAGTATATCTCAGCTAATAATTGAGTTACAAAAAAATTTGTTAGAATAAAAAAGATGTAGACTAGTATTGGCTACAAATTTTATTTGAAACATTTTTCGATATTTTGTACCGTTTACAAGTAATCAACTAGTTTATTCGGGAAGTTGTGTGTTGCCCACCCCAAGACTTGAAGATATCAAGTTAAAATTTCATATTTACCCATAAGAGGGTCTACTTGTAAACTGACTCGATTTTGGTAGCAATTGCTCAACCGGAAGTGGTAGTTTACTTGAAGCTCAAAACAGTTTTTTGAGTATATCTCAGCTAATAATTGAGTTACACAAAATTTATGTTATTAGGAAAAGATATAGAACAGTATTGGCTACAATATTTATTTGAAACATTTTTCGATATTTTGTACCTTTTACAAATTATCAGCTAGTTAATTCGGGAAGTTGTGTGTTGAACACCCCAAAACTTCAAGATATCAACTTGAAATTTCATATTTACCCTCAAGAGGGTCTAGTTGTAAACTGACTCGATTTTGGTAGCAATTGCTCAACCGGAAGTGGTAGTTTAATTGAAGCCCAAAACAGTTTTTTGAGTATATCTCACTAAATAATTGCGTTACAAAATTTTTTTGTTATTAAGAAAAGATATAGAACAGTATTGGCTACAATATTTATTTGAAACATTTTTCGATATTTTGTACCGTTTACAAATTATCACCCAATTTATTCCAATAATTGTGTGCAATCCACAGCACCAACGAATATTGGAAATCTACCATGTCTCTCTTTCCTTACAGACCCGAATGCAGTCCCTGGCGCCTGCCGCGGGTCGGGATGGGGTGTCAGGTACTCTGCTTCGGATGGTTCGAACCGAAGGCCTTTTAAGACCTGTCAAAGGAATGAGTGCAGTGGTTATGGGCGCAGGTCCGTCTCATGCACTTTATTTCAGTTGTTATGAATATCTGAAGGATAATATGATTGCCAGGACGAGCAGTACGCGATATCACACGCTAATATTTGGTAAGTGATGAGTTTTGCTTTGAAAAATATATTTTGATTGGTGAAAATTTGTTGTAAATTTGTGGCGCGACTGTACCTCAGGGAAAAGAGGTAGAGGGTTGTGTGTTGTTTTGTTTTAAAGAGCAATTAAGGTCCTTTTTAAACATGTTTTTATTTTTGTTCTACGATAAATACTTCCAGAAATATTTGAGGTTAAACTTTTTTGGTTGTTAAAAATTTGTTGTAACTTTCTAACGCGACTGTACCTCAAGGAAAAGTGATAGATGGCTGAATCTTATTTTGTTTTAAAGAGCAATTAAGGCCCTTTTTAAACATGTTTTTATTTTTGTTCTACGATAAATATTTCCAGAAATATTTGAGGTTAAAGTTTTTTGGTTGTTAAAAATTTGTTGTAATTTTGTAACGCGACTGTACCTCAAGGAAAAGAGATAAATGACTGTATTTTGTTTTGTTTTAAAGAGTAATCTAGTCGCTTTATAAACATGTTTTTATTTTTGTTTTACGATAAATACTTCCAGAAATATTTGAGGTTAAAGTTTTTTGGTTGTTAAAAATTTGTTATAACTTTTGAATGCGACTGTACCTCTGCAAAAAGAGATAAAGGGCTGAATCTTATTTTGTATTAAAGAGCACTTAAGGCCCTTTTTAAACATGTTTTTATTTTTGTTCTACGATAAATACTTCCAGAAATATTTGAGGTTAAACTTATTTGGTTGTTAAAAATTTGTTGTAAATTTTGTACGCGACTGTACCTCAGCGAAATGAGATACAGTACTGAGTTTTTTTTTTTATTTTAAAGAGCAATCAATACCGTATCGATCTTTGTATTTATTATAGTTCTACGATAAATACCTCCAGAAATATTTGAGGTTAAACTTTTTTGGTTGTTAAAAATTTGTTGTAAATTTTGTACGCGACTGTACCTCAGAGAAATGAGATACAGTACTGAGTTTTTTTTTTATTTTAAAGAGCAATCAATACCCTATCGATCTATGTATTTATTATAATTCTACGATAAATACTTCCAGAAATATTTGAGGTTAAACTTTTTTGGTTGTTAAAAATTTGTTATAATTTTGTGACGCGACTGTACCTCAGCGAAAAGAGATACAGTACTGATTTTGTTTTTGTTTTAAAGAGGAATTAATTCCCTTTTCAGCCATGTATTTATTTTATTTGTACGATAAATATTTTCAGAAATATTTGAGGTTAAATTTGTTTTGTAGTTAAAAATTTGTTATAATTTTGAACGCGACTGTACCTCAGCCAAAAGAGATATAGGGCTGATTTAATTTTTATTTTAAAGAGCAATCAATACCCAATCGATCCATGTATATATTATAGTTCTATGATAAATACCTCCAGAAATATTTGAGGTTAAACTTTTTTTGTTGTTAAAATTTGTTGTAACTTTGTGACGCGACTGTACCTCAGGGAAAAGAGGTAGAGGGCTGAATCTTATTTTGTTTTAAAGAGCAATTAAGGCCCTTTTTAAACATGTATTTATTATAGTTCTACGATAAAAACCTCCAGAAATATTTGAGGTTAAACTTTTTTTGTTGTTAAAAATTTGTTATAAATTTTGAATGCGACTGTATCTCTGCTAAAAGAGATAGAGGGCTGAATCTTATTTTGTTTTAAAGAGCAATTAAGGCCCTTTTTAAACATGTTTTTATTTTTGTTCTACGATAAATACCTCCAGAAAAATTTGAGGTTAAACTTTTTTGGTTGTTAAAAATTTGTTATAACTTTTGAATGCGACTGTACCTCTGCTAAAAGAGACAGAGGGCTGAATCTAATTTTGTTTTAAAGAGCAATTAAGGCCCTTTTTAAACATGTTTGTATTTTTGTTCTACGATAAATACTTCCAGAAATATTTGAGGTTAAACTTTGACATATACAAAAAATCTAATTGACCTTGAAACTTCCAAAATTTTGCAATTAGATGTGAATATATTTACAGGTGCATCTGGATGTGTGGCTACCTTACTGCATGATGGAATAATGAATCCTGCTGAAGGTAAATTTAAGTGTTAAAATTGCTTTTTTATGTTAAAATTGCCGTATTTAAAAGTCAAATTATTATCTTGTTACATAATAATATAAAATGCGTCTTGAAAAAATGTGAACACCGTTTGACACTCTTTAAACATTTGGTGTCATTATAGAAATTATCAGTAATAACTTTAGAGCTGATTTAAACCGAAAGTACAAAAGATAAATGAATGGGACAAACAGTTTTAGATGCAGAATTTAATTCTCTACAAAATTTATTTGAAGCTTTTTTCGGTAAATTAATCACGAAAGCGAGTATTGCCCCAAAACTCTTTTAATATTTGGTGTCATTATAGAAATTATCAGTAATAACTTTAGAGTTGATTTAAACCGGAAGTACACAAAATAAATGAATGGGACAAACAGCTTTAGATGCAGAATTTAATTCTCTACAAGATTTATTTGAAGCATTTTCTTGTAAAATACTCATTAACAAAATGGAGGCCAAAAAACTGTTGAGGCCTTACACACTTACGATGTGTCGCACTCCCTTTTCTCTTTAGTAACTTCAAACCTAATTTATTCCTGAACCAAACGAGATAAATGTTTATTCTAAACAGTATTAGATGCAGAATTTAATTCTCTACAAAATGTATTTGAAACATTTTCGTGTAAAATACTCATTAACAAAATGGCGGCCAAAAAACTGTTGTGGCCTTACACACTTACGATGTGTCGCACTCCCTTTTCTCTTTAGTAATTTCAAACCTAATTTATTCCTGAACCAAACGAGATAAATGTTTGTTCTAAACAGTATTAGATGCAGAATTTAATTCTCTACAAAATTTATTTGAAACATTTTCGGGAAAAATAATCAGGAAAATAAGGGGGGGCTCAAAACTCAATTCGTAACCAAAAAAAATATTTGCAATTCCTAAAAAATTAATATTTTTACAGTAATTAAACAACGTCTTCAAATGTACAATACTCCATATAAATCAGTGGTGGACTGTCTTCGAAAAGTCTACCGGACCGAAGGGCCTAAGGCGTTCTACCGATCCTATACCACGCAACTAACTATGAATATACCATTTCAAAGTATTCATTTTATGACGTACGAAGTTATGACGAACATTACGAATAAAGATAAGGTTAGTGATATTTTTATTATTATTTTTCTTCTTTGCATTATTTCATCTGCTTTATTCTTTGCTTTGCTTTTATAAAAATGCTATTTACACACGCCTACTATGATATACATTTGTAGAACTGTAACCTTAAAAAAAATGTGTTCCATCAATAGCTCCTACACACTTAGGAAACTGCCAAAACACCGCTATTTTACATTTAAAGCACTTTATACTCATATCCTGACAAGATCCGCAACTTCAGAACACTGCATTTCACATAAATATACATTTTGTGTACCATCAATAGCACCTAAATTCTAAAAAAAAAAAAAACAAACGAAACAGCTTTATTTTAAATTGAAAACACTTTATATTTGGGTCCCGGCAAAATCTGCAACTACACATTTTTGTATCTCACACACATTTGAGAAATTTATTTGTTATGTGCCGTCAACAGCACCTACAAGCTCAGTAAACACCTCCATTTTTAATTTTAAACACGAGATCTACAATTTTAGAGCCCTACATGTGACACAAATTTGAGTAATTTAATTATTATGTGCTATCAACAGCACCTATAACCTCAGTAAACAAAAACAAAAAAAAATGCTATTTTTAACTTACCAGCACTTTAAAATCGTGTCCAACAACAAGATCTGCAATTTCAGAGCACTGTATCTCAAATAAATTTAAATGTTTTGTTCCATCAATAGCACCTATAGTTTCATTAAATAAACAAAACTGCGCCATTTGAACATTAGCAACAATTTAATTTCCAAGTGTACAATCCATAGCACCTAAACACTCTGCACTTTCAAAACAATTACGCTTGATTCTTCCTACAACTAACAACAAATAAAAACCTGGATTGAAACAACTTAGGTGTCATCCAATGCCCCTACAACAATTTTACCTCCCAAGTGTACAATCCATAAAACCTAAACACTCTGCACTTTTGAAACAATTGCGCTTATTTCTTTTTACAACTAACACCGAATAACTTAGGTGCCATCCAGTGCCCCAACAACAAATTTACCTCCCAGTTGTACAGTCCATAGCACCTAGACACTCTGCGCTTGACTCTTCCTGCACACGTGCAACTAAAACCGAATAACTTAGGTGCCATCCAGTACCCCAACAACAATTTTACCTCCTAAGTGTACAGTCCATAGCACCTAAACACTCTGCGCTTGATTCTTCCTACACACGCGCACCTAAACACTCTGTACTTTTGATACAATTGCGCTTATTTCTTCCTACATTTAACACCGAATAACTTAGGTGCTATCCAGTGCCCCAACAACAATTTTACCTCCTAGTTGTACAGTCCATAGCACCTAAACACTGCGCTTGATTCTTACTACACACGCGCACCTAAACACTCTGCGCTTTCAAAACAATTACGCTTATTTCTTCCTACATTTAACACCGAATAACTTAGGTGCCATCCAATGCTCCAACAACAATTTTACCTCCCAGTTGTACATTCCATAGCACCTAAACACTATGCGCTTGATTCTTCCTACACACACGCGCACCTAAACACTCTGCGCTTTCAAAACAATTACGCTTATTTCTTCCTACATTTAACACCGAATAACTTAGGTGCCATCCAGTGCCCCAACAACAATTTTACCTCCTAGTTGTACAGTCCATAGCACCTAAACACTGCGCTTGACTCTTCCTACACACGCGCACCTAAACACTCTGCACTTTCAAAACAATTACGCTTATTTCTTCCTACAATTAACACCAAATAACCTAGGTGCCATCCAATGCCCCAACAACAATTTTACCTCCCTAGTGTACATTCCATAGCACCTAAACACTGCAATTGATTTTTCCTACACATGCGCACCTAAACACTTTGTACTTTCAAAACAATTGCGCTTATTTTTTCCTACAACTAATACCAAATAAAAACCTAGGTGCCATCCAATGCCCCAACAACAATTTTACCTCCCAGTTGTACATTCCATAGCACCTAAACACTGCGCTTGATTTTTCCTACACACGCGCACCTAAACACTCTGCGCTTTCTCAACAATTCCGCTTGTTTTTCCTCAACTACCACCAAATAAAAACCAGTCTTACCAACTTACCTTACAGGTGTACAACCCATCCGCTCACATGCTCAGTGGCGCCATCGCTGGCGCCGTGGCAGCGGCAGCAACTACTCCACTTGACGTTTGCAAAACACTTTTAAACACGCAACAAAACGGCAAAATTCGCGGTCTTTCCGAAGCAATCACAACTGTTTATAAACTAGGGGGACCTATGGGGTATTTTAGGGGTTTACAAGCGCGAGTTATGTATCAGATGCCCGCTACTGCCATCTGTTGGTCGACTTATGAATTCTTCAAATACTTGTTGATTCAAACGCGAGTTGAGGATGTTTTAGCGCAAGAAATAATCGCGGAAAATAATTCGAAAGTTGAAAAAGAAATTACGCATCAAACAGAGAAAATCGCTCTTAAACCGAGAGAGCTGCCATCTATGAACGGTGCTGGCCTCTATGGTACTATTTCTTTCAATACTATGCACCATAACACCGATTCAAATTTAAATTGTAATAGGAGACTAAAAGATAACCACATTTTAGACATTACCCATACTTAGTATTGTTAAATTTATTAATAAATGTACATTTTTTTTATTGTTACGTTGGTAATTTTGATTTTATATGAATAAGATTTCGACAATACACTCTCAAAATTATTAAAAATAAAAGAACATCACTCTCGAATACCTACCTAAACCTAAAAATACAATTTTTTTTTAAATTCCAAACGTGTTTGGTGCGTTTGACGGGACGTAAATTCCAGTAAATAAATACCAACATTTCTAATAATTGGCAAACTATTAACAAATACTTCCACTGATAATATTTTAAAAGGCGTTATATAAAACTTGAGAAACAATTGCCGGTGCGCAATTTGAAAAGAAAAGGTTTTTTTTATAGGTTAATGTCAAGAGTACATCATTTTAGGATGTGTTTTTAAAAAAATGTTTTTGTATCGCTGTTTGATTTTTGGTCAGATTGTAGTAGAGGAATTGGTAGAGGAAGGTTTGAGGAGGAATTGAGTAAATTTTGAGCCAGATTGTACCTTTGGTACAGTCCCAAAAAAAATAATTGTTAATAATTCTTTGGAAGTAAAAGTAAAAATGCTTTTTTTATTATGTGCTCAACCCAGGTTTAATTTTGATGTGCGGGTTGTTCTATGAAATAGAATCGATACAGGAAGGTTTAAAGAGGAATTGAGTAAATTTTGAGCCGGATTGTACCTTTGGTACAGTCCCAAAAAAAATAATTGTAAATAATTGTTTTTTAGGAGTAAAAGTAAAAATGCTTTTTTTATTATGTGCTCAATCCAGGTTTAATTTTGATGTGCGGGTTGTTCTATGAAATAGAATCGATAAAGGAAGGTTTAAAGAGGAACTGACTAAATTTTGAGCTAGATTGTACCTTTGGTACAGTCCCAAAAAAATAATTGTAAATAATTGTTTTTTAGGAGTAAAAGTAAAAATGCTTTTTTTATTATGTGCTCAATCCAGGTTTAATTTTTATGTGCGAGTAATTTTATGAAATAGAATCAATAAAGGAAAGTTCAAAGAGGAACAGAGTAAATTTTGAGCATGATTGTACACTTGGTACAGTCCCAAAAACAAAAATTATTAATAACTGTTTTTTTTTTCAAAATTGCTTTTTTATTATATGCCTAATCCAGCATTAATTTTGATGTGCTTTTGTTTTCATGAAGTGGAATCGATAAAGCAAGGTTTAAAGAGGAATTGAGTAAATTTTGAGCAAAATTCTTCCATTAGTACAGTCCCTAAAATAAAAATTGTAAATAACTGGTTTTTCAAAATTGCTTTATTTTATTATACACTAAATCCAGCATTATTTATGATATGGGTTTGGTTTATTATACTAGGTTTATAGAGGAAGCTTCAAAGAGTAATTGAGTAAATTTTGAGCAGGATTGTACCATTGGTACAGTCTCAAAAATTGTAAATAATTATTTCAAAATTGTTTTGAAAATACTTTTTTTTATTATGCCCAAAATCCAGCATTAATTATGATATGGGTTTGTTTTATTATACTGGGTTTATAGAGGAAGCTTCCAAGAGTAATTGAGTAAATTTTGAGCAAGATTGTACCATTGGTACAGCCCCAAAAAAATTTTACATAACTATTTAAAAATTGTTTTGAAAATACCTTTTTTTATTATGCGCTCTAACCAGCATTAATTAATGATATTGGTTTAGTTTATTATACTGGGTTTATAGAGGAAGCTTCAAAGAGTAATTGAGTAAATTTTGAGCAGGACTGTACCATTGGTACAGCCCCAAAAAAATTTTACATAACTATTTAAAAATTGTTCTGAAAATACCTTTTTTTATTATGCGCTCTAACCAGCATTAATTAATGATATTGGTTTAGTTTATTATACTGGGTTTATAGAGGAAGCTTCAAAGAGTAATTGAGTAAATTTTGAGCAAGATTGTACCATTGGTACAGTCCCAAAAAAATTGTAAATAACATTTTAAAAATTGTACCAAAAATACTTTTTTTATTATGCCCAAAATCCAGCTTAAATTATGATGTTGGACTGTTTCAAAGTACTGAGTCTGTAGAATAAAGCTTGAAAAAGAATTGAGTAAATTTTGGACCGGATTGTCCACAAAGTACACTCACCAGAAATTTAATAACTTAAATACCTTTCCTCTTCTGAATTTGATCAAAAATCTGCAACTTATGAGCCTAAATCTGATATATTTGATAAAATATTAGATACAAAAACATTTCTTTAAATATACTAGGTCTCGCAAAAATTATCTTAGTTTTGTAGAAAAACCTGTATATAGTCCGCTCATTAATTAGTCGAGGCGTTAGCCACGCCCATATAGTTAGCTCACATGTTATTGGTCCATTCAAGGCCAGATCACATGACTTGGACGTCAAGTTTTGAGGTTATGAGCGAGACAATTTTCAGAGGAAATTATTTACAACACGTTTAGGACATTTACAATATTTTCTAACCTCTTTTTTGTCCAGAAATTAAATTGGACAAAACCTAAAACGTGTTGTATATAAATCAAGCGATGCTGTTTAAAGTTTTAATTATTTTTATGAATTGTTTATAATATTGCGCTGTATTTATCTGTGATAGAGTCCTTATCAACTATATTATGATATTGACTTCGTTCAGATGGAAGTATTATCATGATCTTCAACAATACTAAGTTAGAAAGCTATACACAGCCATATTGGCCCAAAATCTGTCGATTTTTTCGAAAAATACTCTAGAAATCAATAGAAACATTTATGATATTGTGGCTGTGACTTTGGGTGCCTGTCAAATGTTTCTGAAGCGTTTTAGAGAAAAATGTTTCATATAAACCTTGTAGGGAATTTAATTCTCTGCAAGTTTTATTTGAAGCTTTTTTCTGTAAAACTCTCAGGAAAATAACTATAGCCCAAAAACTGTGAGACTTACACTCTAACAAAAAGTCGAACCGGTGATTTCAATAAAAACATATTTTGTGCTTTACTGAATTATTTTAGGGAAAAATGTTTCAAATATATTTTGTAGGGAATTTAATTCTCTACAAGAATTATTTGAAGCTATTTCCTGTAAAATAATTAGGATAGCAAAGGCGGTCCCAAAACTGAAGCCTTACACACTTACGTCGTTCCGACCTAAAAAAAAAATTGGTTGTAGAATGTTACTCAATTGTTTTATGGAAAAATGTTTCAAATAAATATTGTAGGGAATTTATTTCTCTACAAGATTTATTTGAAGCTATTTCCTGTAAAATAATCAGGATATCAAAGGCGGCCCAAAAACTGAAGCCTTACACACTTACGTCGATCCCACCTAAAAAAAAAATTGGTTGTAGAATGTTACTCAATTGTTTTAGGGAAAAATGTATCAAATATATTTTGTAGGGAATTTAATTCTCTACAAGAATTATTTGAAGCTTTTTTCTGTCAAATAATCAGGATAGCAATGGCGGCCCAAAAACTGAAGCCTTACACACTTCGTCGGTCCGACCTAAAAACAAAAATGGTTGTAGAATGTTACTCAATTGTTTTATGGAAAAATGTTTCAAACAAATATTGTAGGGAATTTAATTCTCTATTAGGTTCATTTGAAGCTTTTTTCTGTAAAATAATCAGGAAAGCATCTACAGCCCTAAAACTATTGAAACCCTTACCCTCGCTGGCAATTTCACAAAAAAAATCTGTTAACTCGTTACTCAATTGTTTTAGGGAAAAATGTGTCAAATAAAGTTAGTAGGGAATTTAATTCTCTACAAGTTTTATTTAAACCATTTTTCGATACAACATTCAGGGCTCACAATATCATAATGTTTTTATTTAGTTATACTACAAGAAATATTTGAGGCTATAGTCTTAATCAATTATGATGTTAATATATTTTATTTTAATTTTATTTGTTTTGTAAATTGTAAAAAGATAATTACTAATGTTTTATAGAAAACCAAAAAATATAAAAAGGAATATTGCCGACATTTTGAAATGTACAGTTAATTTTTTTTACAAGATGTCAAATAAATGTTTATAATTATTTTGAGAAAATTTCGACAGGGAATGTACGTTGTTTATACGTTGTTTTAGTGTAAAAAGGTTATGAGAATTAAGCTTTCTATACGGAGACCATGTGATAAGAGACATGTCACTATAATTTAGTTTATGTATAAAAAGTACTACATTAAATTGTACACAAATGTTATTCGTTTATTTTTTTGTCCGCCATCTTGATTCTGTAAGTATTTTTCTAGTGATTTGAAGCAGACGACCTTGGAAAAAAAATGGTAAGTACAAATGAAATATGTAATTTATTCTATTTATTTGGAGCCTTACACTCTTACGATATGCTGCACTCCCGGGCAATTCAATTTAAAAAAAATCGTTAACTTGTTTATGAATTATTTTAGGGGAAAATGTTTCAAATATAGTTTGTAGGGAATTTAATTCTGTACAAGATTTATTTGAAGATTTTTTCTGTAAAATAATTAGGGAAGTAACTGTAGCCCTAAAACTCTTTGAGCCTTACATTCTTACGATAAGCTGCACTCCCTGGTAATTTCAATTTAAAAAAATCGTTTACTTGTTTATGAATTATTTTAGGGGAAAATGTTTCAAATATAGTTTGTAAGGAATTTAATTCTGTACAAGATTTATTTGAAGCATTTTTTTGTAAAATAATTAGGGAAGCAACTATATCCATAAAACTGTTGCAGGCAGATTCATCAAAAGAATTAGCGCTAATCCTATTTTTATTATTAGTCGTAACTTCAGTTACCATCCTCAAAACATATTTATGTTAACTAAGGTTGTAGTTACGATAGGTTAACATAAAATTTGATACATTTTGTTAATTTAATTAATTTAGAAATAAAGTTACAGAGGTTGAAAAAAATGGAATTAGCGTTAATTCTTTTGATGAATCTGCCAGTTGGACTCTTACGATAAGCCGCACTCCCTGGTAATTTCAATTTTAAAAAATCGGTAACTTGTTAATGAATTATTTTAGGGGAAAATGTTTCAAATGAAGTTTGTAGGGAATTTAATTCTGTACAGGAGTTACTTGAAGCATTTTTTTGTAAAATAATTAGGGAAGCAACTATAGCCTTAAAACTGTTGGAGCCTTACCCTCTTACGATAAGCTGCACTCCCTGGAAATTTCAATTTAAAAAACTATTTACTTGTTTATAAAATATTTTAGGGGAAAATGTTTCAAATATGGTTTGTAGGGAATTTAATTCTGTACAAGATTTATTTGAAGCATTTTTTTGTAAAATAATTAGGGAAGGAACTGTAGCCCTAAAACTGTTGGAGCCTTACCCTCTTACGATAAGCTGCACTCCCTGGAAATTTCAATTTAAAAATATCGTTAACTTGTTTATAAATTATTTTAGGGGAAAATGTTTCAAATATAGTTTGTAGGGATTTTAATTCTGTACAAAATTTACTTGAAGATTTTTTCTGTAAAATAATTAGGGAAATAACTATAGCCCTAAAACTGTTGGAGCCTGACCCTCTTACAATAAGCCGCACTCCCTGGCAATTCAATTTAAAAAAAATCGTTAACTTCCTTATGAATTATTTTAGGGGAAAATGCTTCAAATAAAGTTTGTAGGGAATTTAATTTTGTACAAGATTTACTTGAAGATTTTTTCTGTAAAATAATTAGATAAGCAACTATAGCCCAAAAACTTTTGGAGCCTTACCCTCTTACGAGAAGCTGCACTCCCTGGAAATTTCAATTTAAAAAAAAACTATTAACTTGTTTATAAATTATTTTAGGGGAAAATGTTTCAAATATAGTTTGTAGGGAATTTAATTCTGTACTAGATTTACTTGAAGATTTTTTCTGTAAAATAATTAGGGAAACAATTATAGCCCTAAAACTGTTGGGGCCTTACCCTCTTACGATAAGCCGCACTCCCTGGTAATTCAATTTAAAAAAGTCGTTAACTTGTTTATGAATTATTTTAGGGGAAAATGTTTCAAATAAAGATTGTAGGTAATTTAATTCTGTACAAGATTCATTTGAAGCTTTTTTCCCTAAAATAATTAGCGAAGCAAATTTGGGACACTTACTATAAAAGTCTAATTGAAAAGTGGGTTTTTTGGTATAAATAATACTATTAACAGTTTAAATATCCGGTTAATAATTGGTTTATTTATTTGGGTAAACAGAAATAACAATAAAAATTGTAAAATAAACTCTACTTATTGTCACAAAACATTAAAGTCCTTTATTGTAATAGACAATTTTCGGTGGATCTTTCATACAGCTAATTTTACTCTGTAACAAAAAAATACATTAGACTTTATTTCCAAAGTTCTTCTTCTTTTATTCACCTGTAAACCGGGCTCAAGTTTGTTTACTTCAATCTCTGCTTTCTGTTTGAAAAACGCGCAACACATTGGAGTTGCAAATGTTAAACAAAGTGCTAGGAGCCCACATTGAGTTGGAATTGTCATCCAGGGATAACGACATAGAGTTCCTCTGCGTTCCAGATGGTTCATTACGAAAGGAGTGAGCACTGCGTAAGTCAAAAGTTGGTTAGAAATGGTTAAAATGTCAAAAAGTTAGGTTAAAATTCTTAATGAGTTGACAATTATGGGAAAAAACAACTTTGATGACCTTGAAACACACAGTTTAATGCGGCATTTTAGTTTCGACGAGGCAGCAAAATATTAAGTGAATTGTGTAGGCTTAGGGTTTTTTGTGAAAAGTGCGAAAATGGCTAGTTTCCCTACAGATAAATTGTTTTTTTCGCGACATGCCAAGAAGCTCTATATTCCTTCTACCTAAATACGGAGGAAGATGTGTTTTTTTCTCTCTAGAGAGAGAAATATAAAGTGTTATTTACAAATATATTTTGTAAAAATTATAAATAAATTCCTAATTTTATTGAAATTATTATCTTTTGACCTGTCAGTTGTGTGTTGTGTTGAAATATACTACTTACCCATGCCGGGCAAAGCCATAAATATTCTGCTGAAAGTGACAGCGGATATAGCTTTTTGTGCCGCGATTTTCGAATGTCCTAACGGTCTATCCTTTTCATCAACAACAAGTAGACCATCCTTCAATTCCCTGTAAAAATCAGTGAAACGGTACAAAATATCAAAAAATGTTTCAAACAAAAGTTGTAGCCAATAATATTCTACATATTTATGCTAATAACAAAATTTTTCGTAACTCAATTATTTACTGAGATATTCGAGAAAAACTTCAATGGACTTCAAGTAAACTACCTCTTCCAATTAATGAATTTGTACAAAACTGTCAACAGCTTACAAGTAGACCCTCAACTGTCTAAATATAGAATTTCAAATTGTTTCTATGGCTGGATTTTTAGTTACAAACGTTTTCGTAAAAAAAAAATGTGTATGACCATTCGTTAGAGTGTAAGGCTTCTAAAGTTAAACAGGAGTTGCGTGTTGTCGTTAGAGTGTAAGGCTGCACAAATAATAATAGAGTTTTACTTACTGTGCTCTCATGAATGGAATATTAATCATATTTGCAGCAGCAACGGCTGCAAAAGGAACCATTCGTGCTACTACTGGCGGTGCTTTCTGAAATTTGACATTAATTATAATGGTGTGTTGGTGCCTACATCTGAATAGTTACCTTAGCCCATTGATTGAGCCCTAAAGCAGTTGCAACTGCGCCTGTAGTTGCACATGCGTAAGACGTTAACAATTGCCTGAAAACATAATACTCATTTTGATATAATGGTGTGTTGGTGCCAAGACTACTTAAACGCTCCTATCGGGTAAACGGTACACTATATCGAAAAATGTTTCAAATAAAACTTGTAGCTAACAAAATTGCGCATCTTTTTTATTATAACGAATTTTATTGTATCTCAAATATTTACTGAAATATTCCCCAAAAACTGTTTTGAGCTTCAAGTAAACTACAACTTCCGGTTGCAGGAATGCAACCTAAATTTTATCAGTAGCAACTGCGCCTGTAGTTGCGCATGCGTAAGACGTTAACAATTGCCTGAAAACATAATACTCATTTTGATATAATGGTGTGTTAGTGCCAAGGCTACTTAAACGCTCCTATCGGGTAAACGGTACACAATATCAAAAAATGTTTCAAATAAAACTTGTAGCTAACAAAATTGTGCATCTTTTTTATTATAACTAATTTTATTATATCTCAAATATTTACTGAGATATTCCCTAAAAACTGTTTTGAGCTTCAAGTAAACTACCACTTCCGGTCACAGGAATGCAACCTAAATTTACCCAACTTACAACTGCACCCTCTTATGGGTAAATATGAAATTTGAAGTCGATTGGGGTATAACTACAGAAGATATTTTATAAAAACTTACTTGTCACTAACTTTCGCATTTCCCGAGCGGTTAGTGTAGTTAACCAAAGCATTGAAACTCTGGTTCAACCACTGCCAAAAGATGGTGTTGAAGGTTCCTTTATAGAAAACCATCATTCCTCCGGTAATCAAAGTGTTCATTGGAACTTGTGCAGACATGCGCCCAATTAAGGTCATTTTTTCGCCGGTATCTGGGTGATAAGCTGAGTCGTACAAATGTTTGGCTTTCCATAGTTCGGTTACAGTTATACAATCGGGTAGCTTTTCTTTGTTTCTGGTAGGAAAATAGAGCATTAAATATGTTTGGCGGGAAATTTGAATTGTTTGAAAGTCAAATGTAGGTTTTTTAGTTTTAATTGTTTGAATAACATGGAAATTTATTCAGATTTAACTGATTTAAGTTGAATTGTAGTTGCTTTAGTACAGATTTGATAAATTTTTGAGCGGTACAAAGTTATGCGTGGTAAAAAAATTCAATGGGTTTTTTCTACCGTTTTTAAATTTCACTGAGACCTACTTAAAGATATACTCTATCCAATAAAAATGAATCATCTGAATCGGATAACCCAGTACAAAGTTATGCGTGGTAAAATGTTCCCTTGTTTTTCTACTCTTAGGGTTGGAATTTTTTTTTCAAATTTCACTGAAACATACTTCGAAGTATACTCTATCCAATAAAAATATAATCATCGAAATCGGATAACCCAGTACAAAGTTATGCGTGGTAAAATCAACATGTAAAAATTTTTGTGGGTAACCAATAAATCATCTTTTATTTTCCTACCACTAGAAATGGAATTTTCTTTTCAAATTTCACTGAAACTTACTTCGAAGTATACTCTATCCAATAAAAATAGAATCATCGAAAACTGATAACCCAGTACAAAGTTATGCGTGGTAGAATTTTCCCCTATTTTTCTACCCTTAGAGAAGGAATTTTCTTTACAAATTTCACTAGGAGCAACTATAAAGTTTGCTCTATCCAATAAAAAAAGAATCATCTAAATCGGATAACCCAGTACCAAGTTATGCGTGGTAGAATCAACATGTAAAATTTTAGTGGGTGACTAATAAATCATCTTTTATTTTCCTACCCTTAGAGTTGGAATTTTTTTTTCAAATTTCACTGAGACCTACTTAAAGGTATACTCAATCCAATAAAAGTAGATTCATCGAAATCGTATAACCCAGTACAAAGTTATGCGTGGTAGAAACAGTTAACAGGTAAAAAATCAGTCATCTCATATTTTCCTGCCTTTAAAAGAGGAATTTTCTTTTGAAATTTAACTAGGAGCAACTTTAAAGTTTGCTCTATCTAATAAAAAACGAATCATCGAAATCGGATAACCCAGTACAAAGTTATGCGTGGTAGAATCAACAGGTAAAATTTTGATGGGTCACCAAAGAATCAACCCTTCTTTTGGTACCCTGTCAAATTGAATTTTGTACTCAAATTTCACTGAGACCTACTTCAACGTGTGCCCTATCCAACAAAAAAAGATTCATCAAAATCGGACAACTCCATAAAAAGTTATACGTGGTTAAATATTTAAAAAAATACGCGCCGATTCATTTTTCTCCCATTTTTCGCCGATTAAAAATGATTTAAATCACACTTACCTGTATTTCTTTACAATACACGCACACCTTTCCAATTCTTTACTAGACACAAACACATTCAAAGGGTTGGTAATAGTGAAAAAATGCAAAGCTCTTCCACTATAAGTACTTTGATCATATTTAGGTTCGTCAATATTTACTTCAAAATTTCTAACCGGGTCAATTTCTTTTGCTAGAGGCTGCGTAACTAAAATAAAACACGATTTATGATAGAAAATAATTCGAAAAGTATTTTGCAGTTTTGTAATTTGATAATAGCTGAAAATTTGTCATAATTTTGTTTAATTACTCAAGAAATTATTAATGAATAACAAGCTATTAACTGTATTAATTTTACCTGTCATTTTCTGCTTGCTTTCACTAAAATTTGGCAGTTAACGTCAAATCCAACAACTGAGAAACTACTAAAGTCTCTTCAGCTAAAAATATAACAGAACTTTAGCTAATATTATATTCAATGTCATCCGGTTTTATTGTGTTAACATATTTGAATAAATTATCGACTTGAATTGAATTTACACTTGAGCATTTGATTTATTTGAAATACTCATGATTATGATGACATATTTGACGTAACAAAACATAAATTTATGATTAGTATCTTGTTTTAATATTTTGCAGTGGCGTACGAAATATTTTTTTTTATTACAAAAGTACAATTTTAATATTTTGATAATTTTAAATGTTGCGCAGAAAATAATTATTTATACATATTTAATTTTATTTGAAATATAAAATTAGAAATAACTATAAAAAATTATTATGTAGGTTAAGATTAAACAGCTGTCAGTTGTCAATTAGAACTGACACTCAGTGTTGCCAACCTTCAATGTTGAAGTTATCATAAATAACACTCAAAATTTTATTTTTTTTGTCCTCAACTTTTAAATATAAAATTAGAAGAAACTGTAAAATCATTATTATATAGGTTAAGTTTAAACATTTGTCAGTTGTCAATTAGAACTGACACTCAGTTTTACCAACATTCAACGTTGAAGTTATAATAAACAACACTCAAAATTTTGTTTTTTGTTCTCAAGTTTAAAATTTTATTTGAAATATAAAATTACAAAAAAACCGTAAAAAATTATTATATAGGTTAAGTTTATACATCTGTCAGTTGTCAATTGGAACTGACACCCAGTGTTGCCAACCTTCAACGTTGAAGTTATTATAAACAACACTCAAAATTTTGTTTTTTGTTCTCAAGTTTAAAATTTTATTTGAAATATAAAATTACAAAAAAACCGTAAAAAAATTATTATATAGGTTAAGTTTAAACATCTGTCAGTTGTCAATTAGACCTTACACTCAGTGTTGCCAACCCTTAACGTTAAAGTAATCGTAAATAACACTCAAAATTTTGTTTTTTTTTGTCCTCAACTTTTAAATTTTATTTCAAATCTAAAATTAGAAAAAACTGTAAAAATAATATGTAGGTTAAGTTTATGTAACAAGCACATAATGCAGAGTTTTACGGCCGGGACAGTTTAGGGCCCAACCAAAAAATGCACGTTTTATTTACGATTGTATCTCAAATTATTTTACTTAGTTTAAAATGACAATTACACAAAAATTTATAATTTCTAAGATTGGTTTTTCTGTTGTTTATTTATCGGACTAGTACACATAAAGAGCCACTTTACGGACGCTCAAAAATATCATGAATTAGTGGGTATAATATAGTGGAATATGAAATTTATTTATTGTTTTCATGGCACACTTTCTGTATGTGAATATTTATTAATATAAACATTAATTATTTCTTTACTGATTATTTTTAAACTATAAATAATAAAGATTATTTTGAACAGAAAATGAAACATGTATATTTTTTAGGGACTGTACTTTGACAGTAGATAAATTGAAAATTATTACAATAGATATAGTCACGTTTAAAACATTTATTTTATTGTTTTAAAACAGGAAATAATTGTTTTCAAAATAGCTGTTGTATAAATTATTATTATTAATTAATTATGATTCACGATTTAAAATTCCTAAACATGGATTAAAAATATGACCTTTCTCTTTCTTATTTTGTCCTTGGAACTGTTTAAAAAAACCCTTTAGTACGTCTATGTCACTTTGCTAGTTATATATAATCTTATATTTGTCAAATTATCACATTTCTAATGAACTCTGAACAAAAACTGATAACTTTTAAGATAAAAATATATTTATACGATTATTTCTGCTAATAAACACATACACACTTAAAAATCAATACTGGAATTGTATATTACACTATTGAACACTGTATTATAACGGTTATAACGAATTAAAAGTTGTGTATTCAATACTGTTTATAATATTGTCGAAAGAAATATTGCACTGTAATATCACATATGTTCTACGAACTAATAGAATAATTAAAGACCCGCTTCCTCAACACAACTCTTAAGCAGTGTTGCCAACCGCTTCACAAAACCCCCATTCAACAGACAACCCATTTAGGGACCCTAGAATACAATTTAACTTTTCTATACTTTCTTGTCTTATAACTTAAAATTTAATGAATCAATCTTTTTTAAACTTCATATTTAGCTTTTTGGTGTTTATATTTTGAGGTGATCAAATTTTGGTAGCAATTTTTCAACCGGAAGTGGTAGTTTACTTGAAGCCCAAAATAGTTTTTTGAGGTTATCTCATTAAATAATTGAGTTATAAAAAATTGGTTATTTTGTTAAATATGTAGAATAGTAATGGCTACAATTTTTATTTGAAACTTTTTTTAATATTACGTATCGTTCAGTCAGAAAGTTATGTGTTGTCCATATCACGATAACTCAAAATGTATCAGAGATATTTTTATAAAATTATATATTTAGACTCAGTAGGGTTGAGTTAGGGTCTGGCTAAAATTTTGTGGTAATCCAATAACCGGAAGTGGTAGTTTACTTGAAGTCCAAAACAGTTTTTTGAGGTTATCTCATTAAATAATAGAGTTACAATAAAATTGGTTATTTTATAAAAGATGTAGAATAACATTGGCTACAATTTTTATTTGAAACTTTTTTTTATATTTCGTATCGTTCAGTCAGAAAGTTATGTGTTGTCCATATCATGATAACTCAAAATGTATCAAAGATATTTTTATAAAATTATATATTTAGACTCACTAAGGTCTGTTTAAGGGCTAACTAAAATTTGGTGTAAATCCAATAACCGGAAGTGGTAGTTTATTTGAAGCTCAAAACAGTTTTTTGAGGTTATCTCAATAAATAATTTAGTTATGAAAAGTTGGGTATATAATAAAATATGTAGAATAGTATTGTCTACAATTTTTATTTGAAACATTTTTCTCTATCGTGTACTCTTTACAAGTTACCCAAATCGAAATTTGAATTTACCGCGCAATCTCGTATTAGTTTCTGCTACAGTTGGCACCAATACACTGCAAATATTCAAACATCATTTGTAGGTTACAATCTATACGTTTTTTACTCCCATGACTGATTGTAAACAAGCTACACGTTAAAAAGATTTGAATTTACCGCGCATTCTCATATTAATTTCTGCTACAGTTGGCACCACTACACTGCAAACATTCAAACATCATTTGTTAGTCACAATCTATACGTTTTTTTGCTCCCATAAACAAGATATACTTTAAAAAGATTTGAATTTCCCGCGCATTCTCATATTAATTTCTGCTGCAGTTGGCACCACTACACTGCAAATATTCAAACATCATTTGTACGTTACAATCTATACGTTTTTTTGCTCCCATAAACATGATATATTTTTAAAAGATTTGAATTTGCCGCGCATTCTCATATTAATTTCTGCTACAGTTGGCAACACTTCACTGCAAATAACCAAACGTCACTTTTATGTCTGCTACTTTCTTTTGCCACCATGGCTGATCGAAAGCAGGCTAGAGAAATATTGACAGTTCTTTTCTTGTGTATTTTGTGGTATATTGTGTCATCAAGCAATAATGTCATTGGCAAAATGCTACTTAATCAATTTCCGTATCCGATGACAGTAACTATGGTTCAATTAACATCGATTACAGTGTATAGTGGTCCATTTTTTAACTTGTGGGGTGTTAGGAAATACGTGGATATTTCTTGGAAGTATTATTTTTCCTTGATTGTTCCTCTGGCTTTTGGGAAGTTTTTTACGTCAGTGTTTTCGCATGTGAGCATTTGGAAAGTGCCAGTTTCGTACGCGCATACAGGTAAGATAAAATAATAAGTTAGGTTAGAATTTTGACGTTTAATTTAACATATGGTTTCGTATTATTGTATTATTTGAAATCTGTTTGAATTAACTTATGAAATGTATTATTTATTATGAAATTCTTTTTGAAGTTTGTTTGAATTTACACATAATAGTTTAAAAGTAATAAAATGTAAATGCTAAAATACAATAATGTAAATTCGTATTTTTAATTTAAATTGTTGTTTAAATTCAATGCCAACTAGATTTTGGTATCAAATATTAATTGGAAATTATGTTTTTATTTTTATTTCTGTTCTAATTATATTTATTTATTAATATATATACAGGAGTGTACAAAAAAATATTTAAGTGTTTTTTTTTTACAATTGTACAGACATACAATAGTTATTTGTCAAACTAGCGAGGAAACCGCTTCTTTTCCTCACTCAAGCTCAAAATTTGCCTCATGAGCGTAGCGAATGAGGCAATTCGAGCAAGAGTACTAGAATTAAACCCAACATTTTTACACGACATTTTTTCTAAAAACATACACTTTTACAACACAACTGACAGATCAAAAGTTAGGTTATTAGACGCTACAG
The DNA here is from genome assembly GCA_963942605.1 of Poecilus cupreus. Taxonomy (NCBI): domain Eukaryota; kingdom Metazoa; phylum Arthropoda; class Insecta; order Coleoptera; family Carabidae; genus Poecilus; species Poecilus cupreus. The sequence goes on from OZ012713.1 coordinate 39,355,950, forward strand.
TGTTGCCACCCAAGCAATCATAAATATGAAGTTGTCAAAATTGTTATTTAATCTATAAACAGAAAAATATAAAGACATAATTGTAAGACAATTTAAATATTAAGATTCATAATTTCTTGACCAATCACAGAGCCAAAAATCTATAATTAACTGTTGTTTTAAAGCTGTTAAAACAGTTGACATGTAGTCAGTTGTCATTGTGTATTTTTTGTTGACGTTTTTCAACAAATTTTCAAGTGATTTACAGCAATAGAAAAAGTTGGATGATTTGCGTAACTCGCCTACGGCTCGTGCCGCTTTCATCATTTTGACAACACAACTGACACGTAAAAGTTAGGTTATCTGACACTATGATGTACAACAGTGTTGCCAACAAATTATTGTAAATTAAACTTGTCAAATTATGGTTTAAACAGCACATCATTGTAAAATAATTTAAATAAATTTTTCAATAAAATTAGGAGCTTATTTATATTTTTTGTTGATGTTGGTAACACTGCTATATTTTCTTCTGTAGACAGAAAAAAAAAACACATTTTTTTTACGATTTCCGGAGAAGAAATGTAGGTTTTTCTGACAGTGTCGTAAAATTTAAACAGCACATTATTGTAAAATAATTTAAATAAATTTTTCAATAAAATTAGGATTTTATTTATAGTTTTTGTTGATGTTGGTAACACTGCTATATTTTCTTCTGTCGACAGAAAAAAAAAACACTTTTTCTTTACGATTTCCGGAGAAGAAATGTAGGTTTTTCTGACAATGTCGTAAAATTTAAACAGCACATTATTGTAAAATAATTTAAATAAATTTTTCAATAAAATTAGGGACTTATTTGTAGTTTTTGTTGATGTTGGTAACACTGCTATACTTTCTTCTGTAGACAGAAAAAAAAACACATTTTTTCTTTATTATTTCCGGAGAAGAAATATAGGTTTTTCTGACAGTGTCGTAAAATTTAATTAACTTAGTTTCTATAAAAGTTTTTGGGGTATAAATCTTGTTACAATTAAATTACACACCCTGTATATATATTTATATATAATAAACAATATTTTTGTGCAGTTGTAGTACTATAGTTAGAGCATCCTCTAACTCTATTAATTTTTTTCAGTAAAAGCTACGATGCCCCTATTTACTGTCATTCTCTCCCGATTAATTTTAAAAGAGTCACAGACCTTGAAAGTGTACCTTTCCCTCATTCCTATTATACTAGGCGTTGCCATAGCAACAGTAACCGAATTATCCTTCGACGTAGTAGGCCTTGTAAGTGCTTTGATAGCAACTGCTGGCTTTTCCCTTCAACATATATACAGTAAAAAAGTTTTACACGATACTGGAGTTCACCATTTGAGACTTCTACATATTTTGGGGCGATTAGCCCTATTTATGTTCCTTCCTGTATGGATAATAGTCGATGGTGGAAGTGTCATTCAAGATCATTCATTGGTGAGTGAAAAAAAACTAAATATTTTGGCAGATTTTGTTTGAAACATTTTAAAATAAATTCCGGAATTTTTTTGGCGTATTTTCAAAGTGTCTAGTGTGTGGGTTTTATTATATTTATTATAGTTGTTTGAGTTTGTAGTAGGTGGGTAGTTGTAGTACAGTGGATACTTGAAATTTTATTAATAATTTATGGTTTTGTGGTTTGGAAATTTTGGTACAATTGACAGAAAGATGTGGTGAAATAATTTTTATATTTGTTGGTGTTTTCACAATAGATTTTAACACAACTCAAATTAATACAAATTTATTTGAAATATGGTAGCAGCTACCAAAAAATTTTTCAAATAAAAGTTGTAAGCAATTGTTTGAAGAACAAAAAAGGTATTTGAGTTTTTCCGGTATCGACTTCCGGTTTTGAGAAAAACTGCCTTAAATGTTTTGAGACACCATAAAATGCTCTGTGCGATTTATTTGAAATATGGTAGCAGCTACCAAAAAATGTTTCAAATAAAAGTTGTAAGCAATTGTTTGAAGAACAAAAAAGTTATTTGAGTTTTTCCGGTTTCGACTTCCGGTTTTGAGAAAAACTGCCTTAAATGTTTTGAGACACCATAAAATGCTCTGTGCGATTTATTTGAAATATGGTAGCAGCTACCAATAAAATTTTCAAATAAAAGTTGTAAGCAATTGTTTGAAGAACAAAAAAGTTATTTGAGTTTTTCCGGTATCGACTTCCGGTTTTGAGAAAAACTGCCTTAAATGTTTTGAGACACCATAAAATGCTCTGTGCGATTTATTTGAAATATGGTAGCAGCTACCAAAAAATGTTTTAAATAAAAGTTGTAAGCAATTGTTTGAAGAACAAAAAAGGTATTTGAGTTTTTCCGGTATCGACTTCCGGTTTTGAGAAAAACTGCCTTAAATGTTTTGAGACACCATAAAATGCTCTGTGCGATTTAATTGAAATATGGTAGCAGCTACCAAAAAATGTTTCAAATAAAAGTTGTAAGGAATTGTTTGAAGAACAAAAAAGTTATTTGAGTTTTTCCGGTTTCGACTTCCGGTTTTGAGAAAAACTGCCTTAAATGTTTTGAGACACCATAAAATGCTCTGTCCGATTTATTTGAAATATGGTAGCAGCTACCAAAAAATGTTTCAAATAAAAGTTGTAAGCAATTGTTTGAAGAACAAAAAAGGTATTTGAGTTTTTCTGGTATTGACTTCCGGTTTTGAGAAAAACTGTCTTAAATGTTTTGAGACACCATAAAATACTCGGTGCGATTTATTTGAAATATGGTAGCAGCTACCAAAAAATGTTTCAAATAAATGTTGTAGGCTATTGTTTGAAGAACAAAAAAGTATTTAAGTTTTTTTGTGTACCTACTTCCGGTTTCGAGATACACTAACCTAAATGTTTTGTAATCCCATAAAATACATTGTGTGACAATTAATTGGATTTATTTGAAATATGGTAGCAGCTACCAAAAAAATGTTTGCTGTCCATTCTTTTTCAAAAATTATACTCAAACACAAATGTCATAAAATTGTCGAACCAAAAAAACCAACACTACAATTTTAACGAGAGTTTTATTTCATTTTAAAGTTTAATTATTCTAAAAATAAAAAAAACTCAAAACAAACAACATCAAATAATTTTTTTCTAGGTCTCAGGAGACTACAAAGTCATCGGTCTTCTTTTAGTGGACGGTGTACTTAACTGGCTACAAAATATTATCGCTTTTAGTGTTCTGTCTTTAGTGACACCACTAACTTATGCGGTTGCAAGTGCCAGCAAACGTATATTTGTTATTGGTGCATCATTATTTGTATTAGGAAATCCAGTTACTCTCACAAATGTTTGTGGAATGCTCATGGCGGTTTTTGGCGTTTTGGTCTACAATAAGGTAGGAAATTATTCTGTGGTTGTGGTTTATTTTTTTTATGAAAGAGTGTATCGAATTGTATATGTGACATAAATTTTGTGTTTTAAAAATATTTGGTTTCTAAGATATAATCGTTCAAAGTTGTCTTGATTTACGTCAGAGCTACGTCATTTATGTACGACCAATTACAGTAGTGCCACCTTTTGAGCATTTAAAACTAAGTTTGCCCTGTTTCCTCAGCTGTTTTTTATTTATTTTTGACAGCAGTTATGTCTTCAATATTTTTTTAAAATTATTATTATTTTTATGAAACTTTAATTTGAATCGCAAAAAAAAACATTACAAAATATGATATATATTTCATGACTAGGCAAAATATGATGCCAAACAGCAACAAACAAAACAGACTCTACTTCCTTTTACCCAAGACCATTGGAAGAATAAATCTGGGTTTACTTTGTACCCAACTTCAGCCAATTCGTTGGACCGAAATGGAGTTGTCTCCAAACCCAATAATGGGTAAGTTAATACTGTTAAATGATACAAATTAAAAAAAAATAATACATGTTCTTGAAGCTCAAGAAACAGGCTTTCATATTATCTGAAGAATTTTTTTTTAACGCGTATTAATTTTGAAATAATGTTGTGGAAAATTGAAAGAACATCAAAGCAATTTTAGTTTACCGGACATATAGAACGATTTATTTCAAATATGGTAGCAGCTACCCAAAAAAGTTTCAAATAAAAGTTGTAGGCAATAGTTTGAAGAACAAAAAAGTATTTGAGTTTTTTTATGTAGCTACTTCCAGTTTCGAGAAATACTAACCTAAATGTTTTGAAATCCTATGAAAAGCTGTGTGACAATTAATTGGATTTATTTGAAATATGGTAGCAGCTACCAAAAAATGTTTCAAATAAAAGTTGTAGGCTATTGTTTGAAGAACAAAAAAGTATTTGAGTTTTTTTATGTAGCTACTTCCGGTTTCGAGTAAAACTAACCTAAATGTTTTGAAATCCTATAAAATGCTTTGTATGACAATTAATTGGAATTACTTGAAATATGGTAGCAGCTGCCAAAAAATTTTTCAAATAAAAGTTGTAGGCAATTGTTTGAAGAACAAAAAAGTATTTGAGTTTTTTTGTGTTGCTACTTTGGGTTTCGAGAAAAATTAACCTAAATATTTTGTAATCTCATAAAATGCATTTTGTGACAATTAATTGGAATTTGAAATATGGTAGCAGCTACCAAAAAATGTTTCAAATAAAAGTTGTAGGCAATTGTTTGAACAACAAAAAAGTATTTGAGTTTTTTTGTGTAGCTACTTCCGGTTTCCAGAAAAACTAACCTAAATATTTTGTAATCTCATAAAATGCATTTTGTGACAATTAATTGGAATTATTTGAAATATGGTAGCAGCTACCAAAAACTGTTTCAAATAAAACTTGTAGACTATTGTTTGAGGAACAAAAAAGGTATTTGAGTATTTCCTGTATCGACTTCCGGTTTTGAGAAAAACTGCCTTAAATGTTTTGAGGCACCATAAAATGCTCTATGCGATTTATTTGAAATATGGTAGCAGCTACCAAAAACTGTTTCAAATAAAAATTGTAGGCAAATGTTTGAAGCACAAAAAAGGTATTTGAGTTTTTCCTGTATCGACTTCCGGTTTTGAGAAAAACTGCCTTAAATGTTTTGAGACACTATAAAATGCTCTATTTGTTTTATTTGAAATATGGTAGCAGCTACCAAAAAAAGTTTCAAAGAAAACTTGTAGACTATTGTTTGAAGAACAAAAAAGTATTTGAGTTTTTTTGTGTAGCTACTTCCGGTTATGAGATAATCGCACATATATCTAACCTGTCAAAACATTTCGTGTGTAATTGTTGATCTTTGTTGCAAATTTCTAAGAAACAGTTACAGGTTTTTGAAAAAAACGCTACATATTCTAAAAGCTACATTCTTTGGCTACCAGAATATATATAAAACTTAATAAGTTTATTTGTTTTTACCAAAGTTATTTGGGTTCAAATAAAATGTGGTAAATCTGGTACAGAGTTTGAGGTTATAATTTTTGACAGGTATGTATCCAATGGCAGCTACCCACAATCCACCAATGGTAGCTACCCACAAAATGGCGGCAATGTTACTGAAACAAACAATAGTTTTGTTTATAATTCAAATAGTAGCAACAGTAAATTATTATTTGTTTAGCAAAAAGAATTTTAGGAAATTTAATCTATTCTGTGATTTATTCTAGATTTTAGAATATTCTGTATTGATTTTTTTTTTTATTTTAACAGCCTACAAAAATTGCTTATCAAATATTTACCGAAAATAATTTTGACGACATTTTTTCGCATTGAAAATAATTTTATTTTGGGCGAGAAAGTTTTCATATAATGTTTTTTTTTAAACATTTTAACTTATGATTTTTTATTTATTGTATCATGAATTTGTAAATATTAGTCGATATATTTAATATATCAAAAGTCAGTATTCTAATTTTGAATCTGTAATTATGAATATACTTAATAGAAAAATATTGTGTATATATTAATTATGTGTTGAAAATAATAAATATTTTTTTATATGTGTCTGAAATTTATTTTAGTTCCTAGCTTAAAATAAAGTGTTTTTATTTTTCCTTTAGTAAATCAGCAGTTGCAGATCTTCTAGAAGCTGTAAAGTAGCGTTTTGTGCGCTGATCGAACGTTCAAATCTTCGAGAAGTTGAGCAGAGACTGATTCAGGACGAATTCAATTCTAAATTTTTTTTTTGTATAAATAAATGTTTTGTCAATTTGTTTTCAATACTCTTTCACCATTTGTTGAATATAACAACTAACTATTATGGACTCACTAGCACTGAAATTTGATTGGTAAAATGGCGGCGCAGTTTATTAATTTTGTAGCTCTTGATATTTTTGGTGTCCGATAAGTTTAGCAGAAAAATTTTGTTTCTTTGTTGGGCAAAAATCTTCAGAAATACTTTACTGTAAGTATTGTTTATAAGTGTTATTGTATTGTTGTATTATTGAACGAATATTTATTGAATATACAGCTGCAGATTAATATATATGCATTAGAATTATAGATATTTATGTATATGCAGTTAATAGCTTTTTGAAAAAAACAGGAATCGAGCTGTCAAATAAATATTTCATCTTGCCATTCACGTAAATGTTTATGTTGCAAGTTTGCAACTACAAATCTGAATGTACTACATTGTCTAGTATAATTTATAGCTACCAGTTGTCAAATTACAGTCCCCAATATGTAGTACTAGCATCTGAAGTCAAATCCAGAATTATAGATATTTATGTATGCAGTTATTAGCCTTTTGAAAAAAACGGGAATCGAGCTGTCAAATAAATATTTCATCTCGCCATTCACGTAAATGTTTATGTTGCAAGTTTGAAACTCCAAATCTCAATGTACTATATCGTCTGGTATAATTTACAGCTACCAGTCATCAAATTACAGTCCCCAATATGTAGTACAAGCATCTGGAGTCAAATCCAGAATTATAGATATTTATGTATGCAGTTATTAGCTTGTTGAAAAAACCAGGAGTCGAGCTGTCAATTAAATATGTCATCTCGCCATTCACGTAAATGTTTATGTTGCAAGTTTGCAACTACAAATCTGAATGTACTACATTGTCTAGTATAATTTACAGCTTCCAGTCGTCAAATTACAGTCCCCAATATGTAGTACAAGCATCTGGAGTCAAATCCAGAATTATAGATATTTATGTATGCAGTTATTAGCTTTTTGAAAAAAACAGGATACGAGCTGTCAAATAAATATTTCATCTCGCCATTTACGTAAATGTTTATGTTGCAAGTTTGAAACTCCAAATCTCAATGTACTATATCGTCTGGTATAATTTACAGCTACCAGTTGTCAAATTACAGTCCCCAATATGTAGTACAAGCATCTGGAGTCAAATCCAGAATTATAGATATTTATGTATGCAGTTATTAGCTTTTTGAAAAAAACAGGATACGAGCTGTCAAATAAATATTTCATCTCGCCATTCACGTAAATGTTTATGTTGCAAGTTTGCAACTACAAATCTCGATGTACTACATCGTCTAGTATAATTTACAGCTGAAGTCAATGATGGGGGGAGTGCTATGGGATGAATGATGACCATAACTAGTTTTATTAAACTATTTTACTGTCTTTGAGTTTATGTTTCAGAATTCATTGGACATCAACAAATATTTCCTCTTAACTATGGCATGTATATATATTTTTTTCAGGTTTACAATTATTCTTTTATCTAATACATTGTTTTTATGTTCATAGCGACACGTGGACATCATCACCGGAGCCTTGATCATCTTCAACAGTGTCTTCGGAGCTGATATCAGCTTTGTAGTAAATTATTTACAACGAAATCGTAACAGTAATACAATTATATTAATATAAAGTTTGTGTGTTTTTGTAGGACCTACATGGACCCGGAACCATCTTCTGCTGCTGTATCATCATCGTAACCTGGAGGTCATCTCCTGCGTGTCCTGCTGCTCGTGGGTCCAGCGTCTTCACCCCTGGACGAATATCTTTATTTTTGTACCAATAAATAAATGTATTTGTATATTTAAATAAGTTTAAAACAATTACCTATGAATGTAATATAATTAAAGATAAAATAAATATTTATTATTAAAATGACATATCTTTCATTCAAAATCCACCCCATGATCTAATAAATTAAAAAGGAATAAGGGTTTGTCTTGAGAAAATACTTATTTGAAATATGCGTATTAAATTTTAATACCCACACTGCCATCTATTGGACAGGGGCGAACACTATTAGAACTTGCGTTCGATTTCAAATGCGGTCCTTCAAAACATCACTTCATAATAGTTCACGAATTTGCTAAGAGATGGCAGCACTATCGGATGTGAATGTGTAAAATTTGTCGATTTGTTCACCAACTGACAACACAAATTTTAATTGATAAGGGTGTGCCCTACGCCCTTGTCCTTCACATATGTTGAAGAGGGGGTTATTTTAGACAGAGTTTATATGTTTCGGTAAAGTTTCGTTATTTTTGCGATATCTCTTACCGTTTTCGAGTTATAAGGGTTTAAAGTTTTTAAAAGCAACCCTTAAAAAACTACCCTATTTTCAACTTTTCGAGAGTTTTTTCTCGCTGATCAGATAGAGCAACGCTGTATCTCGGGAAGGGTTTTTTCAGAGCCGCGATATCTCTTACCATTTCAGAGATACAGCCCTTATAAAAATAAATAGAGCAGTATGTACTTTATTTATTTTGAATAAATCCCTTCATAATGGTTCACAAATTTTCTAAGAGATGGCAGCACTATCGGATGTGAATGCTTCGGAATCAAAAATTTTCGATTTGTTCACCAACTGACAACACAAATTTTAATTGATAAGGGTGTGCCCTACGCCCTTGTCCTTCACATATGTTAAAGAGGGGGTTATTTAAGACAGGATGCACGAAGGCGCCCAAAATTTCGTTATTTTTGCGATATCTCTTACCGTTTTCGAGATATGAGGCTTTAAAGTTTTTAAGTTTTTACAAGCAACCCTTAATAACTTCCCTATTTTCAACTTTTTGGGGGTTTTCTCTCGCTGATCAGATAGAGCAGGGATTTTCACCCTCTACTTTGTCGTCAGATCCGCGTTATCTCTTACCGTTTTAGAGATACGAGGGTTTAAAATTTTTCACAGCAAAACTTAAATAACTACCCTATTTTCAACTTTTTGGGGGTTTTTTCTCGCTGATCAGATAGAGCAGGGCTGTATCTAGAGATGCTTTTTTTCAGATCCGCGATATCTCTAACCGTTTCAGAGATACAGCCCTTATAAAATTATGTAGAGCACTGACAGATTTAATTTATATATTATGGACCGATGAATAAATCCCTTCATAATAGTTCACAAATTGACTAAGAGATGGCAGCACTATCGGATGTGAATGCTTCGGAATCAAAAATTTTCGATTTGTTCACCAACTGACAACACAAATTTTAATTGATAAGGGTGTGCCCTACGCTCTTGTCCTTCACATATGTTGCAGAGGGGGTTATTTTAGACAGAGTTTATATGTTTCGGTAAAGTTTCGTTATTTTTGCGATATCTCTTACCGTTTTCGAGTTATAAGGGTTTAAAGTTTTTAAAAGCAACCCTTAAAAAACTACCCTATTTTCAACTTTTCGAGAGTTTTTTCTCGCTGATCAGATAGAGCAACGCTGTATCTCGGGAAGGGTTTTTTCAGAGCCGCGATATCTCTTACCATTTCAGAGATACAGCCCTTATAAAAATAAATAGAGCAGTATGTACTTTATTTATTTTGAATAAATCCCTTCATAATGGTTCACAAATTTTCTAAGAGAAGGCAGCACTATCGGATGTGAATGCGACAATTTGTCGATTTGATCACATTTGAAACACACAAATTTTAATTGATAAGGGTGTGCCCTACGCCCTTGTCCTTCACATATGTTGAAGAGGGGGTTATTTTAGACAGAGTTTATATGTTTCGGTAAAGTTTCGTTATTTTTGCGATATCTCTTACCGTTTTCGAGTTATAAGGGTTTAAAGTTTTTAAAAGCAACCCTTAAAAAACTACCCTATTTTCAACTTTTCGAGAGTTTTTTCTCGCTGATCAGATAGAGCAACGCTGTATCTCGGGAAGGGTTTTTTCAGAGCCGCGATATCTCTTACCATTTCAGAGATACAGCCCTTATAAAAATAAATAGAGCAGTATGTACTTTATTTATTTTGAATAAATCCCTTCATAATGGTTCACAAATTTTCTAAGAGAAGGCAGCACTATCGGATGTGAATGCGACAATTTGTCGATTTGATCACATTTGAAACACACAAATTTTAATTGATAAGGGTGTGCCCTACGCCCTTGTCCTTTCAGTATGTTGAAGGGGGGGTTATTTTAGACAGAGTTTATATGTTTCGGTAAAGTTTCGTTATTTTTGCGATATCTCTTACCGTTTTCGAGTTATAAGGGTTTAAAGTTTTTAAAAGCAACCCTTAAAAAACTACCCTATTTTCAACTTTTCGAGAGTTTTTTCTCGCTGATCAGATAGAGCAACGCTGTATCTCGGGAAGGGTTTTTTCAGAGCCGCGATATCTCTTACCATTTCAGAGATACAGCCCTTATAAAAATAAATAGAGCAGTATGTACTTTATTTATTTTGAATAAATCCCTTCATAATGGTTCACAAATTTTCTAAGAGATGGCAGCACTATCGGATGTGAATGCTTCGGAATCAAAAATTTTCGATTTGTTCACCAACTGACAACACAAATTTTAATTGATAAGGGTGTGCCCTACGCCCTTGTCCTTCACATATGTTAAAGAGGGGGTTATTTAAGACAGGATGCACGAAGGCGCCCAAAATTTCGTTATTTTTGCGATATCTCTTACCGTTTTCGAGATATGAGGCTTTAAAGTTTTTAAGTTTTTACAAGCAACCCTTAATAACTTCCCTATTTTCAACTTTTTGGGGGTTTTCTCTCGCTGATCAGATAGAGCAGGGATTTTCACCCTCTACTTTGTCGTCAGATCCGCGTTATCTCTTACCGTTTTAGAGATACGAGGGTTTAAAATTTTTCACAGCAAAACTTAAATAACTACCCTATTTTCAACTTTTTGGGGGTTTTTTCTCGCTGATCAGATAGAGCAGGGCTGTATCTAGAGATGCTTTTTTTCAGATCCGCGATATCTCTAACCGTTTCAGAGATACAGCCCTTATAAAATTATGTAGAGCACTGACAGATTTAATTTATATATTATGGACCGATGAATAAATCCCTTCATAATAGTTCACAAATTGACTAAGAGATGGCAGCACTATCGGATGTGAATGCTTCGGAATCAAAAATTTTCGATTTGTTCACCAACTGACAACACAAATTTTAATTGATAAGGGTGTGCCCTACGCTCTTGTCCTTCACATATGTTGCAGAGGGGGTTATTTTAGACAGAGTTTATATGTTTCGGTAAAGTTTCGTTATTTTTGCGATATCTCTTACCGTTTTCGAGTTATAAGGGTTTAAAGTTTTTAAAAGCAACCCTTAAAAAACTACCCTATTTTCAACTTTTCGAGAGTTTTTTCTCGCTGATCAGATAGAGCAACGCTGTATCTCGGGAAGGGTTTTTTCAGAGCCGCGATATCTCTTACCATTTCAGAGATACAGCCCTTATAAAAATAAATAGAGCAGTATGTACTTTATTTATTTTGAATAAATCCCTTCATAATGGTTCACAAATTTTCTAAGAGAAGGCAGCACTATCGGATGTGAATGCGACAATTTGTCGATTTGATCACATTTGAAACACACAAATTTTAATTGATAAGGGTGTGCCCTACGCCCTTGTCCTTCACATATGTTGAAGAGGGGGTTATAGTAGACAGTCTTTATATGTTTCGGTAAAGTTTCGTTATTTTTGCGATATCTCTTACCGTTTTCGAGTTATAAGGGTTTAAAGTTTTTAAAAGCAACCCTTAAAAAACTACCCTATTTTCAACTTTTCGAGAGTTTTTTCTCGCTGATCAGATAGAGCAACGCTGTATCTCGGGAAGGGTTTTTTCAGAGCCGCGATATCTCTTACCATTTCAGAGATACAGCCCTTATAAAAATAAATAGAGCAGTATGTACTTTATTTATTTTGAATAAATCCCTTCATAATGGTTCACAAATTTTCTAAGAGAAGGCAGCACTAACGGATGTGAATGCGACAATTTGTCGATTTGATCACATTTGAAACACACAAATTTTAATTGATAAGGGTGTGCCCTACGCCCTTGTCCTTCACATATGTTAAAGAGGGGGTTATTTAAGACAGGATGCACGAAGGCGCCCAAAATTTCGTTATTTTTGCGATATCTCTTACCGTTTTCGAGATATGAGGCTTTAAAGTTTTTAAGTTTTTACAAGCAACCCTTAATAACTTCCCTATTTTCAACTTTTTGGGGGTTTTCTCTCGCTGATCAGATAGAGCAGGGATTTTCACCCTCTACTTTGTCGTCAGATCCGCGTTATCTCTTACCGTTTTAGAGATACGAGGGTTTAAAATTTTTCACAGCAAAACTTAAATAACTACCCTATTTTCAACTTTTTGGGGGTTTTTTCTCGCTGATCAGATAGAGCAGGGCTGTATCTAGAGATGCTTTTTTTCAGATCCGCGATATCTCTAACCGTTTCAGAGATACAGCCCTTATAAAATTATGTAGAGCACTGACAGATTTAATTTATATATTATGGACCGATGAATAAATCCCTTCATAATAGTTCACAAATTGACTAAGAGATGGCAGCACTATCGGATGTGAATGCTTCGGAATCAAAAATTTTCGATTTGTTCACCAACTGACAACACAAATTTTAATTGATAAGGGTGTGCCCTACGCTCTTGTCCTTCACATATGTTGCAGAGGGGGTTATTTTAGACAGAGTTTATATGTTTCGGTAAAGTTTCGTTATTTTTGCGATATCTCTTACCGTTTTCGAGTTATAAGGGTTTAAAGTTTTTAAAAGCAACCCTTAAAAAACTACCCTATTTTCAACTTTTCGAGAGTTTTTTCTCGCTGATCAGATAGAGCAACGCTGTATCTCGGGAAGGGTTTTTTCAGAGCCGCGATATCTCTTACCATTTCAGAGATACAGCCCTTATAAAAATAAATAGAGCAGTATGTACTTTATTTATTTTGAATAAATCCCTTCATAATGGTTCACAAATTTTCTAAGAGAAGGCAGCACTATCGGATGTGAATGCGACAATTTGTCGATTTGATCACATTTGAAACACACAAATTTTAATTGATAAGGGTGTGCCCTACGCCCTTGTCCTTCACATATGTTGAAGAGGGGGTTATAGTAGACAGTCTTTATATGTTTCGGTAAAGTTTCGTTATTTTTGCGATATCTCTTACCGTTTTCGAGTTATAAGGGTTTAAAGTTTTTAAAAGCAACCCTTAAAAAACTACCCTATTTTCAACTTTTCGAGAGTTTTTTCTCGCTGATCAGATAGAGCAACGCTGTATCTCGGGAAGGGTTTTTTCAGAGCCGCGATATCTCTTACCATTTCAGAGATACAGCCCTTATAAAAATAAATAGAGCAGTATGTACTTTATTTATTTTGAATAAATCCCTTCATAATGGTTCACAAATTTTCTAAGAGAAGGCAGCACTAACGGATGTGAATGCGACAATTTGTCGATTTGATCACATTTGAAACACACAAATTTTAATTGATAAGGGTGTGCCCTACGCCCTTGTCCTTCACATATGTTAAAGAGGGGGTTATTTAAGACAGGATGCACGAAGGCGCCCAAAATTTCGTTATTTTTGCGATATCTCTTACCGTTTTCGAGATATGAGCGTTTAAAGTTTTTAAGTTTTTACAAGCAACCCTTAATAACTACCCTATTTTCAACTATTTTGGGGTTTTCTCTCGCTGATCAGATAGAGCAGGGATTTTCACCCTCTACTTTTTCGTCAGATCCGCGTTATCTCTTACCGTTTCAGAGATATAAGGGTTTAAAGTTTTTAAAAGCAACCCTTAAATAACTACCCTATTTTCAACTTTTTGGGGGTTTTCTCTCTGTGATCAGATAGAGCAGAGCTGTATCTAGGGACGCTTTTTTTCAGATTCGCGATATCTCTAACCATTTCCGAGATACAGCTTATTCATTGGTTCATAATTTATAAATATATTTTGTAAAATTTATTCATCGGTTCATAATTTATAAGTATAGTTTTTTAATTTATTAGATCATGGGGTGGATTTTAAATGAAAGACATGTCATTTTAATAATAAATATTTATTTTATCGTTTATTATATTACATTCATATGTAATTGTTTTAACCTTATTTAAATATACAAATACATTTATTTATTGGTACAAAAATAAAGATATTCGTCCAGGGGTGAAGACGCTGGACCCACGAACAGCAGGACACGCAGAAGATGACCTCCAGGTCCACGCAAATACTTCGGAAACCTATGGAACTCAAAACACACATAGCAAACAATAATATCAATAATATCAACAATAAAAACTCAAACACATTTTTGACAGCTTTATTGATAAACATCTGAAAGAGCATAAATAAAAAACACCAGATTTCATTTTATAAATTATTTATTGACAACATAACGAACCTATTAGTGAGTATCTAATTAAAATTTATAGATGTGTTAGACCCCCAGCGACTGCGTGGGCCATTAAGGTTTCTGCTGCTTGTTGGGTTTCTAGAAGAATTCTGGTTTCCCGGATCCATTCGTTGGCAATACATCGAGAGGCGCCTTTTAGGAGGTTCATGTATTTAAGGGTCTGGGCGTAGTTTCCGCGGTCAATCCAGTACCTAAACGAAAAAAAATGTTTTCGCGAATTAATTGGAGGTTAAGTTTTTGGGCTCTAAAAACTTTATTAGTTGAGATATCTGAACCAACTATTTTTTCCCTAATGCAGGAGGGGTGGCTGCGTGCCCCACAGCACACTAGACTCCTGTAGTTAGTCTAGTTTTAATTTGACAGCTGGGAAACTAAAAACATTTTTGAAAGTATTCGCGAATTATTTGGAGGGTAAGTTAAATGGCTCTGAAAACTTGATTAGTTGAGATATCTGAACCAACTATTTTTTCCCTAATGCAGGAGGGGTGGCTGCGTGCCCCACAGCACACTAGACTCCTGTAGTTAGTCTAGTTTTAATTTGACAGCTGGGAAACTAAAAACATTTTTGAAAGTATTCGCGAATTATATGGAGGGTAAGTTTAATGGCTCTGAAAATTTTATTGGTTCAGATATCTGAACCAACTATTTTTTTCCTAATGCAGGAGGGGTGGCTGCGTGCCTCACAGCCCACTAGACTCCTGTAGTTAGTCTAGTTTTAATTTGACAGCTGGGAAACTAAAAACATTTTTGAAAGTATTCGCAAATTATTTGGAGGGTAAGTTTAATGGCTCTGAAAATTTTATTGGTTCAGATATCTGAACCAACTATTTTTTCCCTAATGCAGGAGGGGTGGCTGCGTGCCCCACAGCACACTAGACTCCTGTACTTAGTCTAGTTTTAATTTGACAGCTGGGAAACTAAAAACATTTTTGAAAGTATTCGCAAATTATATGGAGGGTAAGTTTAATGGCTCTGAAAATTTTATTGGTTCAGATATCTGAACCAACTATTTTTTTCCTAATGCAGGAGGGGTGGCTGCGTGCCCCAAAGCACACTAGACTCTTGTAGTTAGTCTAGTTTTAATTTGACAGCTGGGAAACTAAAAACATTTTTGAAAGTATTCGCGAATTATTTGGAGGGTAAGTTTAACGGCTCTGAAAATTTTATTGGTTCAGATATCTGAACCAACTATTTTTTTCCTAATGCAGGAGGGGTGGCTGCGTGCCCCAAAGCACACTAGACTCTTGTAGTTAGTCTAGTTTTAATTTGACAGCTGGGAAACTAAAAACATTTTTGAAAGTATTCGCGAATTATTTGGAGGGTAAGTTTAATGGCTCTGAAAACTTTATTAGTTGAGATATCTGAACCAACTATTTTTTTCCTAATGCAGGAGGGGTGGCTGCGTGCCCCACAGCACACTAGACTCCTGTAGTTAGTCTAGTTTTAATTTGACAGCTGAGAAACTAGAAACATTTTTGAAAGTATTCGCGAATTATTTGGAGGTTAAGTTTAATGGCTCTAAAAACTTTATTAGTTGAGATATCTGAACCAACTATTTTTTTCCTAATGCAGGAGGGGTGGCTGCGTGCCCCACAGCACACTAGACTCCTGTAGTTAGTCTAGTTTTAATTTGACAGCTGGGAAACTAAACACATTTTTGAAAGTATTCGCGAATTATTTGGAGGTTAAGTTTAATGGCTCTAAAAACTTTATTAGTTGAGATATCTGAACCAACTATTTTTTTCCTAATGCAGGAGGGGTGGCTGCGTGCCCCACAGCACACTAGACTCCTGTAGTTAGTCTAGTTTTAATTTGACAGCTGAGAAACTAGAAACATTTTTGAAAGTATTCGCGAATTATTTGGAGGTTAAGTTTAATGGCTCTAAAAACTTTATTAGTTGAGATATCTGAACCAACTATTTTTTTCCTAATGCAGGAGGGGTGGCTGCGTGCCCCACAGCACACTAGACTCCTGTAGTTAGTCTAGTTTTAATTTGACAGCTGGGAAACTAAACACATTTTTGAAAGTATTCGCGAATTATTTGGAGGTTAAGTTTAATGGCTCTAAAAACTTTATTAGTTGAGATATCTGAACCAACTATTTTTTTCCTAATGCAGGAGGGGTGGCTGCGTGCCCCACAGCACACTAGACTCCTGTAGTTAGTCTAGTTTTAATTTGACAGCTGGGAAACTAAACACATTTTTGAAAGTATTCGCGAATTATTTGGAGGTTAAGTTTAATGGCTCTAAAAACTTTATTAGTTGAGATATCTGAACCAACTATTTTTTTCCTAATGCAGGAGGGGTGGCTGCGTGCCCCACAGCACACTAGACTCCTGTAGTTAGTCTAGTTTTAATTTGACAGCTGGGAAACTAAACACATTTTTGAAAGTATTCGCGAATTATTTGGAGGTTAAGTTTAATGGCTCTAAAAACTTTATTAGTTGAGATATCTGAACCAACTATTTTTTTCCTAATGCAGGAGGGGTGGCTGCGTGCCCCACAGCACACTAGACTCCTGTAGTTAGTCTAGTTTTAATTTGACAGCTGGGAAACTAAACACATTTTTGAAAGTATTCGCGAATTATTTGGAGGTTAAGTTTAATGGCTCTAAAAACTTTATTAGTTGAGATATCTGAACCAACTATTTTTTTCCTAATGCAGGAGGGGTGGCTGCGTGCCCCACAGCACACTAGACTCCTGTAGTTAGTCTAGTTTTAATTTGACAGCTGGGAAACTAAACACATTTTTGAAAGTATTCGCGAATTATTTGGAGGTTAAGTTTAATGGCTCTAAAAACTTTATTAGTTGAGATATCTGAACCAACTATTTTTTTCCTAATGCAGGAGGGGTGGCTGCGTGCCCCACAGCACACTAGACTCCTGTAGTTAGTCTAGTTTTAATTTGACAGCTGAGAAACTAGAAACATTTTTGAAAGTATTCGCGAATTATTTGGAGGTTAAGTTTAATGGCTCTAAAAACTTTATTAGTTGAGATATCTGAACCAACTATTTTTTTCCTAATGCAGGAGGGGTGGCTGCGTGCCCCACAGCACACTAGACTCCTGTAGTTAGTCTAGTTTTAATTTGACAGCTGAGAAACTAGAAACATTTTTGAAAGTATTCGCGAATTATTTGGAGGTTAAGTTTAATGGCTCTAAAAACTTTATTAGTTGAGATATCTGAACCAACTATTTTTTTCCTAATGCAGGAGGGGTGGCTGCGTGCCCCACAGCACACTAGACTCCTGTAGTTAGTCTAGTTTTAATTTGACAGCTGAGAAACTAGAAACATTTTTGAAAGTATTCGCGAATTATTTGGAGGTTAAGTTTAATGGCTCTAAAAACTTTATTAGTTGAGATATCTGAACCAACTATTTTTTTCCTAATGCAGGAGGGGTGGCTGCGTGCCCCACAGCACACTAGACTCCTGTAGTTAGTCTAGTTTTAATTTGACAGCTGAGAAACTAGAAACATTTTTGAAAGTATTCGCGAATTATTTGGAGGTTAAGTTTAATGGCTCTAAAAACTTTATTAGTTGAGATATCTGAACCAACTATTTTTTTCCTAATGCAGGAGGGGTGGCTGCGTGCCCCACAGCACACTAGACTCCTGTAGTTAGTCTAGTTTTAATTTGACAGCTGGGAAACTAAACACATTTTTGAAAGTATTCGCGAATTATTTGGAGGTTAAGTTTAATGGCTCTAAAAACTTTATTAGTTGAGATATCTGAACCAACTATTTTTTTCCTAATGCAGGAGGGGTGGCTGCGTGCCCCACAGCACACTAGACTCCTGTAGTTAGTCTAGTTTTAATTTGACAGCTGAGAAACTAGAAACATTTTTGAAAGTATTCGCGAATTATTTGGAGGTTAAGTTTAATGGCTCTGAAAACTTTATTAGTTGAGATATCTGAACCAACTATTTTTTTCCTAATGCAGGAGGGGTGGCTGCGTGCCCCACAGCACACTAGACTCCTGTAGTTAGTCTAGTTTTAATTTGACAGCTGAGAAACTAGAAACATTTTTGAAAGTATTCGCGAATTATTTGGAGGTTAAGTTTAATGGCTCTGAAAACTTTATTAGTTGAGATATCTGAACCAACTATTTTTTTCCTAATGCAGGAGGGGTGGCTGCGTGCCCCACAGCACACTAGACTCCTGTAGTTAGTCTAGTTTTAATTTGACAGCTGAGAAACTAGAAACATTTTTGAAAGTATTCGCGAATTATTTGGAGGTTAAGTTTAATGGCTCTAAAAACTTTATTAGTTGAGATATCTGAACCAACTATTTTTTTCCTAATGCAGGAGGGGTGGCTGCGTGCCCCACAGCACACTAGACTCCTGTAGTTAGTCTAGTTTTAATTTGACAGCTGAGAAACTAGAAACATTTTTGAAAGTATTCGCGAATTATTTGGAGGGTAAGTTTAATGGCTCTGAAAACTTTATTAGTTGAGATATCTGAACCAACTATTTTTTTCCTAATGCAGGAGGGGTGGCTGCGTGCCCCACAGCACACTAGACTCCTGTAGTTAGTCTAGTTTTAATTTGACAGCTGGGAAACTAAACACATTTTTGAAAGTATTCGCGAATTATTTGGAGGTTAAGTTTAATGGCTCTAAAAACTTTATTAGTTGAGATATCTGAACCAACTATTTTTTTCCTAATGCAGGAGGGGTGGCTGCGTGCCCCACAGCACACTAGACTCCTGTAGTTAGTCTAGTTTTAATTTGACAGCTGAGAAACTAGAAACATTTTTGAAAGTATTCGCGAATTATTTGGAGGTTAAGTTTAATGGCTCTGAAAACTTTATTAGTTGAGATATCTGAACCAACTATTTTTTTCCTAATGCAGGAGGGGTGGCTGCGTGCCCCACAGCACACTAGACTCCTGTAGTTAGTCTAGTTTTAATTTGACAGCTGAGAAACTAGAAACATTTTTGAAAGTATTCGCGAATTATTTGGAGGGTAAGTTTAATGGCTCTGAAAACTTTATTAGTTGAGATATCTGAACCAACTATTTTTTTCCTAATGCAGGAGGGGTGGCTGCGTGCCCCACAGCACACTAGACTCCTGTAGTTAGTCTAGTTTTAATTTGACAGCTGAGAAACTAGAAACATTTTTGAAAGTATTCGCGAATTATTTGGAGGTTAAGTTTAATGGCTCTAAAAACTTTATTAGTTGAGATATCTGAACCAACTATTTTTTTCCTAATGCAGGAGGGGTGGCTGCGTGCCCCACAGCACACTAGACTCCTGTAGTTAGTCTAGTTTTAATTTGACAGCTGAGAAACTAGAAACATTTTTGAAAGTATTCGCGAATTATTTGGAGGTTAAGTTTAATGGCTCTAAAAACTTTATTAGTTGAGATATCTGAACCAACTATTTTTTTCCTAATGCAGGAGGGGTGGCTGCGTGCCCCACAGCACACTAGACTCCTGTAGTTAGTCTAGTTTTAATTTGACAGCTGAGAAACTAGAAACATTTTTGAAAGTATTCGCGAATTATTTGGAGGTTAAGTTTAATGGCTCTGAAAACTTTATTAGTTGAGATATCTGAACCAACTATTTTTTTCCTAATGCAGGAGGGGTGGCTGCGTGCCCCACAGCACACTAGACTCCTGTAGTTAGTCTAGTTTTAATTTGACAGCTGAGAAACTAGAAACATTTTTGAAAGTATTCGCGAATTATTTGGAGGGTAAGTTTAATGGCTCTGAAAACTTTATTAGTTGAGATATCTGAACCAACTATTTTTTTCCTAATGCAGGAGGGGTGGCTGCGTGCCCCACAGCACACTAGACTCCTGTAGTTAGTCTAGTTTTAATTTGACAGCTGAGAAACTAGAAACATTTTTGAAAGTATTCGCGAATTATTTGGAGGTTAAGTTTAATGGCTCTAAAAACTTTATTAGTTGAGATATCTGAACCAACTATTTTTTTCCTAATGCAGGAGGGGTGGCTGCGTGCCCCACAGCACACTAGACTCCTGTAGTTAGTCTAGTTTTAATTTGACAGCTGGGAAACTAAACACATTTTTGAAAGTATTCGCGAATTATTTGGAGGGTAAGTTTAATGGCTCTGAAAATTTTATTGGTTCAGATATCTGAACCAACTATTATTTTCCTAATGCAGGAGGGGTGGCTGCGTGCCCCACAGCACACTAGACTCCTGTAGTTAGTCTAGTTTTAATTTGACAGCTGGGAAACTAAACACATTTTTGAAAGTATTCGCGAATTATTTGGAGGGTAAGTTTAATGGCTCTGAAAATTTTATTGGTTCAGATATCTGAACCAACTATTATTTTCCTAATGCAGGAGGGGTGGCTGCGTGCCCCACAGCACACTAGACTCCTGTAGTTAGTCAAGTTTTAATTTGACAGCTGGGAAACTAAACACATTTTTGAAAGTATTCGCGAATTATTTGGAGGGTAAGTTTAATGGCTCTGAAAATTTTATTGGTTCAGATATCTGAACCAGCTATTATTTTCCTAAGCAGGAGGGGGTGGCTGCGTGCCCCACAGCACACTAGACTCCTGTAGTTAGTCTAGTTTTAATTTGACAGCTGGGAAACTAAACACATTTTTGAAAGTATTCGCGAATTATTTGGAGGGTAAGTTTAATGGCTCTGAAAATTTTATTGGTTCAGATATCTGAACCAACTATTATTTTCCTAATGCAGGAGGGGTGGCTGCGTGCCCCACAGCACACTAGACTCCTGTAGTTAGTCTAGTTTTAATTTGACAGCTGGGAAACTAAAAACATTTTTGAAAGTATTCGCGAATTATTTGGAGGGTAAGTTTAATGGCTCTGAAAATTTTATTGGTTCAGATATCTGAACCAACTATTATTTTCCTAATGCAGGAGGGGTGGCTGCGTGCCCCACAGCACACTAGACTCCTGTAGTTAGTCTAGTTTTAATTTGACAGCTGGGAAACTAAAAACATTTTTGAAAGTATTCGCGAATTATTTGGAGGGTAAGTTTAATGGCTCTGAAAATTTTATTGGTTCAGATATCTGAACCAACTATTATTTTCCTAATGCAGGAGGGGTGGCTGCGTGCCCCACAGCACACTAGACTCCTGTAGTTAGTCTAGTTTTAATTTGACAGCTGGGAAACTAAACACATTTTTGAAAGTATTCGCGAATTATTTGGAGGGTAAGTTTAATGGCTCTGAAAATTTTATTGGTTCAGATATCTGAACCAACTATTATTTTCCTAATGCAGGAGGGGTGGCTGCGTGCCCCACAGCACACTAGACCCCTGTACTTAGTCTAGTTTTAATTTGACAGCTGGGAAACTAAAAACATTTTTGAAAGTATTCGCGAATTATTTGGAGGGTAAGTTTAATGGCTCTGAAAATTTTATTGGTTCAGATATCTGAACCAACTATTTTTTTCCTAATGCAGGAGGGGTGGCTGCGTGCCCCACAGCACACTAGACCCCTGTACTTAGTCTAGTTTTAATTTGACAGCTGGGAAACTAAAAACATTTTTGAAAGTATTCGCGAATTATTTGGAGGGTAAGTTTAATGGCTCTGAAAATTTTATTGGTTCAGATATCTGAACCAACTATTTTTTTCCTAATGCAGGAGGGGTGGCTGCGTGCCCCACAGCACACTAGACCCCTGTACTTAGTCTAGTTTTAATTTGACAGCTGGGAAACTAAAAACATTTTTGAAAGTATTCGCGAATTATTTGGAGGGTAAGTTTAATGGCTCTGAAAATTTTATTGGTTCAGATATCTGAACCAACTATTTTTTTCCTAATGCAGGAGGGGTGGCTGCGTGCCCCACAGCACACTAGACCCCTGTACTTAGTCTAGTTTTAATTTGACAGCTGGGAAACTAAAAACATTTTTGAAAGTATTCGCGAATTATTTGGAGGGTAAGTTTAATGGCTCTGAAAATTTTATTGGTTCAGATATCTGAACCAACTATTATTTTCCTAATGCAGGAGGGGTGGCTGCGTGCCCCACAGCACACTAGACCCCTGTACTTAGTCTAGTTTTAATTTGACAGCTGGGAAACTAAAAACATTTTTGAAAGTATTCGCGAATTATTTGGAGGGTAAGTTTAATGGCTCTGAAAATTTTATTGGTTCAGATATCTGAACCAACTATTTTTTTCCTAATGCAGGAGGGGTGGCTGCGTGCCCCACAGCACACTAGACCCCTGTACTTAGTCTAGTTTTAATTTGACAGCTGGGAAACTAAAAACATTTTTGAAAGTATTCGCGAATTATTTGGAGGGTAAGTTTAATGGCTCTGAAAATTTTATTGGTTCAGATATCTGAACCAACTATTATTTTCCTAATGCAGGAGGGGTGGCTGCGTGCCCCACAGCACACTAGACCCCTGTACTTAGTCTAGTTTTAATTTGACAGCTGGGAAACTAAAAACATTTTTGAAAGTATTCGCGAATTATTTGGAGGGTAAGTTTAATGGCTCTGAAAATTTTATTGGTTCAGATATCTGAACCAACTATTTTTTTCCTAATGCAGGAGGGGTGGCTGCGTGCCCCACAGCACACTAGACCCCTGTACTTAGTCTAGTTTTAATTTGACAGCTGGGAAACTAAAAACATTTTTGAAAGTATTCGCGAATTATTTGGAGGGTAAGTTTAATGGCTCTGAAAATTTTATTGGTTCAGATATCTGAACCAACTATTATTTTCCTAATGCAGGAGGGGTGGCTGCGTGCCCCACAGCACACTAGACCCCTGTACTTAGTCTAGTTTTAATTTGACAGCTGGGAAACTAAAAACATTTTTGAAAGTATTCGCGAATTATTTGGAGGGTAAGTTTAATGGCTCTGAAAATTTTATTGGTTCAGATATCTGAACCAACTATTTTTTTCCTAATGCAGGAGGGGTGGCTGCGTGCCCCACAGCACACTAGACCCCTGTACTTAGTCTAGTTTTAATTTGACAGCTGGGAAACTAAAAACATTTTTGAAAGTATTCGCGAATTATTTGGAGGGTAAGTTTAATGGCTCTGAAAATTTTATTGGTTCAGATATCTGAACCAACTATTATTTTCCTAATGCAGGAGGGGTGGCTGCGTGCCCCACAGCACACTAGACCCCTGTACTTAGTCTAGTTTTAATTTGACAGCTGGGAAACTAAAAACATTTTTGAAAGTATTCGCGAATTATTTGGAGGGTAAGTTTAATGGCTCTGAAAATTTTATTGGTTCAGATATCTGAACCAACTATTTTTTTCCTAATGCAGGAGGGGTGGCTGCGTGCCCCACAGCACACTAGACCCCTGTACTTAGTCTAGTTTTAATTTGACAGCTGGGAAACTAAAAACATTTTTGAAAGTATTCGCGAATTATTTGGAGGGTAAGTTTAATGGCTCTGAAAATTTTATTGGTTCAGATATCTGAACCAACTATTATTTTCCTAATGCAGGAGGGGTGGCTGCGTGCCCCACAGCACACTAGACCCCTGTACTTAGTCTAGTTTTAATTTGACAGCTGGGAAACTAAAAACATTTTTGAAAGTATTCGCGAATTATTTGGAGGGTAAGTTTAATGGCTCTGAAAATTTTATTGGTTCAGATATCTGAACCAACTATTATTTTCCTAATGCAGGAGGGGTGGCTGCGTGCCCCACAGCACACTAGACCCCTGTACTTAGTCTAGTTTTAATTTGACAGCTGGGAAACTAAAAACATTTTTGAAAGTATTCGCGAATTATTTGGAGGGTAAGTTTAATGGCTCTGAAAATTTTATTGGTTCAGATATCTGAACCAACTATTATTTTCCTAATGCAGGAGGGGTGGCTGCGTGCCCCACAGCACACTAGACTCCTGTAGTTAGTCTAGTTTTAATTTGACAGCTGGGAAACTAAACACATTTTTGAAAGTATTCGCGAATTATTTGGAGGGTAAGTTTAATGGCTCTGAAAATTTTATTGGTTCAGATATCTGAACCAACTATTATTTTCCTAATGCAGGAGGGGTGGCTGCGTGCCCCACAGCACACTAGACTCCTGTAGTTAGTCTAGTTTTAATTTGACAGCTGGGAAACTAAACACATTTTTGAAAGTATTCGCGAATTATTTGGAGGGTAAGTTTAATGGCTCTGAAAATTTTATTGGTTCAGATATGTGAACCAACTATTATTTTCCTAATGCAGGAGGGGTGGCTGCGTGCCCCACAGCACACTAGACTCCTGTAGTTAGTCTAGTTTTAATTTGACAGCTGGGAAACTAAAAACATTTTTGAAAGTATTCGCGAATTATTTGGAGGGTAAGTTTAATGGCTCTGAAAATTTTATTGGTTCAGATATCTGAACCAACTATTATTTTCCTAATGCAGGAGGGGTGGCTGCGTGCCCCACAGCACACTAGACTCCTGTAGTTAGTCTAGTTTTAATTTGACAGCTGGGAAACTAAAAACATTTTTGAAAGTATTCGCGAATTATTTGGAGGGTAAGTTTAATGGCTCTGAAAATTTTATTGGTTCAGATATCTGAACCAACTATTATTTTCCTAATGCAGGAGGGGTGGCTGCGTGCCCCACAGCACACTAGACTCCTGTAGTTAGTCTAGTTTTAATTTGACAGCTGGGAAACTAAACACATTTTTGAAAGTATTCGCGAATTATTTGGAGGGTAAGTTTAATGGCTCTGAAAATTTTATTGGTTCAGATATCTGAACCAACTATTATTTTCCTAATGCAGGAGGGGTGGCTGCGTGCCCCACAGCACACTAGACTCCTGTAGTTAGTCTAGTTTTAATTTGACAGCTGGGAAACTAAACACATTTTTGAAAGTATTCGCGAATTATTTGGAGGGTAAGTTTAATGGCTCTGAAAATTTTATTGGTTCAGATATGTGAACCAACTATTATTTTCCTAATGCAGGAGGGGTGGCTGCGTGCCCCACAGCACACTAGACTCCTGTAGTTAGTCTAGTTTTAATTTGACAGCTGGGAAACTAAACACATTTTTGAAAGTATTCGCGAATTATTTGGAGGGTAAGTTTAATGGCTCTGAAAATTTTATTGGTTCAGATATCTGAACCAACTATTATTTTCCTAATGCAGGAGGGGTGGCTGCGTGCCCCACAGCACACTAGACTCCTGTAGTTAGTCTAGTTTTAATTTGACAGCTGGGAAACTAAAAACATTTTTGAAAGTATTCGCGAATTATTTGGAGGGTAAGTTTAATGGCTCTGAAAATTTTATTGGTTCAGATATCTGAACCAACTATTATTTTCCTAATGCAGGAGGGGTGGCTGCGTGCCCCACAGCACACTAGACTCCTGTAGTTAGTCTAGTTTTAATTTGACAGCTGGGAAACTAAACACATTTTTGAAAGTATTCGCGAATTATTTGGAGGGTAAGTTTAATGGCTCTGAAAATTTTATTGGTTCAGATATCTGAACCAACTATTATTTTCCTAATGCAGGAGGGGTGGCTGCGTGCCCCACAGCACACTAGACTCCTGTAGTTAGTCTAGTTTTAATTTGACAGCTGGGAAACTAAACACATTTTTGAAAGTATTCGCGAATTATTTGGAGGGTAAGTTTAATGGCTCTGAAAATTTTATTGGTTCAGATATGTGAACCAACTATTATTTTCCTAATGCAGGAGGGGTGGCTGCGTGCCCCACAGCACACTAGACTCCTGTAGTTAGTCTAGTTTTAATTTGACAGCTGGGAAACTAAACACATTTTTGAAAGTATTCGCGAATTATTTGGAGGGTAAGTTTAATGGCTCTGAAAATTTTATTGGTTCAGATATCTGAACCAACTATTATTTTCCTAATGCAGGAGGGGTGGCTGCGTGCCCCACAGCACACTAGACTCCTGTAGTTAGTCTAGTTTTAATTTGACAGCTGGGAAACTAAAAACATTTTTGAAAGTATTCGCGAATTATTTGGAGGGTAAGTTTAATGGCTCTGAAAATTTTATTGGTTCAGATATCTGAACCAACTATTATTTTCCTAATGCAGGAGGGGTGGCTGCGTGCCCCACAGCACACTAGACTCCTGTAGTTAGTCTAGTTTTAATTTGACAGCTGGGAAACTAAACACATTTTTGAAAGTATTCGCGAATTATTTGGAGGGTAAGTTTAATGGCTCTGAAAATTTTATTGGTTCAGATATCTGAACCAACTATTATTTTCCTAATGCAGGAGGGGTGGCTGCGTGCCCCACAGCACACTAGACTCCTGTAGTTAGTCTAGTTTTAATTTGACAGCTGGGAAACTAAACACATTTTTGAAAGTATTCGCGAATTATTTGGAGGGTAAGTTTAATGGCTCTGAAAATTTTATTGGTTCAGATATCTGAACCAACTATTATTTTCCTAATGCAGGAGGGGTGGCTGCGTGCCCCACAGCACACTAGACTCCTGTAGTTAGTCTAGTTTTAATTTGACAGCTGGGAAACTAAAAACATTTTTGAAAGTATTCGCGAATTATTTGGAGGGTAAGTTTAATGGCTCTGAAAATTTTATTGGTTCAGATATCTGAACCAACTATTATTTTCCTAATGCAGGAGGGGTGGCTGCGTGCCCCACAGCACACTAGACCCCTGTACTTAGTCTAGTTTTAATTTGACAGCTGGGAAACTAAAAACATTTTTGAAAGTATTCGCGAATTATTTGGAGGGTAAGTTTAATGGCTCTGAAAATTTTATTGGTTCAGATATCTGAACCAACTATTTTTTTCCTAATGCAGGAGGGGTGGCTGCGTGCCCCACAGCACACTAGACCCCTGTACTTAGTCTAGTTTTAATTTGACAGCTGGGAAACTAAAAACATTTTTGAAAGTATTCGCGAATTATTTGGAGGGTAAGTTTAATGGCTCTGAAAATTTTATTGGTTCAGATATCTGAACCAACTATTATTTTCCTAATGCAGGAGGGGTGGCTGCGTGCCCCACAGCACACTAGACCCCTGTACTTAGTCTAGTTTTAATTTGACAGCTGGGAAACTAAAAACATTTTTGAAAGTATTCGCGAATTATTTGGAGGGTAAGTTTAATGGCTCTGAAAATTTTATTGGTTCAGATATCTGAACCAACTATTATTTTCCTAATGCAGGAGGGGTGGCTGCGTGCCCCACAGCACACTAGACTCCTGTAGTTAGTCTAGTTTTAATTTGACAGCTGGGAAACTAAACACATTTTTGAAAGTATTCGCGAATTATTTGGAGGGTAAGTTTAATGGCTCTGAAAATTTTATTGGTTCAGATATCTGAACCAACTATTATTTTCCTAATGCAGGAGGGGTGGCTGCGTGCCCCACAGCACACTAGACCCCTGTACTTAGTCTAGTTTTAATTTGACAGCTGGGAAACTAAAAACATTTTTGAAAGTATTCGCGAATTATTTGGAGGGTAAGTTTAATGGCTCTGAAAATTTTATTGGTTCAGATATCTGAACCAACTATTTTTTTCCTAATGCAGGAGGGGTGGCTGCGTGCCCCACAGCACACTAGACCCCTGTACTTAGTCTAGTTTTAATTTGACAGCTGGGAAACTAAAAACATTTTTGAAAGTATTCGCGAATTATTTGGAGGGTAAGTTTAATGGCTCTGAAAATTTTATTGGTTCAGATATCTGAACCAACTATTATTTTCCTAATGCAGGAGGGGTGGCTGCGTGCCCCACAGCACACTAGACCCCTGTACTTAGTCTAGTTTTAATTTGACAGCTGGGAAACTAAAAACATTTTTGAAAGTATTCGCGAATTATTTGGAGGGTAAGTTTAATGGCTCTGAAAATTTTATTGGTTCAGATATCTGAACCAACTATTTTTTTCCTAATGCAGGAGGGGTGGCTGCGTGCCCCACAGCACACTAGACCCCTGTACTTAGTCTAGTTTTAATTTGACAGCTGGGAAACTAAAAACATTTTTGAAAGTATTCGCGAATTATTTGGAGGGTAAGTTTAATGGCTCTGAAAATTTTATTGGTTCAGATATCTGAACCAACTATTTTTTTCCTAATGCAGGAGGGGTGGCTGCGTGCCCCACAGCACACTAGACCCCTGTACTTAGTCTAGTTTTAATTTGACAGCTGGGAAACTAAAAACATTTTTGAAAGTATTCGCGAATTATTTGGAGGGTAAGTTTAATGGCTCTGAAAATTTTATTGGTTCAGATATCTGAACCAACTATTTTTTTCCTAATGCAGGAGGGGTGGCTGCGTGCCCCACAGCACACTAGACCCCTGTACTTAGTCTAGTTTTAATTTGACAGCTGGGAAACTAAAAACATTTTTGAAAGTATTCGCGAATTATTTGGAGGGTAAGTTTAATGGCTCTGAAAATTTTATTGGTTCAGATATCTGAACCAACTATTATTTTCCTAATGCAGGAGGGGTGGCTGCGTGCCCCACAGCACACTAGACTCCTGTAGTTAGTCTAGTTTTAATTTGACAGCTGGGAAACTAAACACATTTTTGAAAGTATTCGCGAATTATTTGGAGGGTAAGTTTAATGGCTCTGAAAATTTTATTGGTTCAGATATCTGAACCAACTATTATTTTCCTAATGCAGGAGGGGTGGCTGCGTGCCCCACAGCACACTAGACTCCTGTAGTTAGTCTAGTTTTAATTTGACAGCTGGGAAACTAAAAACATTTTTGAAAGTATTCGCGAATTATTTGGAGGGTAAGTTTAATGGCTCTGAAAATTTTATTGGTTCAGATATCTGAACCAACTATTATTTTCCTAATGCAGGAGGGGTGGCTGCGTGCCCCACAGCACACTAGACCCCTGTACTTAGTCTAGTTTTAATTTGACAGCTGGGAAACTAAAAACATTTTTGAAAGTATTCGCGAATTATTTGGAGGGTAAGTTTAATGGCTCTGAAAATTTTATTGGTTCAGATATCTGAACCAACTATTATTTTCCTAATGCAGGAGGGGTGGCTGCGTGCCCCAAAGCACACTAGACTCCTGTACTTAGTCTAGTTTTAATTTGACAGCTGGGAAACTAAAAACATTTTTGATTGTTTTGAAAAAAATCTTACCTTGCTCTCTGGAGGATATCATAAGTGTCCAGCTTGCTGAAGTCGACCACCTTGTCATCGAGCTCATCCTGGGGGATGGGGTTGGCAGCCTGGGTGAGGAGCGTAGCCTGGAGGAAGCTCAGCAGGTACAGCGGAAGCTTGGCTCCCTCTTGAGGCACCAGAGCTAATCTCCGAGCAGTACGTTCCACTCTGATGAACCGTTCACGTAGTGCACCTTCGGGGAAGACGCCCCGGCTCCGAGCCTCGCTGGGGATGGCGGACAACACCGTAGAGACAAGCTCGTCGCCTTCAGCTGTTTACAACACAAACACATTTATAGAAGTGACAAAAATAATCTTTTTGTCTCATACCGGAAGCTTGTTTGATGGCGTCAAGCTCACATTGTAAAGGACGGATTTGCTCCGTCCAGGGGATGCCTGGTTGGCTGGACTTTACCGCACGGTAAAGAGCCTGGCACGCTGACCAAAGAACTTGAGATTGGTGAGCGATTTTGTCGGTTTCCATTCGTTCTGAAACGAAAAAACACCGGAAACTGTTGGTGGAAATACTTCAAAACTGAAGACATAATAACAGTTTTCATGAATGTCCAAGTGTTACCTTTATTTTCTTCATCCGCTTCTAATGTAAGCAGCAAAAAACAATTTTTCTTAATAATATCACAAGGACATTCAGTCTCAAAAATTTACTCAAAACTAAAAATTACTCATTGTTCAGGAGGTAACAAGGATCTCAAAACTGTTAACCGCGTTTCGATATCTCGTCTGGTTCTCGAGATACAGTCGATTGTAATTTGAGCTAGGCTCAAGACTCAAAATTTACTCAAAACTCAAAATTGCTCAATTGTTCAGGAGGTAACAAGGATCTCAAAACTGTTAATCGCGTTTCGATATCTCGTCTGGTTCTCGAGATACAGACGGTTGTAATTTGAGCTAGGCTCAAGACTCAAAATTGACTCAAAACTGAAAATTGCTCATTTGTTCCGCAAGTCATGAGGAACTCAAAACAGTTAACCGCGCTTCGATATCTCGTCTGGATCTCGAGATAATCGATTGTAATTTGAGCTCAAGACTCAAAATTAACTCAAAACTCAAAATTTCTCATTTATTCAGGATGTCGTAAGGAACACAAAACTGTTAACAGCGTTTCGATATCTCGTCTGGTTCTCGAGATACAGTCGATTGTAATTTGAGCTAAGCTCAAGACTCAAAATTTACTCAAAACTCAAAATTGCTCATTTGTTCAGGATGTCGTGAGGAACTCAAATCTGTAAACCGCGCTTTGATATCTCGTCTAGTTCTCGAGATACAGTCGATTGTAATTTGAGCTAAACTCAAGACTCAAAATTTACTCAAAACTCAAAATATCTCGTTTATTCGGGATGTCATGAGGAACTCAAAACTGTTAACCGCGTTTCGATATCTCGTCTAGTTCTCGAGATACAGTCGACTCTAATTTGAGCTAGGCTCAAGACTCAAAAATTTACTCAAAACTCAAAATTGCTCATTTGTTCAGCAAGTCATGAGGAACTCAAAACAGTTAACCGCGTTTCAATATTTCATTTGGTTTTCGAGATATAGCTGATAGAAACTTAGAACTCAAAATTGACTCAAAACTGAAAATTGCTCAATTTTTCAGAAAGTCATGAGGAACACAAAACTGTTAACCGCGCATCGATATCTCGTCTAGTTCTTGAGATACAGTCGATTGTAATTTGAGCTACGCTTAAGTCTCAAAATTTGCTCAAAACTCAAAATTGCTCATTTGTTCAAAAAGTCATGAGGAACTCAAATCTGTAAATCGCGCTTCAATATTTCGTCTAGTTTTTTAAATACAACACGTTTGAAGTCTCAAAAATTTTCTCAAAAATTCACTCATCATCAAACACTCAAAAAGTCTCAAAAATACTCAAAATTCACTCACCATTAATAGCGTTTCTCATGCCAGTCATTCTTGCAACCATCCCAGCCATTTGGGTCTTGTATTTATTCTGGTCATCGGTTATTCTTTCATCCATCTTCCTCGAGAAGTCTCTGAATAATTCGGCCTCTCTCGTGGCCAAAACATCGGCCAAATGGTCAACATGAGCTTGCTCCTGACATTTGAGTCGATGACGAAGTTCTTTTTCTGATTGCTTGCGTTGTTCTAAACACTAAACTCAAAATAAAACACAGAATGTTTCTCAAAGAAATGAGACTTACTATCTTGGCGAAATCATCGGCGAGTCTTCGTTTTTCTCGGTCGATTTCCTCTTGAATTTGAATCTCTTTCAACTCGAAATCTGGATCGCCTTTTCTAGAAGCTTCTATCGCCTGCTTCAATTTTATTTGCGCAAGAGTATCAAGTCGATTTAGTTCTTTTTGGTAGTACATAACAGTTTTAAAAGCGTGAACAACAAATAAATCTAAATCAGATGGTTTCAAAGACATGTGTTTTTTATTAATGTCGAACTCAGGAAAAATGATTTCGAGTTCTTCGATGAAATGACATCTTGCCTTTTCGACTTTTCGCCAATATTTTTCAGTGATGTCTGCAACTTTGCGTTCATCGTCAAATCTTTCTCTTGCTTTTTTGATATCGAGAAGAAGACGATCAATGTTGCGTTTGGCGACGTTTTTAGCGGAGTCTGAAGCCTCTAAAGATGGGTCGTCCACCAGGCATTTAAATCTAAAAAGATTTTTGAGTTTTAATTACTCTTTTGTTCAGGAGGACACGAGGGAGTCAAACATGTTAACCGTGATTTGATATCTTGTGTGGTTCTCGAGATATAGCCGATAGAAACTTAGACTGACTCAAGTCACAAAATTGACTCAAAACTGAAAGTTGCTCAATTTTTCATGAGGAACTCAAAACAGTTGACCGCGCTTCAATATCTCGTGTAGATTTCGAGATATAGCCGATAGAAACTCAGACTGACTCAAGTCACAAAATTGACTCAAAACTGAAAGTTGCTCAATTTTTCACAAGGAACTCAAAACAGTTAACCGCGTTTAAATATTTCATCAGGTTCTCGAGATATAGCCGATATAAACTCAGACTGACTCAAGTCACAAAATTGACTCAAAACTGAAAGTTGCTCAATTTTTCACAAGGAACTCAAAACAGTTAACCGCGTTTCAATATCTCGTTTAGTTTTCGAGATATAGCCGATAGAAACTTAGACTGACTCAAGTCACAAAATTGACTCAAAACTGAAAATTGCTCAATTTTTCACAAGGAACTCAAAACAGTTAACTGCGTGTCAATATCTTGTTTAGTTTTTGAGATATAGCCGATAGAAACTTAGACTGACTCAAGTCACAAAATTGACTCAAATCTGAAAATTGCTCAATTTTTCATGAGGAACTCAAAACAGTTAACCGCGTTTCAATATCTCGTTTAGTTTTCGAGATATAGCCGATAGAAACTTAGACTGACTCAAGTCACAAAATTGACTCAAAACTGAAAGTTGCTCAATTTTTCACAAGGAACTCAAAACAGTTAACCGCGTGTCAATGTCTTGTTTAGTTTTCGAGATATAGCCGATAGAAACTCAGACTGACTCAACTCACAAAATTGACTCAAAACTGAAAGTTGCTCAATTTTTCACAAGGAACTCAAAACAGTTAACCGCGTTTCAATATCTCGTGTAGATTTCGAGATATAGCCGATAGAAACTTAGACTGACTCAAGTCACAAAATTGACTCAAAACTGAAAGTTGCTCAATTTTTCACAAGGAACTCAAAACAGTTAACCGCGTTTCAAAATCTCGTCCGGTTCTCGAATTACAAAAGCTAGTTACAAAAATTAGTCTCAAAATAGTCTCAAAATAGTCTCTTACTTGTCCATATCCTTGATGACCTCCTTGACAGTTTCCTCAGCATCTTTGACCACTTGGTCTTTCTTCGCCGTCTTCTCCTTGAGTGAAGTCCAAATTTTCGGACTTATCTTCTCCACCGAGTCCTCCACGATCTTGTCGATGTCCTGACTGTAGTCCCGGAAGGCGGCAACTGCATTTCCGTAAGCCTCGATGGCGTGTTTGGCTGACTCACCAATTTTGACTTCCAAGTCAGCAATTGTTTTTGGACTTGCTGTGGAAGTGGATGATTTCGGTTTTTCTTTGACTGTTTTCGAAAAAAAATATTAGAAACCAAAATAGTTTTTATTTTTTTTGAAACATTTACCGACTTCGATTTTCGAGACATTTTGAACTCGAATTTCGCTAAAGTTCTCCTCTTTTGAATCTTGTTTAGCCAGAGAAGGAAATATTGCGCGCGGGGCTAAGCACATCATAAAACACATTAGTGAAGCAAGAAAACATTTAGAGAAAAATAAAAAATATTGACTCCATTTTGAAAAAAAAAATTAATCCTCTTTAGGCTTGTAAGAGATTTGCACAGTCCAACCCAAAACTATTCAACAATGAAGTCAATATTACAAACAAAACAAAACAACAATAAACAAAACACTCACGAGTATACTCTTTTGTTTGCACCCTCTCCCTCTTCGTACCGCCTCCCGAAACCATCCCCTTCAAAGAGTCAGCAAAACTCTCCAAATACGCTGACCAAGGTCTATCCTCCTGAAAAAGAAACCTGAAAACCCCAGAAAAAATTACAAACACTCATAAATTTTTTAATTAAAATTAACACACTTAAAGAAATCATCAGCTCCAGGAACATTATCCCCCATCCACTTTCGAAATTCGGGTTCATAAGCCGCATAACCCACAGTGGCACCTCCTATAAGGGTGATAGCACCCACAGTATAAGCAGCACCCGTGCTTGTTGGTTTTTTTGGGTGTGGTTGGTTGGCATAACTGCGAACTGTACAGTTAAGTCTCTGTAGGCCGAAACGTGTGCCCTGTAAGAGAAATAAACAATTAAAAACACTCCTGTTTTGAATTCGCGCCTTAAAACAAAAGCCTGTCGCCTTTTGTTACAAAAAACAATTGATTCTAGCTTCAAAAACAACTTAAAAACAGTGAAAAAATAGCTCATACACTATTTTGCTAATCTTCTATTTTGAATTCGCGCCACAAAACAAAAGACTGTCGATTTTTGTTACAAAAAACAATTGATTCTAGCTTCAAAAACAACTTAAAAACTGTAAAAATATAGATCATACACTATTTTGCTAATCTACTAGTTTGAATTCGCGCCACAAAACAAAAGACTGTCGTTTTTTGAGGCAAAAAAACTGATTCTAGCATCAAAAACAACTTAAAAACAGTGAAAAAATAGCTCATACACTATTTTGTTAATCTTCTATTTTGAATTCGCGCCACAAAACAAAAGACTGTCGTCTTTTGAGGCAAAAAACAACTGATTCTAGCTTCAAAAATAACTTTAAAACAGTGAAAACATTATTTTGTATTCGCGCCACAAAACAAAAGCCTATCTTGTTTTGTTGCACAATAAACAATTGAATCTATCTTTTAAAACAACTTAAAAACAGAAACAATATAAATAATTGATAAAAAGCTTTAAAAATATTTGAATTCGCGCCAGAAAACAAAAGCCTATCGTGTTATGCTACAAAAAACAATTGAATCTATATTTTAAAACAACTTAAAAACAGAAACAATATAAATAATAGGGAAAAAGGCTTTCAAACTATTTGAATTCGCGCCGAAAAACAAAATACAATCGTGGTTAATTGTACCCCACAAATTCTGGCTTTTAAAATACGTAAAAGTTAATTAAATCAAATAATTAACACAACAATGTCATGAAAGTGAATTTGACAGGTTTTCAGATTTGTAAACAATGTTTTTGAAGATCTTTCAGGTCTTGATCCAATCTATAAATCATTTATTTTGATCTACAAAGCTTTGTTTGACGTTTGGAGGTTACATGTAATAAATTTGTTATAAAACGAATTTGTATTTCGTATACCTATAACCTAATTTTACAAAATGCTTTAACAATAAAATAATTATTGATTTGTATATATTTTATTGGTTTCTATACTTATTTCAAAGTTAAACTGGCTTTGTTAATTTATAACTCAATCATTGAAAAGCCGATTTAAATAAAACGATGACATAACACCTCAAATGACATATAAAATATCTTATAAAATAGTTACTTACTCTGGTTAAGGGTCCGTTAGGTATTTTGGTAATAAATGTAATCATTTTGAAGTTCTCCGATGTTTTTTTGCACTTTTCTTACAAATAAAAACAATTTGAATTTCTATTTAGTTCTTCTAGACCCCATTGATCGACCAGCACAAGATGTTACGAATGGTAGCGAGAGGTAAGTAAAATTGGTTATAAAATTGGTTAAAATACACTAAGATTTCGATTTTTATAATGAAAGATGTTTTTATTTAATTACAATTTGGGATAAATGAAAATCTATTTGATTATGTCAAAATTTAACGAGTTTTTGACTTGCAAATGTTTTATTAACCCAATTTAAGGTTATAATCTAGGGGATTTGTCAGTTGTGTGGCACCACTGAAGCCTGTATTACACAATGTAAACTTAACTGACAGCTAATTTTATTTATTACAGTTTTTGCTGCGCGATTTAATCCAGCTATTCTGCAAATTCAAAATGCCCCAAAAATCATTAAAACACCCCAATATCATAGTTTATCCCCAATAATACAACAAAAAACCCTAACACCTACCTACAACCTACTTAAAAACCCTGAAATATTACAAATATCCCAGAATATACGCCCACTGACTAAATTCTCAATGAAAAAAGGGAAAAGAAAGACTGTCAAAGCAGTTTTAAAACGATTTTATCGACTTGATTGGGGCGCCTGGATTCGAACCAAAGCTGGACGACATAAAAAACTCTGGAAAAAATCTGAATCCAGAAAACGGCGATTAAGACAACACGTTTTCACCAATGGCACACAGAGCTGGTTGTTGGACAAAATGGTGACGAAATATTGGAGAAAACCTAAATTTTATGTTGATGATCCTTATGAACCTTACCATTCTAGAGAAGAATTCTTTATTACCCGAAAAAAACCTGTATAATTGTAATTTTGTATAAAAAATGTAGTATTTTGATGTAATAAAGTTGTTTAAAAGTTAATTTGTGTAAATATGACTCAAGATCGATGTTTCATAAGCAGCTGTCAGATTACAGGTACGTTTTTTTGTCAACTGCGTTTTATATACAAAATTATTGAGTAATATTTTATTGTAAATATGTTTACTGGATATTTCAAATGTATTTATAAACAAAATGTATGTTTTGTAATATTATAAACAATAATAAAAATACTAAACCGTAAAAATAAATTGTCAAACAAAAATTGTAATGCAAAATAGTTTATGGTCAAAAATACGAATCCTGTATTATCCATTTATTTTCCTGTTCTTTATGGTCCATCCATCAAAATTTCATGGATTATTTAGTGCTTTATACATTGCAATGTCAGATGAAGTACATATTTTCGTTGGGTTCGTTCACTCCCATGAATTTTGTTTTGCAAATTCAAATTAGAATAAATTATTTCTTACAATTATTTTTATCGAAAAAATTATTACTGTGAGGTCTTTAAACATTCTAGTATTTATATTTGTGGTTAAAAAGGATAGTTAAAACATTAAACTATAAAAAAATATTAGTTGAAGTTGGTCAAAAATACTGTGTCTCTCATTCCCATGAACGACTACAGTAATGAAAATAATTTGTATATTTATAAATATGATCGTCTATAACATACTAAGTTTATTTTTAATTTGAACGTACAGTTTTTGAGAAACAAATAAAAATATACCAAAAAACTTGTTGGTACATTTTTATTTGTTTCTCAAAAACTGTAAGTTCAAATTGAAAATAAATTTAGTATGTTATAGACGATCATATTTATAAATATACAAATTATTTTCATTACTGTAGTCGTTCATGGAAATGTGTGACATAAATTTTACTATTTTGAAAATTATGTTCATGTATAATTTGCAAAAAAAAATTAGCTTTTCAAAATTGATTACAAAACTTTGGACTTTTATCTACAAATGTAGGTACAAAACAATATATGTTTCATTTATTATAATAATGAATTATTGTTTCAAAAATGTCAATACAAAAATAATTAATAAGTGTATTAATGCAATAATTATTTAGACAGAATTTTGTTGGGACAAAATATAACTTTCAGATGTTTTCTGAACGAACTATACAGCGCATGCGCAGAAAAATTGACAAACAATAATCATCAGAATGTTTTTTTGTATTGCAGTTATTTGTTTTCATTTTAAAACTGTCAAACAATTATTAAATGTACTAATTCAGCAATAATTTAGACAAATTTTGTTGGAATAAAATATAACTTTCAGATGTTAACTGAACGAATTTTGCAGCGCATGCGCAAACTATTCAATGAAAAATAAACGTGTTAGCCATTTTGTGTCGATTATCGTACAAAATAACAATGTACTGCTTATCAAATTTCTGTTTTCTGTGTCTTAATTCACACACAAACTTAATTAGTATTAAACATTGTGATAGAGACAAAAAAACTTTACATGAAAAGTTAAAATATTGTATGAAAGGCTTGGTAAGTATTCATTGATGTTAAGGCTGGTTCACACTTGAACTTTAAGAACTGGAACAATGACGACATAACAAAAAAAATCGTATTACTTCGTATGTTTTCGGGTAGTTTCGTTTTGAACAACAGAAATATCACATAAACATTATTTGAATTTTTACGATTTTAGGCTTTTACTTTTTTTGCTCTAATTTTGTTTTAAATGATCAATAAATGTTGCCAACTTTACAGACTCTTCACAGGTATCCATGACACTAAAAAAAAATTTCTGTATACAAATCGCGGCACAAAAATTCATTTTATGAGCCTTTGAATTAAAAAAAATTTAGTCGTTATTGTTTCTGTGCTTAATTTTAAACTATAAATCAATCTTTAGTTTTTTTGTTCCAGAAATATGTCAGGCCTGTTTCTGAAACAAAGCTATGTTCAGTGTGCTGTGATATTCTTCGTGTAACATTTGAATTCCAACGAAAATGTTTAGAAAATAACGAAAAACTATTTGGATTTGTTCAACAACTTTCAGAAACGCCAGGCATTTACGCAGATGCATTAGTCTTGCTAAATGATGAAGAATATTCTCGATACAAAAACAAAAAACCTGATAAACAAAATGGCGGCGATTCACCTAGTCCTTCACCTGAAAATGATTTATGTAAATATTTATCAATGTATGATTTAATAAAGTTGTTTCCAAAAAAAACTCGAAAGGAAAACGTGGAAGAAATTAATATATCCACCGGAAATGTTTGTAAAACATCGGATGTGAATAAAATTGGCGCAGTCGGTACCTCAAAAACGGCAAGTGAACCAATAAAAAAAAATGGGGATAATTTTAAAGAACCTAATAGTTTGAAATTAAATCGATTAGTGCTACATAAAAATATTGAATTAATTAATAAAATTAATCATTTTGATGAACTAATTAAAAATGAAGAAAAGAAGCAAGATAATAAAAAATCTACGATTGCAGATGTTCTCAACAATATTATTCAGAAAAATTTGAAGACAACAATAGAAGAAAACCGCAAAGAAATCATTTCTTCATGTCTTCAATTTTCAAGTGAAGAATTGAGCAACAATAAAACATTTATTAAATCTTTATTAACCGGATTAATTAACGCGGAAAAATTGAAGAAAAATATAGAAAACCCTCCGGAAAAAGAACAAGTTACTTCGTTGCCAACTTCAGAAGATTTCGAATTGTTAATTGCGTCTTCACCGATTATTAAACTACCTGCTACACCTCCCCAGATATTTAGTGAAACCACCAGGGAAATTAGTGTTGTTAGTGCGGTACCAGAACACTTACAGTATAAAAACAAACTGCTTCAAGAAATTTCTAGAAATTTCGAGAGGAAAAGTGTAAATTTAGGTTCTAAACAATTCTATACGGATACTCCATTTAGTTTTTACGAAGTTTCGGTTAATTCTCAAGGTTACACCGAAGAAACAGTTCGTGATAATTCTTCTCGTTTATATAAAGAACTACTTAAAAGAAAAAGTGAGGTTAATCTCGAAAATGAAGTCATTTTTGAAGTTATCGACTTTGAAATCACAAAAAATTTTTGGATTGCTGATCATGATTACGCGATGAAATTTAAACCTACGTTTTCTGAACCGAGTGCAAAAAGAGCTAAAATAGCAAGTGTTGATAAGATATCAACAGGTGTATCAACACTTGATAACTTGCAAATTAGTAATGTACAAACAGTTCCAATGATTGGAGACACATTTTGTGACACAATTGGTAAAATGGCAGGTGTTGATAACTTATCAATAGGTGTATCAACAGTTGATAAGTTACAAATTAGTAATGTACAAACAGTTGAAAACCTATTTTGTGGCACAGCTGGTAAAATGGCAGGTGTTGATAACTTATCAACAGGTATATCAACAGTTGATAACTTGCAAATTAGTAATGTACAAACGCTTGAAAACCAATTTTGTGGCACAACTGCTAAAATGACAAGTGTTGATAACTTATCAACAGATATATCAACAGTTGATAACTTACAAATTAGTAATGTACAAACAGTTGACAACCCATTTTATGACACAACCGCTAAAATTCAAAATGTTGATAACTTATCAACAGGTGTATCAACAGTTGATAACTTACAAATTAGTAATGTACAAACAATTGACAACCCATTTTATGACACAACCGCTAAAATTCCAAGTGTTGATAACTTATCAACGGGCATATCAACAGTTGATAACTTACAAATTACTAATGTACAAACGATTCAAACAATAGAAAAACCATTTTGTGACTCCACCAGTAAAACGTCAAGTGTTGATAACTTATCAACAGGTGTATCAACAGTTGATACAATGCAAATATCTAATGCATATTCGATTGTAACGGTAGAAAAACCAATAGAACCCAAAAAAAAATTACAGTTTATTGCTCCAAAACCGAGTCAAAATCAAAGCAAAATGGAACTAAAACCTGGTTTTATTATACGTAGATGTCGCGTCTGTTCTCTTCCGTTTATGTCAGATCTTAGTTTAAAAAGACACATGAGAATGCATAACCAATTTCACGAATGTTCCATTTGTCATAAAAAATATGGAACGCGAACAAGTTTAAAACGCCATTTTAAAGTACACAATGACGAGCATATATTTCTTTGTCCGTTTTGCCCGTCGCAGTATGGCCACCTGCACGGCCTAAAAAAGCACTGTGAGGTTGTACATCAATATACGCCATCTAATTTTGCCTCTAAGAAAGTCAAACTACTGTTGCCACCAGAAGAAGAAGACCTTGAAAGTTCAGAAGAGTTTATAAATAAATAATTTGTAAATGTGTTGTATTATAATTCAAATGTAATTGATTTGGAAATAAATAAACACAGTTTGTATTAATTACTGTGGTATAATGGTGTATTAGTGCCTAGAAGCCATTATTTTGAAATATGACAAATTTATAAAATCAAAATCGTGTAACACTTACGAAATACTTAATAGTAAATTATTTTTTGTTTTATAAATATTTTGCAGTAAAGCGATATAACGAATTGAATACATTTTG
The DNA here is from genome assembly GCA_963942605.1 of Poecilus cupreus. Lineage (NCBI taxonomy): Eukaryota > Metazoa > Arthropoda > Insecta > Coleoptera > Carabidae > Poecilus > Poecilus cupreus. Next base: position 39,396,970 of record OZ012713.1, read on the forward strand.
ACGTCACTGGTACCCGCTTTGATTCTATTGGCTAGAAATATGAAACGTGCAGCGCCTATTGTGGGCTAAAATAGAACTACGAAATGTCATTTCATTTATTTTGTTTGTTATATTTGTTGGGCTTCTATTACTTGTTTTATAATTTCACTGTTTTCTTGTGCTGTGTTGAAAAACAATTGAATAAAATTGTGTGTTGAGGTTAGGTTACATCGCTACTAGCGCCATCTGTCCTCAAACTTTCGAACATAGAGTAAAATACTCTAAAGTTGCCAAATTAATTTTATCTTTATTTATATTAAGTTTAATTGTTGTAAATTAAGACCTACAATATGTAAATATTATTTTTACATTAAAAAATATATAATATCTACTATCATGAAAAATCGTTGTTTTAGTGCCGCTGGAGGAGTACCAGTGACGTCACACAAACTTTGAAAAATCATATCTAGGATAAAATATGAAATTTTCGGGGTTTCATTGATCGTCATTTATTCTAATAAAGTTTCATAAAAAAATTAGTAACATAAAAAATAAACACAAATGACATTTGACAGTCACCTCGTTAAGTTGGTAGTACTGTAAATGCTGTAATATTTTAGAAACATTTAAGAGAAAGTATTTATTTTTCTTTAATTTTATACCGTTTAACTCTCAACATAAATTGAAATTAGTGTTTTATGTTTTATTTTATTGCATTGACAAATGACGTTTTAGTTAGTAGCGACATCTAGTGACAAATATAATAAATATAACTAGGTCGGTAACTCAGTTATCTGCAATAGACAATATTAAACTAAACTGTCAAAAAATTACATATATATTTTGATGCCACGAACTACAATTATTTAATAGCAAATATATTTTTAAATTATAAAAAAACGATTTTAGTTTTAAAAGACAAATTATTCTACAGTACAAAAGTTTGGTTATGTACATATTTCAAATGACAGTTGATAAACCACAGCCTCCTATTGGTCGATTACTAAGTATAAAACGTAAAACTAAAATATAAGTTTGAAGTTTGCAAACTTTTGTGTTAAAACAAAAACTAAATACAGTTCTGTGAACGGTTACACATGAAAGAGAAATCAAAACGAAATACAAAACAAGGACTAATTTTGATTTGTAAATGAGGCTTTAGACAGACAAAAAAAGCACGTTTTAGGGCCGCTATAATACTGGAAATTATACATATATCAGTAAATATTTGAGTTAATAATTTAACTATAATATAAAGTAGGCTATAAAGAAAAAACTATTTTATTGTTTTGACAGCAGATAAACCAAAACAAAATAATAACTACATTAATGTCACTTGCGTTATATGTCAAAAATTTGATTGGATTTTTAACAATTGTATTTTTCAATAAACGTTTTTATAAATAATGTCGTTAAATTATTACATTTTTTCACGACATGGTAGGAAACCCCACCGTTTTTCTCCCGAAATAGTGAGGAAAATGAGTTGTTTCTCTCTAGAGAGGAAAATATACCAATATGAATGTTATTTACAAAAATAATATAAAAATTATAAATTCCTAATTTGATTGAAAATCCTTATTTTAATGATATACTGCTTTAAATTATCTTACAATTATGTCTTATATTTTTCTTTTTCTTATTAAATCACAATTTGACAACTTATTAAAGATATTTAAGATTGGTCCATTGGCAACACTGCTACACCGCCTTGTGTCTGATAACCTAACTTTTAAAGTCGTGTCAGTCTGTCAGTTGTGTTCTCAAAGTGTGTTAGGTCCGAGCAAATCGTTTTTAGAAACATGTCGTGAAAAAAAATGTGTCTAACACGAGAGGAAAGCTCTTCTTCCACTCTCGTTCGAAATGCCTTATTCGTTGCGCTCATGAGGCAAACTTCGAACTCGAGGGAAAAAAGAAACGCTTTCCTCTCTAGTTTGACAAATAACTATTCAGATAAATTTTAATTTGACACCTCAACCTTGACACCTGACAGCTTTGACTCGAAAACTGTTTAAAAAATAAAATCACGACGCCGTAGGTGGAGTGATTTTATTAAAACAGTTTTCTTGTCACTAGAGGGGGTTAAGGAGAAGGAACGAAAAAGGGGGTTAAGGATTATTATAAAGAAACGGAACAAGGGGGTTAAGAATTATCAAGAAACAGAACAAGTGGGTTAAGGATCAAGGTACAGAATAAGGGAGTTAAAGATCAAGGAACGGAATAAAGGGGTAAGGAGAAGAAACGGAACAAAAGAGTTAAGGAGGTTAAGGATCATTATCAAGAAACAGAACAAAGGGGTTAAGAATTAAGAAACAGAACAAGGGGGTTAAGAAGAAACGGAACAAGGTTAAGGATAATTATCAAGGTTTCGTACAAACAAAAAATTATCCGGCAAAATAAAAAGCTAGTGTAATTATAGTTGAGCAAAAAGATATTTTGTACTTACCTTTTCGAATTCGAACATGAAGATCTCTAAAAACTTAGAAGAAAGAAAAACACACACATCTTTATTTACAAACACACACACACAAAACACGAATAATTACGTTTTATTTTATTTTTTATACAAAAAGTAAAAGTATTTGAAGTATCTCAATAAATAATCATTGTTCCGCTTACCTTTTCGCGCAAACATCTACGTAGCCTGTGGAAATAAAACATCAAAACACAAAAACAAAACACAAACAGTTTTTTTTTATTTATTTTTATTTCATTGTTGTTCGATGCAAATGAATGAGGCGATCATTGTTACACAAATACCGGATAATTTAGTAAAGGAAGGCCAAGAATTAAAGTAAATGCACTCGCCACGAGGCACCAAGTTGGGATCAAGGGTGAAGGGGGGATCCGCCCAGTCGTTACAGTACCGAGCGATGATGGAAATATGCCTGGCAGTGCCAATGAATGATTGTTTTTGGGGATTTTTGTTTTTGGGCGATTTGGTGGCCGTCTACTCGTGTTCCATGGTCTGCAACGGAACGGGGGGTAAGGACAAGGAAACGGAACAAGAAGGTTAAGGAGAAGAAACCGAGCAAGGAGGTTAAGGATCAAGAAACAGAACAAAGGGATTAAGGAGAAGGAACGAAACAAAGGGGTTAAGGAGAAGGAAAAAGAACAAAGGGGTTAAGGAGAAGGAAAAGGAACAAAGGGGTTAAGGAGAAGGAAAAGGAACAAAGGGGTTAAGGAGAAGGAAAAGGAACAAAGGGGTTAAGGAGAAGGAAAAGGAACAAAAAGGTTAAGGAGAAGGAAAAGGAACAAAAGGGTTAAGAGAAGAAACGAAACAAAAAGGTTAAGGAGAAGGAAAAGGAACAAAGGGGTTAAGGAGAAGGAAAAGGAACAAAAAGGTTAAGGAGAAGGAAAAGGAACAAAAGGGTTAAGAGAAGAAACGAAACAAAAAGGTTAAGGAGAAGGAAAAGGAACAAAGGGGTTAAGGAGAAGGAAAAGGAACAAAAAGGTTAAGGAGAAGGAAAAGGAACAAAAGGGTTAAGAGAAGAAACGAAACAAAAAGGTTAAGGAGAAGGAAAAGGAACAAAGGGGTTAAGGAGAAGGAAAAGGAACAAAAAGGTTAAGGAGAAGGAAAAGGAACAAAAGGGTTAAGAGAAGAAACGAAACAAAAAGGTTAAGGAGAAGGAAAAGGAACAAAGGGGTTAAGGAGAAGGAAAAGGAACAAAAAGGTTAAGGAGAAGGAAAAGGAACAAAAGGGTTAAGAGAAGAAACGAAACAAAAAGGTTAAGGAGAAGGAAAAGGAACAAAGGGGTTAAGGAGAAGGAAAAGGAACAAAAAGGTTAAGGAGAAGGAAAAGGAACAAAAGGGTTAAGAGAAGAAACGAAACAAAAAGGTTAAGGAGAAGGAAAAGGAACAAAAAGGTTAAGGAGAAGGAAAAGGAACAAAAGGGTTAAGAGAAGAAACGAAACAAAAAGGTTAAGGAGAAGGAAAAGGAACAAAGGGGTTAAGGAGAAGGAAAAGGAACAAAAAGGTTAAGGAGAAGGAAAAGGAACAAAAGGGTTAAGAGAAGAAACGAAACAAAAAGGTTAAGGAGAAGGAAAAGGAACAAAGGGGTTAAGGAGAAGGAAAAGGAACAAAAAGGTTAAGGAGAAGGAAAAGGAACAAAAGGGTTAAGAGAAGAAACGAAACAAAAAGGTTAAGGAGAAGGAAAAGGAACAAAGGGGTTAAGGAGAAGGAAAAGGAACAAAAAGGTTAAGGAGAAGGAAAAGGAACAAAAGGGTTAAGAGAAGAAACGAAACAAAAAGGTTAAGGAGAAGGAAAAGGAACAAAGGGGTTAAGGAGAAGGAAAAGGAACAAAAAGGTTAAGGAGAAGGAAAAGGAACAAAAGGGTTAAGAGAAGAAACGAAACAAAAAGGTTAAGGAGAAGGAAAAGGAACAAAGGGGTTAAGGAGAAGGAAAAGGAACAAAAAGGTTAAGGAGAAGGAAAAGGAACAAAAGGGTTAAGAGAAGAAACGAAACAAAAAGGTTAAGGAGAAGGAAAAGGAACAAAGGGGTTAAGGAGAAGGAAAAGGAACAAAAAGGTTAAGGAGAAGGAAAAGGAACAAAAGGGTTAAGAGAAGAAACGAAACAAAAAGGTTAAGGAGAAGGAAAAGGAACAAAGGGGTTAAGGAGAAGGAAAAGGAACAAAAAGGTTAAGGAGAAGGAAAAGGAACAAAAGGGTTAAGAGAAGAAACGAAACAAAAAGGTTAAGGAGAAGGAAAAGGAACAAAGGGGTTAAGGAGAAGGAAAAGGAACAAAAAGGTTAAGGAGAAGGAAAAGGAACAAAAGGGTTAAGAGAAGAAACGAAACAAAAAGGTTAAGGAGAAGGAAAAGGAACAAAAAGGTTAAGGAGAAGGAAAAGGAACAAAAGGGTTAAGAGAAGAAACGAAACAAAAAGGTTAAGGAGAAGGAAAAGGAACAAAGGGGTTAAGGAGAAGGAAAAGGAACAAAAAGGTTAAGGAGAAGGAAAAGGAACAAAAGGGTTAAGAGAAGAAACGAAACAAAAAGGTTAAGGAGAAGGAAAAGGAACAAAGGGGTTAAGGAGAAGGAAAAGGAACAAAAAGGTTAAGGAGAAGGAAAAGGAACAAAAGGGTTAAGAGAAGAAACGAAACAAAAAGGTTAAGGAGAAGGAAAAGGAACAAAGGGGTTAAGGAGAAGGAAAAGGAACAAAAAGGTTAAGGAGAAGGAAAAGGAACAAAAGGGTTAAGAGAAGAAACGAAACAAAAAGGTTAAGGAGAAGGAAAAGGAACAAAGGGGTTAAGGAGAAGGAAAAGGAACAAAAAGGTTAAGGAGAAGGAAAAGGAACAAAAGGGTTAAGAGAAGAAACGAAACAAAAAGGTTAAGGAGAAGGAAAAGGAACAAAGGGGTTAAGGAGAAGGAAAAGGAACAAAAAGGTTAAGGAGAAGGAAAAGGAACAAAAGGGTTAAGAGAAGAAACGAAACAAAAAGGTTAAGGAGAAGGAAAAGGAACAAAGGGGTTAAGGAGAAGGAAAAGGAACAAAAAGGTTAAGGAGAAGGAAAAGGAACAAAAGGGTTAAGAGAAGAAACGAAACAAAAAGGTTAAGGAGAAGGAAAAGGAACAAAAAGGTGAAGGAGAAGAAACGGAACAAAAAGGTTAAGGAGAAGGAACAGGAAAAGGAGGTTAAAGAGAAGAAACGGAAGAAGAAGGTTACGTATCATTATCAAGAAGCAGAACAAGGGAGTTGAGAAAGAACGGAACTAGGGAAGAGGAGGTTAAAGATCAAGAAACGGAACAAGGGGTTAAAGATAATTATCAAGGAATAGAACAATCGAGTTGAGGGTAAGGAACAGAACAAGGAGTTTAAGGATCAAGAAACAAAACAAAGAGGTTAAGGAGAAGGAACTAATCATTGGCTGGTAGTTCAAGCTCTGTTTTTGGATGTTTCAAGAGTTTTAAGCTCGGTTTTAGCGCTGTACAATGTTCTAAAATTGTTTTATAAAAATATACTTCAAATAAAAGTCGCAGAGAAATTTTTTATCTACAACTTTTATTTAAAGTACTTTTTTATAAAACAATTTTAGAACATTGTACAGCGCTAAAACCGAGCTTAAAACTCTGCTCTTGAAACATCCAAAAACAGAGCTTGAGCTACCAGCCAATGGGGATAAGGATAAAGAAACAAGAAAGGGGTTAAGAATCAAGAAACAAAACAAGGGGAAATTAAAGATCAAGGAACGGAATAAATAGGTTAAGGATCAAGGAACGGAAAAAGGGGATTAAGGATCAAGGAACAAAACAAGTGGGTTAAGGAGAAGGAACGGAAAAAGGAGTTAAAGATAAAGAAACGGTACAAGGGGGTTAAAGACAAGGAACGGAACACGTAAGTTAAGGATAATTATAAAGGAACGGAACAAGCGGATTAAGGAGAAGGAACAGAAAAGGGGGTAAAAGATAAGGAACGAAACAAGGGGGTTAAAGATAAGGAACGAAACAAGGGGGTTAAAGATAAAGAAACAGAACAAGGATGTTAAGGAGAAGAAACAAAACAAGGTGGTTAAGGATAAATATCAAGGAACGCAACAAGAGACGATTTCGACTGGAATCGGTTAGTACTTGATAACAAGAATGGTTAATAAATAGAGTAACCAATTGATTTTGACTGGCACTTGTTATTAGCCAGTTACATGTTTGGTTGGTTTCAAACATTGACATCACACTGACCGCTTACGGTTACTAAAAACGCGCGATAGATTTTGACAGTCAAATATGACAGGAAACATAAAAAATATGACAGTGTACACTAGTTTGAAATCATAACAAGTGAAATTCAACCAATCAAAATACTAACCGTTGGATCAACCTAGCTCTCGAGCATGTTACTGATTTGACATACCAAAACTTTCACCGGTTACATATCACGTCATAAAAGTTATGTATAACCAGTGACAGTTTTGGTATGTCAAATCAGTAACATGCTCGAGAGCTAGGTTGGTCTAACGGTTAATATTTTGATTGGTTGAATTTCACTTGTTATGATTTCAAACTAGAGTACACTGTCATATTTTTTATGTTTCCTGTCATATTTGACTGTCAAAATCTATCGCGCATTTTCGGTAACCGTTGGGTCAGTGTGACGTCTTTGTTTGAAACCAACCAAACATGTAACTGGCTAATAACAAGTGCCAGTCGAAATCGTCTAAGGAGGTTAAGAACCAAGAAATAGAACAAGGGGAAATTAGGGATCAAGGAATGGAACAAGGGGGTTAAGGAGAAAAAACGAAACATTGGCTGGTACCACGAGCTCTGTTTTTGGATGTTTCAAGAGCAGAGTTTTAAGTTCGGTTGTAGCGCTGTACAATGTTCTTAAATTGTTTTATAAAAAAATATTTCAAATAAAAGTTGCAGAAAAATGTTTTATCCACCACTTTTATTTGAAGTATTTTTTTATAAAACAATTTTAGAACATTGTACAGAGCTAAAACCGAGCTTAAAACTGCTCTTAAAACACCCAAAAACAGAGCTCGTGGTACCAGCCAATGTTCCATTTCTTAATCCTTAACCCCCTTATTCCGTTTCTTCTAAACCCCCTTGTTCCGTTTCTTCATTTTTAATCACCTTGTTCTATTTCTTGATAATAATCATTAACCTCCTTGTTTCGTTCCTTATCCTTAAAGGATGAAGTTAAGGATAAAGAAACGAAAAATGGTTTAAGAATCAATGAACGGAACAAGGGGGCTTAAGAATCAAGAAACAAAACAAGGAGGTTAAGGAGAAGGAACAGAACAAAAAGGTTAAGGAGAAGAAACAGAACAAGGAGTTAAAGGATCAAGAAATAGAACAAGGAAGTTAATGAAAAGAAACAGAACAAAGAGGATAAGGAGAAGAAACGGAACAAGGAAGTTAATGAAAAGAAATAGAACAAGGGGGTTGAGAAGAAACGGAATAGGTTAAGGATCAAGGAATGGAACAAAGAGATGAAGAATGAAGAAACAGAACAAGGGGTTAAGGATAATTATTAAGGAACGGAACAAGGGAGTTAAAGATAAGGAATGGAACAAAAAGGGGTTAAGAATCAAGAAATAAAACAAGTGGTTTAAGGATCAAGGAACAAAACAAAAGAAGAAAAAACGGAACAAGGAGGTTAAGAATCAAGAAATAGAACAAGAGAAGAAGAAAAGGAACAAGGGGGCTAAGGACCAAAGATAGAAAGGTGTAAAAGGAATGGATGATCTTACCATGAGATGTTCTTGTTGTAGAGTTCGGTTGTTAACACGATGGTCCGCACGGGGGACAACAGCCGGGCAAAATGCAGGGTGGGGAGCAGGGAACTAGTACCGGGGGGGGAATGCAGATGGGGCAGGGGTAGGAGATGATACAGGGGCAGCAACTGGGGGAAGATTCATTCAATTATGACATGTAGCCTTTCACAAAAGGAACTACAAGTATTTGGCAAAACCCTCAAAAGCCCAGTTGCACATTAGTTAAATTGGTTTAAATAAATCAAAGCAAATCCAAGTTAAATGTCACAGTGATGTCAAAAATTAGAAACGCTTTTATTTATTTAAGGGTATTTTCAAACTTAGTTACCTACAGAATAATATCAATGAAATAAACAAAAAATATCGCATCAAAATCATGGCTTAAATGATGATTGTTATTCTAGCTGTCATCTTTTTATGCGATTTGTTTTTTCCATTGATAATTTATTCTCTAGTTTATTTGGTTGGAAATACCGGCCCTAACTAATTAACTGATGCAACCGGACATAAAACATGTTTAAATTGGGGCAAAGCACCTACAATAATGTCAACTGGCAATAAAAGCAAATGAAAGTAACTACAAATCCTGACAGTTAAAGTTTTGCAAGACACAAAAGAAACAGCTACTAATTGGGGAGTTTTTCAAGTTTTTCAAAACCAAAATGGGACAAATTGAATTGGGGCTCAGCCCTAACAAATTGTAACTGTTTCATAGTGATTCAAATAGTGTAATACTCAAAAGGGGCACTACAAATTGGGGCAGAGCAAGTGGGGACAAGCCCCAATTACTCTTTGACAGTTATTGGCAATTTAATACAAATGTTGTAAGTTCAACTTGGGGCAAAGTCCCAAATCAACAAAAAATATTAGCAAAGGGGGCAACTACAAGTCGAGGCAAAGCCCCAACCAAAAAATTATGACAGTTACTGTACTACTTTAATATTTTGCAAAACCTACAAGACAAATAGGAACAACGTCAAAATGGGGCAAAGCCCCCTAATTTACTGTCAAGTTTCATACATACTGAAAAGCATACAGCAAATGAAGCAAACTATAAATTGGGGCAAAGTCTCAACTAACAAAATTTGACAGTTACTAGCAAAATACTAAAGCACAAAAGGGGCAAAGACTTTCATTACAAACACACTGAAAAAACAAACAGTATTCAAGCAAATGACACATTTACAAATTGGGGCAAAGCCCCAAAACTTTAAAACACAACTGGTAATGAAATCAAAGGGGCAAAGTCCCAAATCAACAAAAAAATTGAGCAAAGGGGGCAACTACAAGTCGAGGCAAAGCCCCAACCAAAAATTATGACAGTTACTGGTTTTTTAAGACAAATAGGAATAAAGTCAAAATGGGGCAAAGCCCCCTAATTTACTGTCAAGTTTCATACATACTGGAAAGCATACAGCAAATGGGGCAACTATAATTTGGGGCAAAGTCTTGACCAACAAAATCTGACAGTTACTAGCAAAAAACTAAAGCATTAAAGAGGCAAAAACTTTCATTACAAACAAACAGTATTCAAGCAAATGAAACATGTACAAATTGCTAAACTCTCACACAACTGCTAATGAAATCAAAGGGGCAAAGCCCCATTCCCGCTGAATAAATCAATTTAAAAACACTTCACACAAGCAAAAGGGGCAAAGCCCCAATGAACCAAAGACTCACCCCATTTTGAAATATTCCACTGGAATTTAGTTTATCTTGCACGAAATGAAACACGTCTGCACTTTGTGAATGTTTGAACAACAATAATTTATTTACTTCACACACTTTCACTTGTTAATTTATTTCAAAACAAAATCAACTCACCAGTCACCACCGCCTCCTGACTTTCATTTCATACTCATCCACCTTCACGCTGACAGCGTCCAATACTGTAGCAGCCTGAAGTTGGGTGTGCTGAGAGACGTTGGCTACAAGACCAGCGCAAGTGTGAATCACGGCGGCTGTGAGCGCAGCTGCAGTTAGTAAAACAGCAGCTGATAATGTCAGCGCGAAGGAAATCAAAGTGTCACAGATGTTGTAGATCAACTCAGCGCCAGCTTGGAGACACTGACGACGAGACTGAAGTCAACGATTGTTTTGTTTTTGTGTTTAGGGATTTTAGGAAGTTGGGGAATTATTTTTGTGGTTAATGTTGCAAAAGAAAAAAACAGATGAAACTGCAATAATTTTTGGTAACTTTTAAAGCCCCAAAAATGTATTCCTTCCCCAAATAAAATAAACTAACCTTCAAAATAATGACGTCAATCTTTTCTTCCGCCGTTTCCCTGCTCCTCGTCTTCTGCCGGTGTTTCAGCGGCATCTACTGCCCTATCTGGGGCACAAACACGGGCCACAAGGCATGCAGGTCCCCGTGCAGATCGGATACGACATTGGTAGAATCATCGGGACAAATGTCGACGCAAATGTAGGTTTACACGGTCCACCATTTACGCTACAACTGCGGAGAGAAACCGGTTGGAGTGGGGGCGATATTTAGAGAGGAATATCTCAGGAAGTAATTGAGATAGCGAAAAAATAGTTATGTAGGAAAAGGTGCAGAAAAGTGTTGGCTACAATTTGTATTTGAAACTTTTTTTGATATTTTGTGCCGTTTAGAAATTACAAAGCAAAATGTCAAACTACAAGCACTCAAAACTATAAAAATCGATTGAAATATTTAGCCGGAAATAACTCAATAAATAATAGTGTTACAGCAAAATTAATAATAATAAAAAAGATGCAGAAAAACATTGGCAACAATTTATATTTGAAACATTTTTCGATATTTTGTGTCGTTTAGAAAATACAAAGCAAAATGTCAAACTTTACTCAAACAAAACTATAAAAACCGATTGAAATATTTAGCAACAAATATCTCAATAAATATTAGTGTTACAACAAAATTAGTTATAATAAAAAACATGCAGAAAAACATTGGAAACAATTTATATTTGAAACATTTTTTTATATTTCCTACCATTTATAAAATACAAAGCAAAATGTCAAACTACAAGCACACAAAACTACAAAAATCGATTGAAATACTTAGCTGCAAATATCTCAATAAATATTAGTGTTACAACAAAATTAGTAATAATAAAAAAGAAGCAGAAAAGTATTGTCTACAATTCGTATTTGAAAATTTTTTTGATATTTCGCGCCGTTTAGAAAATACAAAGCAAAATGTCAACTACAAGCACACAAAACTATAAAAATCGATTGAAATATTTAGCTGTAAATATCTCAATAAATATTAGAGTTACAACAAAATTAGTAATAATAAAAAACATGCAGAAAAATGTTGTCTACAATTTGTATTTGAAAAATCTTTCGATATTTCCTACCGTTCAAGAACTACAAAGCAAAATGTCAAACTGTCACAAAACTGCATAGACCCATTTAAATACTCAAAATCAAACACAAATATATAAAATAATACTGTAAAGTACTCACCCCATAATGAATGTTTCAAAATTTGATAAAACTCACTGAAAATTTCGAAAATCGATCAAAAAGTCGATCAAAATGAAATACGTCTACTCGCACTGATGTTTCGAACAACAATGATTTGTTTACTACTGAAACTTTCATATGTTTTCTCGTGGCAACTGCTATTTTATTTTTATTTATTTACTGTTACTAACACAACCATTATTACGATTGTATTTTGTTGTTTGTCTAAACAAATTTTGACAGTTTGACAGAAACAAGCAAAGCCCAAATAACACGATCAAATTTAATGATAAAATTGACATGAAAATCGCAAAAAACAACAAGAAAAAGCGCAGAAAATTCCAAAAAACTTACAAAAATGTAGTCGATGTTATTTATGATCGCGTTTTTAGCAGCAAGGTCGTCTGCAACCAGGGCGCGGGGGGTAAACCACGGCCATGCACATAGGTGGCACTGGCATCGGTACCGAACAGATAATCGGGTAGCAGCAGGGCATTGAAGCCGGCACGCAACACGGAGGTGGACAGCAACTGTAAAGTGAGGTTTTACAGACTCCCATTGCAGTAACTCAAAAACTAGTCATACGATTTGTTTCAAATTTTATATTTAGACTTTAGACGGTGTATTTGTACACTAATTAAATTTTGGCGGAAATCCATTAACCGGAAGTGGTAGTTTACTTGAAGCCTGTAGAGGTTTTTGGGGAATATCTCAATAAATAATTGAGTTATGAAAAAAATTGATATATTGAAAAATATGTAGAATATTATTGGCTACAATTTTTATTTGAAACATTTTTTGATATTTCGTGCCGTTTCCTTCAAAAAATTACTTTTCAATTATGACACATGTCAAAAACTGCCATATTTCAACTGTTTCATTATTTTTTCAGAATGCACAGGTTAGCAGATTTAAACGAAAATATTTAAATATAATTTAAAACGTGTTGTAATTCTTAAATGGTGGCAGTAAATGAAAAATGTTTCAAACAATTGTAAATCAAAATAACTGGATAGGGCTTCAAGTAAACTACCACTTCCGGTTATTGGATTTTCACCAAAAACTAATCAGCTCTTCCAAAAGGGATACAATTGATAAATACAAAATATCACAATTTTCTGTTTAGTAGTTTTTGAGAAACCGTAACTTCAGACAGACAGACAGACAAACACACACACAGACATTACCGCAAAACTATTAAAAATGTATTTTATGGACTCGAAAACGTGCTCATCTGAAAACTCACTATTGAATTTAAAATGTGTATTTCGTTTGTACAAATAGAAAATGTGTTTGATTTTATAAATATTGAAAATAAAATTCATAATTTTGGTAATAAACTTTTTCGGGAACAAATTAATGACGTCATTTATTCACACACACTCACACACACACACACTAACATTTATTATTCACGCATTTATGTCAAACAGCAGTGTTTAACCTCTAAATTTTGAGCATTTGTAAAATATGATACAACATAAAGAAAATATTGAGCAATTTAAATTTTTGTGTTTAATTCAGTGTAAAAATGTGTTAAATATTATAAAAAATATATCACTTACCCCATTTTGCTTGTCGAGGATGTGATAAGATCTATTAAAAACTGAAAGAATTTGGAAAAATGTCACGAAAATGAAGAGCGAAAATGAAAGCGACTGATTCAGATGTGAAAACGAACAACAATGATTTGTTTATAGCAACGATGTTCAAATGTTATCTCTAACGACGGTAGCGACCATAAAATAAATAAAAAAACAAAAAACAAATGATATATTTTGTGTACAATCAATGTTTGACAGCTAGAAATCGCACATTTCGTTAAAAAAATACAGTTTGACAGCTCGGTACCTAAAAAAAACTTACTGTTTCGACCAAAAAATAAATAAATAAACAAAAACAAATGATATATTTTGTGTATTTGACAGCTCGAAACCGCATATTCTGTGGAAAAATATAGTTTGACAGCTCGGTACCTACTGTTTTTTTAGTTTTTCTTCATTTTTCTAGTGTAAACACAGTTTTTAACGGCAGGGAGGGGGGCAGCAGGGCATGCAGCAGGGGGCGCAAGGCATTGGGATTGGTACAACCAATGGAAAACAACATGGCATGGCAGCGGGAATGTAACATTGTGGACAGGCACTGGAACAAGATATCGAAAAATGTTTCGAATAAAAATTGTAGCTAATACAATTCTACATCTTTTCTAATATAACAAAAATTTTCGTAACTCAATTATTCGCTGAGATATGCTCAAAAAACTGTTTAGGGCTTCAAGTAAACTAGCAGTTCCGGTTGTTGAATTAGTACCAAAATTTACTCAAGTTGAAATATAAATATTTAAAAGCTAAATTTAATATTTGAGTTTGACAGGTTTAATAAATCGCAAGAAAAATAACTCAAAACATGCTGCGCAACATTTATAGGAACGGTAGGATTATGTTCCGCGCACGATTACGAAAAACGGTAGGAATATAACAACTGTCAAAATTGCATTTATAACCTAAAAGGCTATAAGCCTTTACAAAAGCTAATAAAACACTTTAATATTGTTAAATACTTTGTACTTACCCCATTTTGGTTAAAATAAATAGCAGAAGCTAATAAACACTGATAAAATTTTGTAAAATGGTCGAAAATGTAGAGAAATCAATGAACGTGACTTGCTCGGAAAAATTTTCAAACAACAATGATTTATTTATTGGAAACCAAACAAATGTATGTTTTTGAAGGCTAGCAGTGATTGGTTGTCAAGTTAAATAAGTGAATGTTGTAAATAGTAACCAAATTTATTATGAAAATTTTCCGTAAACAATCCAGACATTGAAAATTTCGGTCTACGATTTGGCCAGTTCTAAATCTTTTCGTTGAAAATTATTATAATTTTAATTGTTTCTTAGGAATATTGCTTCAAAATGAGTGGGTAAGTATTTATTATCGTTTTATAGTACAGTTATAATAAAATAAATGTGATTTTTTGAAGAATGTGCCCGTGTTCGCCCTCTGGTCAACCTAGCTGTTGTTTGCCAATGGCTACAGTTACAGCTCAACCCCCCTGCTGCCCCTGTGTCCCCGGTGTGCCCCCAGCTACCTGCCCCCCTGTACGTAACCCCCCTTTAACATTTGAACCCCATATTTAGCTGTCATAATTTTTTTCGCAACAGTTACAAACATATCAACCAAAATTCGTCACCCAAACGTTTCAATTACCACAAAAACCTCACAATACCTTTGAATAAATGTAGTTACGTTTAACACTTTTTAAAAATAGGTGATTGACTTTCCAGAACTGTTGTCCAGACACAGGGTGCCCGCGTGGGTTCAAGCCGTGTGTGATGACTATGACACCACCCTCAAATTGTGACCCTCGCGGAATTTGGATGGCTACCATCGAAAAATGCCCCCCGAAACGTCGATAAACACTCACAAAACACTTACACAACAAACAATTTCTTTCGCAGCTGTCAAACTGTCAGACGAACAGCGTGAATCTAGTCGTGCAACAGCTACAACTTCACGGTGAACTAACATAACCCCAAACAATTTTTTAGTGTTTTTCTGCAACTCGAATATATTTAATGATATATGTAAAATGCATATTTAATATTATGCATTAGTAGATTTTTAAGGTTTATTGTAAATTATTGTGTATTATATGTCATGGTTTATTAAATAAATTAGTGACAAATGTTTTGGTGTTTTATTTATTCGTTCGTAGGCATAAAAATGTTTGTATTTATTTGAATCTTTTGGAGGCAAGTATAACTTATTTAAAGTATTTAAACTGTTTTAAATAGAATAACAAAATCATGTTTACAAGTTTTCTAACCTAAAATTTACCCAAAAAACATTTTTAAGACAGTAGTAACTTTAGACTCAATTTATACCAGAACTAAACAAAATAAATGATTGCGACAAACTGTTTTAGATGCAAAATTTAATTCTCTACAAGATTTATTTGAAGCATTTTTTTGTAAAATACTCTAAAAAGTAACAGGGCACCCAAAACTGTTTTTTGAAATCATGCAATATTTGGTGTTTAAAATTTTTATTAGTATCAACTTTAGTCTTAATTTAAAACAGAACTAAACAAGATAAATGAGTGGTACAAGCAGTTTTCTATACAGAATTCAATTCTCTACAAAATATATTTGAAGCATTTTTTTGTAAAATACGCTAAAAATAATTGGGGCACCCAAAACTGTTTTGTTGAATTTATGAAAAAATTGGTGTTTCAAATTTTTGTTAGTATCAACTTTAGTCTTAATTTAAACCAGAACTAATCAAGATAAATGAGTGATCCAAACAGTTTTCAATGCAAAATTCAATTCTCTACAATATTTGTTTGAATCATTTTTTTGTAAAATTCTCTAAAAATTATTGGGGCAACCAAAACTGTTTTTTGCATTTTTGAAAAAATTGGTGTTTAAAATTTTTGTTAGTATCAACTTTAGTCTTAATTTAAACCAGAACTAATCAAGATAAATGAGTGATCCAAACAGTTTTCAATGCAAAATTCAATTCTCTACAATATTTGTTTGAAGCATTTTTTTGTAAAATACTCTAAAAAGTAACGGGGCACCCAAAACTGTTTTTTGAAATGACGCAAAATTTGGTGTTTAAAATATTTGTTAGTATCAACTTTAGTCTTAATTTAAACCAGAACTAATCAAGATAAATGAGTGATCCATACAGTTTTCGATGCAGAATTCAATTCTCTACAAGATTTATTTGAAGCATTTTTTTGTAAAATACTCTAAAAATTATTGGGGCACCCAAAACTGTTTTTTGAATTCATGAAAAAATTGGTGTTTAAAATTTTTGTTAGTATCAACTTTAGTCTTAATTTAATCCAGAACTAATCAAGATAAATGAGTGGTCCAAATAGTTTTCAATACAGAATTCAATTCTCTACAAAATATATTTGAAGCATTTTTTTGTAAAATACTCTAAAAATTATTGGGGCACCCAAAACTGTTTTGTTGAATTTATGAAAAAATTGGTGTTTCAAATTTTTGTTAGTATCGACTTTAGTCTAAATTTGAACCAGAACTAATCAAGATAAATGAGTGATCCATACAGTTTTCAATGCAAAATTCAATTCTCTACAATATTTGTTTGAAGCATTTTTTTGTAAAATACTCTAAAAAGCATTGGGGCACCCAAAACTGTTTTTTGAATCATGCAAAATTTGGTGTTTAAAATTTTTGTTAGTATCAACTTTAGATTTAATTTAAACCAAAACTAATCAAGATAAATGAGTGATCCAAACAGTTTTCAATGCAGAATTCAATTCTCTACAATATTTGTTTGAAGCATTTTTTTGTAAAATACTCTAAAAATTATTGGGGCACCCAAAACTGTTTTGTTGAATTTATGAAAAATTGGTGTTTAAAATTTTTGTTAGTATCAACTTTATTCTTAATTTAATCCAGAACTAATCAAGATAAATGAGTGGTCCAAATAGTTTTCAATGCAGAATTCAATTCTCTACAAGATTTATTTGAAGCATTTTTTTGTAAAATACTCTAACAATTATTGGGGCACCCAAAACTTTTCTTGAATTCATGAAAAAATTGGTGTTTAAAATTTTGTTAGTATCAACTTTAGTCTTAATTTAAACCAGAACTAATCAAGATAAATGAGTGATCCAAACAGTTTTCAATGCAAAATTCAATTCTCTACAATATTTGTTTGAATCATTTTTTTGTAAAATACTCTAAAAAGTAACGGGGCACCCAAAACTGTTTTTTGAAATGACGCAAAATTTGGTGTTTAAAATATTTGTTAGTATCAACTTTAGTCTTAATTTAAACCAGAACTAATCAAAATAAATGAGTGGTCCAAACAGTTTTCAATGCAGAATTCAATTCTCTACAATATTTGTTTGACGCATTTTTTTGTAAAATACTCTAAAAAGTAACGGGGCACACAAAACTGTTTTTTGAAATCATGCAATATTTAATTTTTGAGATTTGTGTTAGTAGCAACTTTAGTCTTAATTTAAACCAGTACTAATCAAGATAAATGAGTGGTCCAAACAGTATTAGATGCCGAATTCAATTCTCTACAAGATTTATTTGAAGCATTTTCTTTTGTAAAATACTCTAAAAAGTATTGGGGCACCCAACCCTGTTTTTTGAAATGACGCAAAATTTGTTGTTGAAAATATTTGTTAGTATCAACTTTAGTCTTAATTTAAACCAGAACTTATCAAGATAAATAAGTGTTCTAAACCGTATTAGATGTAGAATTCAATTCTCTACAAGATTTATTTGAAGCATTTTTTTGTAAAATACTCTAAAAAGTATTGGGGCACCCATACCTGTTTTTTGAAATCATGCAAAAATTGGTGTTTCAAATTTTTGTTAGTATCAACTTTAGTCTTAATTTGAACCAGAACTAACCAAGATAAATGAGTGGTCCAAATAGTTTTCGATGCATAATTCAATTCTCCACAAGATTTATTTGAAGCATTTTTTTGTAAAATACTCTAAAAATTATTGGGGCACCCAAAACAGTTTTTTGAATTTATGCAAAATTTGGTGTTTAAAATTTTTGTTAGTATCAACTTTAGTCTTAATTTAAAACAGACCTAACCAAGATAAATGAGTGATCCAAACAGTTTTCAATGCAGAATTCAATTCTCTACAATATTTGTTTGAAGCATTTTTTTGTAAAATACGCTAAAAATTATTGGGGCACCCAAACCTGTTTTGTTGAATTTATGAAAAAATTGGTGTTTCAAATTTTTGTTAGTATCAACTTTAGTCTTAATTTAATCCAGAACTAATCAAGATAAATGAGTGGTCCAAATAGTTTTCAATGCAGAATTTAATTCTCTACAATTTTTATTTGAAACATTTTTCTATATTTTGTACCGTTTAGAAATGACAATTGCAAGAAATTGGAATTGGGTAATAAAATATATTAGCAACAAATTTTTATTCAAACTCGTTTTCTGTTTTGTGCTGTTAGAAGCTGTTTAAAGTGTTAAAACCGTGGGGGGGGGGGGGGGTTCTAGGAAAATAATATATTTTTTCAATAAACAATTTTAGTTTTTTTTATTATCGAAGCATACACAAATAAACTTAAATTCTAGACATGAATTTTTTTATTTTTTTACAATCCAGGCATAATATAAGCAATATTATCTAAAGTTTGCGACAATTGCTCTGGGGGGCAACTATTTAATTCGGGGACTTGCTGGGTGAGGCACATCAGGGGCCCCAGAGCGCAGAGTAGCGAGTCCAACAATACAGACAAGCTACCGCTCACTGCTATCTGACCCTGGAAGAAAACATGACTTACCATTGAACTACAACTGCCTAACAAAATTTTATTTTGCTTTTAATCGGTAGAAAATACGATAGAAAATGTTTTACTGTTCAATTTGATAATTTTTTATTTTGGGAGTCACGATTTGACGGCTGGTTATTTACGCTAAATGTAAAATTATCAAAGCCAAATTTCATATTTACTTTTTATATGTTTATTTTATAAGTTGGCAAGATTTTGGGAGCAATCCGCTAACCGGAAATGGCAGTTTATTTGAAGGTCAAAACAGTTTTTTGGGAATATCTCAGAAAGACATTGAGTTACAACAAAATTAGTTATTATGAAAAAGGTGTAAAATAGTATTGGCTACAATTTTTATTTGAGACTTTTTTTGATATTTTGTACCGTTTAATAATTATTAGCTTGTTTATATTATTAAAATTTTATATTTAATTATTTCGAGTATACTAGGTGTCAAAAGAATTTTAATTATTGGGTTAGATGCAGAATTTAATTCTCTACAAGATTTATTTGAAGCATTTTTTTATAAAATGCTCAGGGCAAAAATGGCGGCCAAAAAACTGTTGAGGCCTTACACTCTAACGACGAGTCACGCTCACGTGTGTCATTGGTAACTTTGAACCTAATTTAAACCGGAAGTAAACAAGATAAATGAGTGCGGTAAACAGTTTCCGATGCAGAATTTAATTCTCTACAAGATTTATTTGAAGCATTTTCTTGGAAAATGCTCAGGGAATGAATGGCGATCATAAAAATGTTTCAGCCTTACACACTTACAACGAGTCATGCTCCAGTGTGTCATTGGTAAGTTTGAACCTAATTTAAACCGGAAGTATACAAGATAAATGAGTGCGGTAAACAGTTTCCGATGCAGAATTCAATTATCTACAAGATTTATTTGAAGCATTTTTTTATAAAATGCTCAGGGCAGCAATGGCGGCTAAAAAACTGTTGAGGCCTTACACTCTAACGACGAGTCACGCTCCCGTGTGTCATTGGTAACTTTAACCTAATTTAAACCGGAACTAAACAAGATAAATGAGTGCGGTAAACAGTTTCCGATGCAGAATTTAATTCTCTACAAGATTTATTTGAAGCATTTTCTTGGAAAATGCTCAGGGAATGAATGGCGATCATAAAAATGTTTCAGCCTTACACACTTACAACGAGTCATGCTCCAGTGTGTCATTGGTAAGTTTGAACCTAATTTAAACCGGAAGTATACAAGATAAATGAGTGCGGTAAACAGTTTCCGATGCAGAATTCAATTATCTACAAGATTTATTTGAAGCATTTTTTTTATAAAATGCTCAGGGCAGCAATGGCGGCTAAAAAACTGTTGAGGCCTTACACTCTAACGACGAGTCACGCTCCCGTGTGTCATTGGTAACTTTAACCTAATTTAAACCGGAACTAAACAAGATAAATGAGTGCGGTAAACTGTTTCCGGTGCAGAATTTAATCCTCTACAAGATTTATTTGAAGTATTTTTTAATAAAATAAATAGTACAGTTCTGAGAACGAAAAAACTAACCTCATGTTCTTTGAGTCGTTCACCGATGATTCTCAAACTTTCCCCCAAAAGTTCCAGATGCGCTGCAACGTCAATCGGTTGAGTACCTGTCACTTTATAAATAGCCACGTCACTTCCGCTTTTCCCTTTAGGGATATCCGGTGGAGACACCGGTCCAGAGATCACTGAGACACCAAGGTGTAAGTTGTCAAAATCTGGGGATTTTTTCACTAGGAACTTACTGTTTTTCCCGGTTGGCAGCCCTGTAGACTTCATCTTGGCGTTGCTGCCTTCACTTTGCTCTGAAGATATCTTCATAAGCAGCACTTTGTTGTTAGCGCGTTTCGCCCGTCTGCGCCAATTAAATTTTTCGTTGGAGGGGACCGTGGCCCATAATTCCCCTAACTTTTTCGACATTGTTGAAAAATCCATTTCCGGGTTCACTTTAAGCAGGTCGGAGCGTATTTCGCGAGCCCACATCATATAAGCAGTGTATCGTGGTTTACCTTTATCTTTTCGCTGCGCTTTTGTTTTCCCGACTATTTTTCCGTCTTTGATGACAAGTCGTTTCCTGTTTGACTTTTCCATCAAATATAGACTTTGAGCTGGTTGATCGTCTACATGATCATCCAGACGTCGAAATCCTTCTTGATCATCTTCTTCATCGCTTGAATCCAGAGAATCTAAGCTGCTGTCGTTTGGATCATCGAATTCGTTCTCGAAGTCACTTCCGCTTTGAGGCATGTCAAATTCTTCATACTCCAATTCTTGTTTGATGTTTTCTTCTTTGATGAAGACTTCTTCGGCTTTTGGAGCAAAGAGTTTAGTGTGTTTTGGTGAAAGCATTACATCGTGTGATTCGGAGTTCTTTCTAACCGGGGTACGTTTATAGCGAGTGTCTAAATCGTCTGGAGATTCGAAATCTACGAGTTTTGAAGATTTCTTGCGGACTCGGCCGCTTCGAGAAACTCCTGTAACCTCTAAATCTATGTAAATAAAAATTATAGGTTATAAAATCAACACTACTTCATGCAAAACTAGAAGAAATTGTTGTTATTTACCGTCTGATTTGTTTTTCTTGTGTGGTGTATCCATTTTTAATAAACTAACTGTCAAAATAACACAACAGTTGACAGATGCTAACGCTAGTTCGTTAGTTGCCCGCGATAGCGTTTGAGCGCTAGCTGATAACGTACACTACCGGACTTTGAAATGCGAACACTAAAATCTACACTATAGGGTTTAAAATTCCGCATTTTATTAAATTAATTATACGATAATAAACAGTATTAAAATCGTCATAAATATCTATTAAAATTGAAGATGCATCTATTACTGAAATACAATAACACAAAATAATAATTATTTTTCCGAAATCGTTACTGCAACTAAACGTCAAAAAAATTATAAAATCTTCTGTATTTTCTAAACGGTACAAAATATAAAAAAATGTTTCAAATAAAAATTGTAGGCATTACAATTCTACAACTTTTTCATAATAACAAATTTTGTTGTAGCTCAATTATTTATTGAGATAAATGCAAATGTACCTAACTTAACCTCAAAAATTATAAAATCTTCTGTAATTTCTAAACGGTATAATTTATAAACAAATGTTTCAAATAAAAACTGTAGGCAATACAATTCTACAACTTTTTCATAATAACAAATTTTGATGTAGCTCAATTATTTATTGAGATAAATGCAAATGTACCTAACGTAACCTCAAAAATTATAAAATCTTCTGTAATTTCTAAACCTTATAATTTATAAAAAAATGTATCAAATAAAAACTGTAGCCAAAACAATTCTACAGCTTTTTCATAATAACAATTTGATGTAGCTCAATTATTTATTGAGATAAATGCTACTGTACCTAACTTAACCTCAAAAATTATAAAATCTTCTGTAATTTCTAAACGGTATAATTTATAAAAAAATGTTTCAAATAAAAACTGTAGCCAATACAATTCTACAACTTTTTCATAATAACAAATTTTGTTGTAACTCTATTATTTACTGAGATAAACGCAAATATACCTAACATAACCTCAAAAAATTATAAAATCTGTAATTTCCAAACGGTACAAAATATTTAAAAATATTTCAAATAAAAACTGTAGCCAGTACAATTCTACAACTTTTTCATAATAACTAATTTTGCTTTAACTCAATTATTTACTGAGATAAACCTACCCTCAAACAAATTATAAAATCTTCTGTAATTTCTAAACGGTACAAAATATAAAAAAATGTTTCAAATAAAAACTGTAGCCAATACAATTCTACAACCTTTTTATTATAATAAATTTTGTTGTAACTCTATTATTTACTGAGATAAACGCAAATGCACCTAACATAACCTCAAAAAATTATAAAATCTTCTGTAATTTCTAAACGGAACAAAATATAAAAAAACGTTTCAAATAAAAATAGTAGCCAGTGCTATTCTACATATTTTTGATTATGACATAATTTACTGTAACTCAATTATTTACTGAGATATTACAAAAAAACTTGAATGACCTTCAAATAAACTACCACTTTCGGTTGATGGATTTCCACCAAAATCTAACCAGCTTGTAACAGAAACCTATGGATTGTAAATATAAAATTTGACATTTGTAGCTTCATTAATTTGTCAATTTTTTCTTGGTTTTGCTAATATGAAATACATTTTCCTTTACATATATTTTTGCCAAAGAAAAACACATAAATTATTGTAATATAATAACATATTATATTTCTAACGAATTTCCACGTAAAATACCATATATTTTGTTAAGTTTTCAACAACTTTTCTCATAAAAGTTCAATTTAAAAACAGGGCCGTTTTCAGGAAAATTTATTAATATGCAGAAATAATTTTGTAAAATTTTTTAAATGATTTAATGACTGATTGTAATATTTCAGTGAATGGCGTGAGATTGGAAAAACAATATATATATATTAAGGATAATGACCATAATCCTGAATATAATACTGTACGTTTTCTACTTCTGTAGGGGTTGATTTTGAGGGTGTTCCATTTTTTTTTGTTCTCGGATTTGAATTCTGCGTCAAAAATTACATATGAATATAGTACAAAAAAAATTTTTGTAGCTGCGTAATTATTTGATTATTTTCTAAACGGTACAAAATATCGAAAAAAGTTTCAAATATAAATTGTAGCCAATACTATTCCCAACATTTTTGATTAGTACAAAATTTTGTGTAACTCAATTATTTACTGAGATATTCTAAAAAAACTGTTTTTATTTTTCACTTGCGGTATAAACAGGTTGATAATTTGTAAACGGCA